>VZTA01026550.1:0-112636 GCA_013398855.1 Mohoua ochrocephala
GTTCCTCAGGGCTCCATTCCAGGACCAGGTCTGTTCTGTGTGTTTATCCACCATCTGGATGCAGCAGGTGAATGCACCAGTTGCAAGTCTGCTGATTTCAAACTTGGAAGTGGTGTTGAATCTCTGGAGAGACAAGAGGCCTTGCAGAGGAATCCAGATTGATTGGATTGAACAATCATTAATGGAATGAAATTTGACAAATCCAAATGCTGGATTCTGCACCTTGGGGTGGAGTAACACCAGGCACAGGTATGAAGTGGGAGAGGAGTGGCTGGACAGCTGCAGAGCAGAGTGTGAGGCTGGCTCAGCTCAGTGTGGGTCAGCAGTGCCCGGGCAGCCCCGAGGGCAAACCCCATCCCAGAGCACCGAGCACGGCACAGCCGGCCCAGAGAGGGGATGGTCCCGCTGGGCTCAGCCTTGGGGTGGCCTCAATGTGGGCCCTGCTGGGCCCTGCAGGTGGACAAGGATGGGAAGGTCCTTCAGTGCTTCCTGAGGAGGGAAACACAGCTGGTGGGAAGGCCGGACAACATGTCCTGGAGAGTGGTGGAGGAATATGGGCTTGTCCAGTTTGGAGAAAAGGAGGTTGAGGGATGACCTCGCTGTTCTCTGCAGCTTCCTGAGGAGGGGAAGGGCACAGGGAGGTGCTGAGCACCTCTCCCTGGTATGCAGTGAGAGGATGTGTAGGAATGGTTCAAAGTTGTGCTTTGGAGGAGGTTTAGATGGGACATTACGAAGCATTTCATTACTGAGAGGGTGGTCTGCTGGATTAGACTGGGGTAGAGTTAATTTTCCTCCAAGTGGTTGGTATGGGGCAGTTTTTGGATTTGTGCTGAACAGTGTGGATAATACAGAGATGTTCTTGTTATTGCTGAGCAGGGCTCACACAGAGCCAAGGCCTTTTCTGCTTCTCGTACTGCCACACTCCAAGGAAGCTGGGGATTCATGGGAGGCTGGGAGGAGACACAGCTGGGACAGGTGACCTCGACTGATCAAAGGGATATTCCAGACCATGTGACATCAGCACATAAAGTGGGGGAAAGAAGGAGGAAAGGGGGTACATTTAGAGTGATGGTGTTTGTCTTCTCAAGTAACCTCTACATGTGACAGGGCCCTGCTCTCCCGGAGATGGTTGAACACCTGCCTGCCCACAGGAAGTAGTGAATTAATTTCTTGTTTTGCTTTTGCTTTGCCTATTAACCTGTCTTTATCTCAACCCATGAGTGTTCTGGCTTCGACCCTTTTGATTCTCACCCCAATCCCACGGCGTGAGGCTTGGCTGCTGGCTGGGGTTGAACCCTAACAGGTGGTCTCAAACTCTGGAACGGGCTTCCTAGAGAGTGGGTGGTGTGCCCAACCTGCCAGCGTTTAAGGGGCATTTAAACAACGCTCTTAATAACATGCCTTAACATTTGGGCAGCCCTGAATAGGTCAGGATTTGACCTAGGTGACAATTGTAGGTCCCTTACAACTGAAATAGCCAGGTTTATTTTATTCTAACACTAAACATAACTGCATGCATATTCAATTTTGATACTATTTGTTCCATGAATTGAAATTTTTAACAAATGTTTTTTTGTAATTAATTTTACATAAAATCTTTATTAACCACTTCCCCTAAGCCACCTTCTCTACACAGAGAAATGAATATGAAAGCAGCAAAATGTATTTTATCAAATATTTAAAATTCACCCTTATAAAATTGGTAATCCATTAATAAGTGCAAAGAAAGAACAACATGTATGAAAAAGTCCTTGTGAAAGATATAATTTACATTTAAAAATTCAGGCATTAAAGGCCAAGTAATTAATTCTGTTCCTTATGGAAGTTTTAGAACCAAATTTCTGTATTTTTCTATACCGTTCAAATTGCATTTTCATGTTGACTGACAGATCCTTAATCATGTACAGCTGAAAGCTTCTATTTTGAAATAACACATTTTCCACCTTCTGTCTTAATTTTCACTCTTTAAAACAAACAAATGCTCCAAATGAAGGGCAAATTGAGTTTAATATAATTTCTAAGACTAGTTCCTAACTACCAGTGCAATTCTTATTCAAATGTCACAATTTGTTCTCAAAACCTGATGAGGTTTCACTGGTTATTAAAAGAATATCCAACCTTTTCAAGAATGACTGTACTAAAGCATTAGGTTTTAACTTCCCAGAATTTCTGAAGCAAACAAAGAGAACATACTGGTTGCCAGATGATCAGTATGTTTGTCTGAACAGTGAAAAATCATTTGGAAATTCTATATGAAAGGTGTTTTTTTCTGACTTCTATGTGTTTAAAGCATTTGGCAAGAGCTTGCAAGAACTGAGTGCTTCAAATAAAGGACATGACTTGGGTTTTCTCGATGGCTTAGGAATATGATCACATTTGAAACACAGACCAGATGAACAGTCACTATGCGTATATGACATTCCACGCAAATTCAGCACGTGCTACCGGTTTTGTTCAAAGAGGGGAAATGTTCTTACTGAAGTAGAAAGGTCAGCTGTTCAGCAGGTACTCCTACACCTATCAGTAGTTTCTTGCCTGAACAACCACCTGAAGGTCTCACTGATCTGCACTCTGTAACCTGTGCATCCTGTGGCCACGACTAAAGCAGTTTCACAAGGGCTTTCAGCTTACCTTCACATAAGGCTATGCATTTTAAGTTACGGCTTTGCAAGAATTGTGACTGCTGTCCTTTCTTCTGTGACTGAGATGTAAAAAAGTGAGAAAACAGAATTAGTGCAGTAAAACAAACAGAGTGAAAAAGCAACAAAGGAGACAGTTGCTATTTTCAGAGGCTTATTAATGAACAAAGAGGCAGTCTGCCTCTATTTTATTTCTAACTGTAATAAAATTTATTAAAAAAGCCCAATTACTTATTTGCATTATTATAGAAGGGATTTAAACGCCTTCAAAAAACAATATCCAAAATTCCTAATTATTACAGAATCGAAAATATTATCAGAAATATCAGTGTTATCAATAAACAAATTTGTACCAGAAAAAAAAAAGAAAGGTGAATTTAGTCACCAATTCCGTGGTCACTACCCTGATATTTTATTGGCCTACCTACTTCTGAGATCTTCTGCTGGGACATGCCAATCTATCTTCAAAGCCAGATTATTCTGTAATTTTCTATGTGTTAATCATTGAGACAGACGCTAAGATTTCTTTCTTGAAATTTAGCCCTATGCATAGATGCTGTGCGTTTGCTTTAGACATAGCAGAATTTTAATGGTTCAACATGTAAATATCGTGAAAAAGAAAAAATATCTTGCTGTCTATTAAACGCTGCTCATTTCCCAGGAATAACCACTCTCAATTTCTTTTGCACCATTTTTCTGGAAGTCTAAAACTTAGAAGGCAAGGGCTTGCTACAGGTCATAATGCAACCTGTATTTCATTTTCATTCTCTTCCTATATTCTTCTACTTGGAAAAGAACAGCACAAGATCTGCAATACGCTACGTAGATTTTTACCGAAGTAGTTGGGCTGTATTTAATATTTGCGGTCTCTGAAGCTGCTGATTTCATTCAATGTAAAAAAACTGGTAACTTGCACAAAGGGAGTATTACCTCTCTTTCAGCTACTAAGTTCCCACTAATAAAACCCACAAATCTTCCAGAGATGGTTGATGTACCATACCTGCGATGTATTACTGCCCTTACTGCCTGAAGCTGGTTCATCTTTAGCTGACACCTTCTGCTGCTTCTTGTTCATCCCTAGGAATATTAAAATCACGTAAGATACCCTGGCCTATAAATATCATAAAAAACAGAGTTCAGTATGAGAATGGAAGAGGTAGCACAGTGGCAATCACAGTCTTTTGCATGGCACTCAAAAAGCTAGTTAACTCTGTCACAGAATATCGCAATATAAAATCCTCTAAATCACAGGTACCTCTGCACATATTGCAAAGACTTTAGCAAAGTCAAGTTAGCATTAAGTAGGTGCAAAAGCAGATAAGCCTGAGCTTAGATGCCACTGAATTCACATCAGGAATGTTCTTATGTAGCAGCTTAACTAGGTTGTAGGTCAGCATGTCCTGAGTCTACTTGACCCTACTCACGCTGAAGTAGAAGTCTGATTTACTGCAGGTGGGACACCAAAAATCACGAGAGAAAGAACTTTAGATATCCATCTTGGGCAACTCATGGAATTTTATTAAAAGTCTAATTAATTTTTATGAGTAGGCAATTTAAGTTTTGAAATCTACCTTGGTTTGATCCCTTCATCTACACAAAAAATAATAAATTATTTGTCAGTCACATTTGATACAATTTCCAGCTCAGAAACTGAAACATCTACATTTGTGCCCTAGATCTCATTCATCTCCCTCATGTTGGTTTATATAAAACTCCCGTGTTGTATGATACTACGGACTTCCTTGCATTTCCAGCATCCTGTATTTCATAGAATCATGGAGTGGTTTGGGTTGGAAGGGACCTTAAAAATCATCTCGTTCCAACCTCACTGTCTTAGGTAAAGACACCTTCTGCTAGACCTGGTTGCTCTAAGCCCATCTAACCTGACCTTGAACACTTCCATTTCTTGGCACTTTGCAAATATAGACTGAATTATGTGGAAGTCTAACTCTTTGAAGGAACAGGATGTGTAGGACTCCTCCGTGGTTTTTACTGGCATCAAGGATTACACACTTCACTGGAACAAAAGCCTCCTTTCTGGAGGAGACAGGATGGAAGGGACCAAGACAGGCAGAGAGAGGAGCAAGAACACATTGAAGTTGACAAAGCAGTATTGTCCAAAAAGAAAGCCATTTTGTTAGATAATGACACTCCACCAGCACTTTTAGTGAGTCCTAAGAAGCTTTCATACTCATGTAATCTCTGAAAAGCTAAAAGCACATCCAGAGACAACTGATGTCAAACTTCCACAAACAGTAGCTCAAAAGGTTGAGCTCCTGAACTGTGACCTAGAAACACTGAGTACCAGAAAGCAAAACTAAAACTCTCAGAATCATCTACATGCACACAAACACACATTAGACTATATACCTGCACTTTCATATGTGAGGAAACGGTAAATACCACATACCTAAAGGAGAAAGTCACTGTATTTTAAAATCCCTTTAATTTCTCAATATACAGATTCATGTGTCTTGTTTTTATTATACTTCTGTTTATGATTTAATTCCTATATGGAAAACTCTGCACAACTCACTTTAGGATTCACTAGTGGGACAAATTATGTTCCTTCTCCTCCTCATGCTAAAATAAACACACCGAACTGCACTTTCTATGTAATCCTGACATGGTGATACTTGGGAATAGTCTTAAATATACAGGGTTGAACATGCCTATTGATGAGTATTTGTTTTGTCACATCAGGTCATAAGAGACCATGAATTCATAGGTGAAGTTAGATGGACTTAGGCAGGTATTGACAAAAATCACAAAGCTGGATTTCAACTGACTCATCAAGACCTGCTCCACTACACACAGATTCAGTATGAGCTAACATTTACTTCAAAAAGCAGTTTAAGAATTCTAAGCACCTTGAACAATAAGGACAGTATTTAACAAGGGAAATTTCTAACTTCTTACTATTTATATAAAAAAAAAAATTCTCTTTTTTGAATAAATCAAATCACGGTCAAGAAAGATAAAACTGAATACAGTTTTTTGAACAGTGAAGCAGATAAGAAAAGCAGTAGAGTAAGATACACCCCTATACTTCTCCAACTTTAGAGTGATTTATAAATATCACCTGAGTAACCAAATGATATGCTTGACAATGGACTAAGGTAGATTCCACTTCCAAACATTGCACCATGGAGCTGAAAAAGAGCAGAGTGATTATTTAGCATTAATTTGGTTACCTGGACAAAAAGATAATAATTACAGGAACAGGTCATAATGCATCTGCCCACCGTACTAATTTATTGCCAGGTAATTAACAGTGTTCAAAGAAGTCTTTTCAAAAATCATGCCCTGAGTATAAAACTAATATATATACATATATCCTGGAAACTATGTCCAGATTCTCAAACCAAATTTTACTTAAGGTTTATACATAAAATTGTGATTTCTGTTTTTAATTCTAATATTACTATGGAGGATGCCTACAAAGAGTGCTTCTGTACGTGACCAAATACACCCTGGGATTCTCTTCCAAGATACATGGACTCAGCTCTGGGGAGAGCTGTCAAAACCACAGTGCTAAAATACTCTGCATTAGAGCTCCCCAGTCGCTCTGTAGTGTCTACGCTGCTCTGCAATAGTGGTCTCCTGATGGCTCAGTCTGAGAAGTTTGCAATAAATCCCTTGTGGCCAGCACACTCATGCTTCCATTCTCAAGGAAACCAGAGGAGCAGAGAAAGTGCTGCAAATCCCGTTCCTGTAAATCGAGCATGTTTCTGGATCCTATGACACAGAGACAGTTTAGGCAGCTCTAACTTTCACTCGAGACTGCTTTCAAGCAGTACCGAGCGAAGCCTCCTGGAGGTGCTGCTCTGCAATGTAAAACTGAAGCACTGATTCCAGCAAAGGGATTTTCTAGACGGTTTAGCAGACACATTACTTCATCTTAATTGCATCAGAAAAGTACTTTTTCCAGGAAACAAGGTGGTATTTGAAATCATCCACTTTTCCACCTATGTGGCTACTAGAATGAAACCCCTTGAAAACTTGCAAAAGCTAGTATGTAATCAAGCACGCACAGGGTTAGCTAACGTCTACTTTGTCTATTTACCTGCAGCCTCGTATTGGAAGCAACAACTAAGCCGTTCCTCAGGATGGAATGCCAATTTTCAATGTGTGAACCACTGAATAAAATAAAGAAGAAAGCAGTAAAATTCACGGTGTAAAATGCAAAATGACATCGCAAATCCTTTAAAAGTAGATTCACAGCTGCAAACCTCAAATGCCAGAACCAAAAAATAGCATATGGCATTTCAATAACCTTTGGTTATTATGAATATATGTACTCACTGAAATGCAAAGGTACTCCCGTAGAGATTTTTAGCAGCTCGGAAATTGGATTCTTTGGCTGGTGGACTGCTGAGAAGAAGGAACTGGTGGGGAGTGTGCATAAACTTCAGTTGCTGTGAAACGTAAGAGTGCACATGTGAAGAGAAGTTGATGAATATGAAAGAATTGTATTTCCCTGATGGCAATCCTTAAGATATCGTGCTTTTCCACACAATACATGACTGCATCTAAATAACTACATGAACTAAGCTGAAACTGGTCTCACTTCCACAGTTCCCAGCTGAAATCAAACAGTAAAAATGTCTTTCACTTTACGAAACATACAGAAATTTTTGAAAATAGATTTCAGTTTAAAACAGCTCTAGTAATTAACAATTTAATCATGGTATTCTGATCAGAGCTGGCTTTGAATTGAGGTTATTTGGAAGGCTGCAGATTACTACGCCCTTAATCAGGATTACTTACAAGTGGATCTCCCGATACATCGTGTTTGTGTGCACTGCTTTCTGTACAATTCTGCATCGAATATTCTATATGGTAACAAAACAAAATGTGATGTTCTTCTCACCTCATCTCAGATGACTACAAGGTAGACACCGGTATTTGAGCTACTCACGTCAAACAGGCTTTTTATGAACATTACTCCCTTGACCTATTTTGAGATATTCACACGATTCTAAAAATCATGCCCTGAAACTGCCTTGTCTATTAAAGGAGTCCATGCAACCAGTTTGAATGCAGACGCCTACGTCTTGCTAGTAAACTCCCACCTGAAATGTTAATACAAGCCATACAAAATTAGAAAATAATAGAGCACCCACAGACACTTACCCTATTCACTGGTAGCTTCACAATATGTGATCTATTACTAGAAATAACCCTAAAATAAGAAACAGATGTATTAGACATGGTAACCAAACTGAACTTCTTAAAAATGTGTTATGAATGGCCACCACAAAGCACCCCGCTGCAGGCCTCTAAACGTATCAGATGGAAGTAGGCCAAACCTTAACTAGAACGTGAGATCAGAGGACCCAGATAAGGTCCAGAAGCAGTCCAAAACAGCTGCAGTTGAAAATATCAACATTAATTATTAGGGTGACCTTTATACCAAATTACACTGGTCAAGTGATTATTCATTACAAATGGTACTTTAGTAATTATTATCTCATGTGGATCTTTATACCATTGTAGAAGAGGATGTGCAAGAGGGTCTTGTTTATCCATCTGCTTCTTTATTTCCAAGTAGGGTGCCTGGAAAAGAGTAATTATGTTATTTCTAGGTTGAATTTTATATCTTACATTGCCCATGATTTCATCTATCAAAACGAATACATGGGACTCATTATTAGGGTTAAATCACGGTTTTACTGATATACGGCATAGTAGAGTTATAAATGTGTTTTGACAACAGGAATTAATACAGCAATTATTTTCCCTGGAGTAAAATAATAAGCATATAATTAGCATCAAAATGACTATATTATAGCAAACATTGGTGATCTCAGGGAGAACACCAGAAGACATCTATTTTTGTTTGGCTCTTGATTAAGAAACTGGACTGGAACTTCACAAAATTAAGTCTCTCAAAAAAACCCAAAACAATCCACTTTGGTATTTTCAACAGTTTCAAGGTATAAATACCATGTCATATTATAATTTCTTTGAAAACCTTTCTTGATTTCAATCCCAGGGCAAAGCATCCCTTTAAAACACTCATTAGGCCAAGGATTATTTTAACATTAAAAAAACCCAAAATGGGAATTACTTTTTATTTTTAAAAGATATGATAAGAAATCACAGAAACACCCAATTTTTTCCATTTTTACCAGATGTTACACAAATTAACAAAAAAATGTGAATTTTAGTTTTCAATTTATTTTATTCCTCTCCATACATTCTTTGTTCAAGAATCCCAAAGAATTTTGAGAATACACACAGAGGAGGATTTGAAAACTGTTGTGAGGATACATTTATATTGCACTTGGAAAAGCAAGATATATGGAAGAGATTTAAATAACCAGTTATAGTCAGACGGGTTGCTTGGGAAAGGAGTGTAACAATAAACAGAAATATGGCCATCAGGGATGCCATGAGAAATAATATGACACTAAACCCAGGAGACCCAGCCTTCCAAGTCCCCACCTATACTTAGTTGATCGAGAGTTTTGCCATAATAGAAATCAATATCATGTCATTCCAAATATCATTCAGAGCATTGACACAAAATCAATTTCTTCTGCTGTGGAAGTGAAGGTCTCTGGCTTTGCTATTTCCAGAAATGCAGCAGTTGGTGATTACCTCATTACGATATCCCATTCTGCTGTTATTATCTCTTATTTCAACCTCAAAAGATCTGAGTTCTACTTCATCCCTTTTATTTAACTGCCATTATGGATACGCTAGGTTTGTTATTTTGAATAAACAATTTAATATTATTACAGTTGTATAGGAAAGAGATGATACTATTGACTTCCCAACCCGTCACAGGCAGGCAATACAAACATCTTTCAAGTTCTATAAACAGGGATTAAGTTAGGTAAGTACTTTTAAACTCACCTGTGTCATCTCTCTAATGGAAGTGATACTGTCCAATGCTTTCATGACTCGGTCATAGTTCTTCTTCTGATGTAGCATAAAATACACAAATAAGTTCAAAGAATATTAGTCTTTGGCTCTACAAAAAACTGAATTCTTTGAGCGTGTATAAAACCAAAGCTAGGAGAAATGTTGGGCAAATCAATTCTTTCACACATTTCTAACCATTAGCTCTCTTCCACCTTGTACACCGACTCTCATTCACTGTCCAGAAAAATTCCTTGAAAACATACGGTTATGATCTTTTTTCTTTGAATTTCACTGGGCTCTCCAAAACACTCCGAAAATCAGCTGGTTTTTAAACAAACATTTGTAACTAAACACAGTTATTGGGACAACATGCTCTTGAGATAAATAATGCAGTGACCCAAACACATTTTAAATAAAATGCGTACAAACAGACGTGTTTCCTTTGCTAACAGCTCTATAAAACTTCATAGGTCTTTCAGTGGTCCCTCTGACCCTGGTCTTTGCCGACCTACTGCTTGGGAACCACTAACAGACAGCTCCACCTGCACTGAGTGAACAGGCTTAGCAGTCTGTGCTTCATCCACCCCACACGACGTGCCACCCTCAGGAGCTCCACTGTTCCCCATCTTCGGGTCTTGCCAACACACTACAGAACACCTCAGCCTCTCCTGAGAAAGAACCCCTGCTAGCTGGCCTTTGTTCAGAAAGAGAGAAATGCATCCCAGGGCAGGACATGCCAAGTTCTCATCTACGCCTTTGGGGAGATGGCTCAAGGGAGATGGAATATTCACGGCTTGAGGGCTTTCCTGAAAGGCAGCACCGGGAGCCCAAGGAGCAGGTAGTGCAAGCACAGTTCTTTACTTCAAAACTGATGCTTCTACAAAACTCAACTGTCAACATCTGATAAAATTACATACAAGGAAATAACTGCTTGCAGTGAGAAAATGAGATGACAGCAATGACACTTCTAAGAATGAAAAGATGGACTGGAAATCCCCTGGCTTACATGACCCACATCTCTCAAAGGCCATCTTTCTTTTTGCATCCAATGTGCACGTCGAGTGAAAGAAACTTAGAATATGAAATTTTGCATCTAGAATTTGTCCCTTAGAAAAGTTTCTTGGCTTTAACGTAAGCTACAGTTTTGTCATGGTTTAGGGATGGTATTCTCCCAATTTAGTGTTCCCACTGAAACCAAGCATTGCTCACTCTCCCCTTCCCCCTCCTCCTTCCCCTTTCTCCCTGCTGGGATAGAGAACAGAATTGGGAGGCACAAAGGTAAAGATCATGGGTCGAGGGAAGAACAGTCAGCTGGAAACAGCAATGAGATAAGAAAACTAGCCACAAATGATATCCAGCTGCTCCCTCTGCCAAGCAAAAGGGGAACCCTTTTCCCTGGAAGGGACTCTCTTCCCCCTGCTCCCAGCACTGACGTGAGGTAGAGAATAATCTGGTCTTAGCCATGCCCCATTCTGGCTACTGTAAAAATTAACCCTGTCCTGGTCAGAACCAGGACAAGTTTATATTCAAGTACCTTTTCAGAGACAATTAATAAAAGCCACAAAGTTTTGAAAACAGTCACGCTTCTGTTATATTCTAGAGCTGTATCTCATACTAAAGGGGACTCCTCCATAAGAAGTCTTTGCTTTGAAATCTCATGTATGACTAAAACCAAGCAATGACATGATTAAAGGTAACTACTTACCCTGGGGTTAAAGGCCAGCATCTGAGGATCATTAGGATCAACTACAGAAGGATATGGCTCAAAAATGACAACTTTCCTAGGTGACTCTAATGCAGACCGACACATGGATACTAACAGATCAACCACCTCGGGATAAAGAAAGACATATTTATTATAACTTTATTCAAAATATGTACTTTTATATTGTGTCTTCCAGTCTGCTTTTTTTTACACATTATAGATATATCGTGGTTCATTGTTACCTATATTGCCCAAACCATGTTATCCACAGGAGATAGTTTAGGACTAAATTTTTTCCACAGATCTCAAAAGGGTTTGGGTTCAGCCATGGCATATTATTCCAGGTGCATATAAGTATCTGGTACTAAAAGTATTATAATATCAAATACATTGCTTGAAGTTCTGCTTTTTCTTGTGCCCATGTGTTAATTCCCGTGTCAAATTTATTCACTACAGAAATGAAGTTGTGCTGGATCTGTGTATCTCTGCATAGACATGCCCGTAAAAATGTTGCTCAAGAACAAAGAATGGTCTGTCAAATTTGTAGCACGTTCTGCTCTTCTCCTGAAGACTGTAATCACAGAAGCACTTGAAAACATTGCTTCTGCTAAGGCCAGAATACTGAAATGATTTAACAGGCATTTGCACAGCTCACACTGGGGGATCGTCTTCTTTCCATCCCGTTGTACAAAATTACAATACTTCTTTGAATATCTATGATTTTCATGATTTTTGCACAGGATTGTGCATGTAATGTGCACACAGACATGTATTCATGTGTGTGCACACAAGCACATACACCACTTAGACACAGATTCCCATGTAATTGTTTCAAAATATGTAATTCAGCGGTTAAAAATAGAATACAGCAATAACAAACATGAGAGAATGCAGCTTTCTGGCAGCTGTGAAATATAAATCCAGCTCATAATGAAATTCAAAATTGCTACATTAAAAAGTTGCTGCATATTAACTCATTTCCCCCTGTTTTTTCTGTGCCTTCTGAAAAGATTCCTGTGTGAAAATAGACTTTTCCGTGAAAGAAAGAAAAAGCTGAGACAAGCTGTAGTTAGTAGATATCCCTGGTTCCTCCCACAACTCCACATGGATCAGCTCTCATCTCACAGCTCACACTCTTCTAGAAGATTTTATACATCTGCCATTGTATCTGATCATTTGGATGGAAAAAAATTATGGTCCTTTAGAGAAGAGGAATGAAAATAAGAATAATGATGAAAGAGAAGAAGAATGAAAATAAGAATAATGATGAAAGGGAAAAAGAACTGTGCTGTGGTGAGTCATATAGTTGCCATTTTCCTCCTCTGTTCCTTCAGCATGAATGGACAATTTTCTCCATCGGTTTTAATATATTCTGTTAGTTCCAGTTACTAAATATCTCACATATATTGAAAAATGAAATTACTGAAATAATGATCCCTTCCCCATTGGTTCTCTGGTTACTTTCCAGTTTCTATTATCTGTATATGTGATGAATGTTTCAAAATAGGGCATATGCACTAGCATTTACAAAAGAGACCAGAAACCAGATCAGGCAGCAGACCTACCCCTGTGTAAATGTACTACCGTGAAATTGAGCATGAGTTCACCCTGCTTCTGAGAAGCACTTCTTAGTCTGCAGTCACAAAACACTGCTAGGGAAGAGCTGTTGGAGTCCCCAGATCTCTTAATGTTGAGACTCAAAGCTGTCTTGCTTCATGATTTGCACGATGGAATACTGTCTTAAAACTGGCACAGTTCTACTCAGAACACAATCCCCAAGCCCTCCTTTAAACAAACCGTTGACTCCTAGATTGTTTCCAACTCTGCTTTTTTTACACCTGATTTCCTCTGAGGTCATTGTTTTGAGTTGATGCAATGCAAAACAACTTAAACTGGGAGGTAAATCTAATAGAAACCTTAAAATACAGCCTTGCACATGCATTTCTTGGGAATAGGAAGTGCTGCGGATCTAGCAGATGTCCTTGAAACTGAGTGCGAACTCCTCCTCCTTAATTGGAGGTACGGAAGTAAATAAGTAAGGATTAAAATAGTTTCATGAAGGACAAGACAACATGTGGTGATGACAATTCCTCTTATGACATCAGTGCCTCAGACAGTGCCTCTCACTCTCAAGAGACTCTTTACAAGCAGTAGGAACTATCAAGAAATCAGACATCTAATTTTCAGGCATTTTGACTACATGACTAATACAAGGCAACTTGAGTTCAGGCCGGAAGGTTTTAGAAAGTACAATCACTTATTATTAAAGAGAAGCCATCAGATTACTTGGAGTGGCAAAGTAGGGTTGTACACCTCACGAAACTGGCTGAAAGCACAGAAGAAGGAAACAGGATGTGATTTCTAATGATGGGAACCTGTACTTAGGCTTCTTCACTAAACAAAATGATTTGGAGGAGGATTAATCGGACCTTTTACTAGTCAGTCTAAGCTTGCCAGGCTGTTGGAGAAATAACCACTGTGCTGACAGTCTATGCCATGATTCACACTGTCCTAAACTAATGACAAAAAGAGCTCAGGTGGATCAAACTCTAGAACTGATGAATTGTTCCTGCAAACAGGAATGGGAGGCTAAGCCAGATCCAATATAGTGAGCTAGCTGCAATGCTATCACTAAAGTGAAACTTAGCAGAATTTAGACATCTAAATAAGAAACTATAATAAATATTGTCCCCAACGGGACAACAGACAAAACCCCTAATATCTTCTAAGCACTCTTAAGGTTGTAATCACTTCAGAACTCTACAGCAAAGCTCTGTAAATGTAGGGGTACTCCACAGCCCTAGAGCAAGCTCTGCATGTGCCCCCAACAGTGATACCTACATAAAAACACTGAGTGAGAGCTAACCAAGGCCACCTCTCTTCTACTCAGTTAGCTCTATTTAAAAAAGCTTATACTTAATTCTTTCCTAATTTTAGGAAAGTGATCTTCTAGCTGTTCAAGGAGTTATTCAATAGGACCCTGTGGGAAACTGCTTTCAGGGACGAGGGAAAAGATTAGAGTTGGCAGATCTTTAAGGATGCCTTCTATAGAGTGCAAGAGCTCTCAGTCCCCGTAAGTAGGAAATCAGGAAAGGTAGACAAGATGTTGGCATGGATTACTTCAGACCTGTTGGTAAGACTAAGAGGGAAGCAGGAAATGCACAGGCAGTGGATGCAGGGATAGATATTCTGTGAAGAATATAGGGACATTACTTGCTTGTGTCAGGACGGGGTGAGGGAGGCCAAGGTGCAACTGGAGATGAACTTGACAAGAGATGCAAAGAATAATAAAGAGGCTTCTGAAGGCATGTGAGCCAGAAAGGGAAGGTCAAGGAAAGTGCACCCCTCTCTGAACACGGCTGGCAAAATGGTAACGGCAGACAATGAGAAGGCCAAGGAACGACAGCTCTTTGCCTGTCTTCACCGGCAGTCTCCCCTTCACACACCTCTCGAGTGGATGAAGCTCAAGGCAGAAAGGAGGGAAGCAAAGTGCCTCCCACTATCAGCGAAGATTAGATTTGAGAGCCCCTGAGGAATGTGAACATAGAGAGGTCTACAGGACCTGATAAGGTGCATCCCAGAATCCTGAGGCAACTGGATGACAGAGTTGCCAAGCTACTCTCCATGCTAACTCAAAAGGCATGGCAGTCAGGTGAAGTCACAGATGACTGGAAAAAGGGAAACATTGCACCCATTTTTAAAAAGGATAGAAAGGAGGACCCTGGAAACTACCAACCTGTCAGCCTCACCTCTGTGCCTGGGAAGGCCATGGAACAGACCCCCTAGAAGCTGGGCCAAGGCACATGAAGAACTAGGAAAGGATTTGGGACAGCCAGCACAGCTTCACTGAGGGCAAGTCCTGCCTGACCAACCCAGTGACCTTCTGTGACGGAGTGACCACACTGGTGGATGAGGGGAGGGCTACAGATGCAATTTATATTCTGTAAAGTCTTTAAAACAGTCCCCTCCAACATCCTTCTCTCTAAATCAGAGAGAGATTAATTAGATGGACGGACAGTTCTGTAGATAAGGAACTGCTTGGATGGTTGCATCCAGATGGTAGAGGTCAATGTCTCAGTGTCCTGATGGACACTGGTGATGAGTGGCATCCCTCAGGGGGCAATATTGGGATCAGTGCTATTTAACGACATAGAAAGTGAAATCGAGTGCTCTCTCAGCAAATTTGCAGATCACACAAGCTGGGTGGTGAAGGTGATGTGCCTGAAGGATGGGCAATAAAAAGCTGTACAAGCTGGAGAAGTGGGCCCATGGGAATCTCGTGAAGTTCAACAAAGCCAAGTGCAAGGTGCTGCACCTGGGTCATGGTAACCACTGGTATCAGCACAGGCTGGGGATGGTCAGATTCAGAGCAGCCCTGCCCAGCAGGACTTGGGGGTGCTGGTGGGTGAGAGGCTGGACATGACCCGGCCATGGCACTCACAGCCCAGAGAGCCAAACGTGTCCTGGGCTGCAGCCAGAGCAGTGTGGGCAGCAGGGGAGGGAGGGGATTCTGCCCCTCTGTTCTCATGAGAGCACCCCTGAGCACTGTGTCCAGCTCTGGGATCCCAACATGAGAAAGACCTACACCTGTGGAAAAAAGTCCAGAGGAGGGCCATAAAAATGATCAGAAGGCTGGAATGCCTTCCTGATGAAGACAGGCTGAGACAGCTGGGGTTCTTCAGCCTGTAGACGAGAAGGCTATTGAGAGACCTTATTGCAGCCTTTGAGTACTTAAAGAGGGATGATAAGATGGGGAAAATCTTTCTAGCAGGACCTGCAGTGATAGGACCAGATGTAAAGGTTTTAAACTAGAGGAGGGAGATACAGGCTAGATATAAAGAAGAAGATTTTTACAGTGAAGGTGGTGAAACACTGGCACATGGCAGATGCCCCATCCTTGGAAACCTTCAAGGTCAAGTCAGACAGGGCTCTGAGCAACCTGATCTAGCTGAAGTTGTCCTGGCTCAGGACAACAAGCTTATATTAAATTCCTGGCACGGCGTAGCACTACATGACCTACACAGGCCCCTTCCAACTCATGTGATTCCACGATTCTAAATGTACATATAACATGTAAGTGCCAGAATTAAAAAAATAAAATTCTCACAGGACTTCAGGCTGAGGAAGAGGTGAGGCTTCATCTGCACACCTCTTTCCATTTCTTACAAGCCTAAACTGTTATCCCAATGTTTGGTATCTAGATGTTGCAAATATAGCCCTCCAATGGTCTTCAGGCATCAGATGAAGAGCTGCTGTTCCAATTCCACAGTCATATTCTCAAGTGAGGATGCTGGTGTACACTGCTGCAACTTTCTTCCTTTGAGGATATGCTCCTGGTTGTATTCAGGCATCTACCTGAATAGTTTACTTCCAGTGGCTAGACTCACTAATGCTAGTTAAAGTTAAAAAACCTGAAGGTTTGCTCTTTTAAAAAACCCAGGTTGCTTACTATGTAGAAGCACAGTAACCAGAAAATTGTAGACAAGTGCACTTTTCCTTAAGATGTGCAAACCTTTAACATAAGATCTTAAGGGGGACTTTAAACGTAAGATCTTTTGACTTTTGTTTTTAATGAAACATTAGGATAGTGATGTGGAAGCACAATTTAAAATACTTCAAGAAAACAATGATAGGGCTTTAACTACATCAATAACTGAACTTAGAGTCAGGAAGCAAGCTTATATTAAATTCCTGATCCTTGAGAAGAAGAAAGAACCCTATGTAGCAATATCAGTAAGGACTTTCCCACTGCTATTTGATGAACGAAACAACAGATGCTCAGTGGATCCCTGCATCCCAAGACGACGAACAGGAAGTAACTTACTAATTGCATGAGAGTAGTAATGGCTCATTAGGTGAAAATAAATGTGAATTATCTCCAAATTACAATGGCTGCCTTTATTAACAACCCAGGTGACCTAATTGAATACAACAGGACACGAAAACACAGTTACTCTAATTACATGGAAGCAAAACAATGGAAACACCTCATTAGTACTGTTTGAATACACCACACATCAACCAGGGTGTTTACAGCTTTAACAGTGGACAAATAAATAATACTTACCAAACAGTACCCATATAGTACTCATACAAATCAAAACACATACTGGAAGAGACTGAGAAGACTGAGTAAACGACAGAAAACAGACGCATATTAAACATTAGACAATCCTACCTGTGCCCCAGTTGCAATTTCATCTGCAGCTTCGTTCATCACTCCTAATGTTTGGAAAGCAAATACACAGAGCTCCCGTTCACAAACAGTGGGCTATACAAAGAAAGAAGGTTAATTTTGTTTTTTGTTCTACTTTTGAGTTCTTGCTTTTAGCATGCCATACCCACAACAAAACCCAAACACAATTAATGCTAATTCCTCATATTTTAACTGCAACAATAATTTTAAATAATTAATACATATCAATTATTGAGGATGATACATTAGAGAAACATTTTAATAACCTAAAGATCAAGAGAGAAGAACCCTAAAACTCCTAAGTATTCGGAGAGGCTAAATTTAAAAGAAATCCCAGCACAGTTACAAAACCAAAATTACAGGCATAGTACCCAAATGTTCTTAAGACTATCTATCTGAAACCTTCCTACATAATTAAACTTAATGGACAACAAATCCAGAAGCTAATGGAAGCAGGTTTATTCTTCATAGCTTCTTATGCTGTTGTTCAGAACACACATAAAAATCTGATCTGGAAGACAAATGTCTTGAAGAGGCTATTTTTAATTTTTGACAATTTAACAAATTATTGGTAAGAAAATTCATTATATTTTTACAGCATAAACACTGTATTTTGAAGGATGCTTATTTTAAGAAATAAAGGTACTTCCATTCTTTTTTCAGATATGAAAACAAGTAATAAAAGCCCCTTGTTGTCGAACAAGCCTTTGCCTATCAAAAAAATAATTCACGATGTCATCACAAATAAAAAAGCTTTATCTAAACTGCATACTGAGTGAGAACTGAACATTTTGCCTTCATAAAGCAAACAAAGCAGAAACAAGAAGGAACACAGCTTTAGGTAAAGAAAATAGGAATGTCTTCATGGGCTTCCTAACTGTTTACAACCCTTACAGCAACTCCATTTTACTTACTGAAAGATAATTAGCAGACCAGCTTTTTAAAGGCTCAAGTAATATCACACAATGAATTGTTATAAGCATTCAAAATGAACAAATAGTTGAAAGAAATACAAATTAAAACCTTCTTTAAAACTACAATAAACACAACGCTTTATGACAATGTTGAAAACAATCAAAAATACTTCCTGGATACTATTTATGTGAATGCATCGTATTAAATGCTAGCTCACTGAAACTTAAACTTATCTTTGCAATACTGAACTTCTGTAACTAAAAGTTCTGAGTCTAGCGATCACAACAATTACTAAAGCATCTGTAGTAGTAGAAATGCTTTGAAGTTCAAGCCACTGCCTCTACAAAGCACTTGCAGAAACGAAAAAATTAATTAAGCACACAAAAAACCCCCTAAAATTTAGCCGAATTCTGTTTCAGGCGACAACTTGGCCAGTAATAAACATCCGGCTGTACTTGCAGCCACTTGTTTTGCAGCACTTAAAACATTCATTTGCTGGGTTTCAAAGATTCAAGACCTCAATAAACATCTGAAATCTTCTGGATTGATACAGTCTCACTTCATTTGCTTTACAAGAGCTATCGTCTTTCAAGTCTAATAGTGTCACCCATTTGATTTAGTTTATCTGCCATGCTACATTGCATTAGGCAGCAGATGAAGCCAAACACGATCAAATTCGCTGTGCCATGGCAAACTGGACAAAAGGTATCTATTATTGTCATTATTCTTGGGTTTTCCACATTTAGAAGATGGTTAAATCATTTGTTCAGCTGGGGAAGCATGTCAGCACTACCACTTTAACTATCATAACCAACAGTATACACAGACTTCCTTTATTTCAGAGCAAGGAATAACTCTGGAAGAGTTAGAGCAATCTAAGTTTGTCATGAAGAAAACTTGTAAGAAAATACTTATTTTTGATATTTTGTTTACAGTCTCAGCAAAGTAAGTTATCCTGAGACTTAACGATGGCAAAGGGAACACATGATTTGTCACCTTTACTCTTTTTCCTGCCCCTCTGTTATGATCCCAGAAGTGTCTGAGCATCTGGAAGGAGGAAGTTAGGAAAACAGTCATTGCACTTATGCTTGACATTTGAGAGGCTCTTTTTTATGGTCTCAGGCTGACACTGGAGAACTCTAGATAATAAGGAAAAGCAAGACAGCAGAATTTCAGCCCTGAAGTGGAACAGACACTTCTGTTAGGGTCTATACAATTCTTCTCGTTTTATGTATTTGATGAACCTTTCTGTCCACCATATATTTTCTCAATACAGTACAATGGGGAAACTGATCCCAACCCTGCAGCAAGAGGGACATTTCAAGAGTCTGTCTTCCTATATCTACCCTGGATGCCTTTTAACCCACACTACAGTCATTTTAAAAGCACTTTTGAATACTGTTTCTGAAATTTATCTCAATTTAACAAAATCAGGTGTTTTTAACTTCAATTTCCCACAAGTGTTAGCAGTGTTAATGTTATTTAGTGTATTCCAAGAGATGTTGGTATGGCCATTTCTGTGTCCTCTACTCCAGTCACTAGTTAAGCTCAACCATTTAAATTGTTTAAATCCCTACAAAATTAAAATATTAGCTTGGAATTAGGAAGCAAATGTTTGAGGGGCTCTTGTTTGTCACACATTGTGACTTATCTACTCAGTTTTACATTTCCTTATTTTTGTTTTGCCTGCAATTCTGCCTGCTAGAACCAATGAAAGCATATGAAAACTAAGTTAATAAATCAATTATAGGAGGCAGAGTTTAAAGAAAACCCCAAGCTTTATGGAGAAACTGGGACTCAAGGCGGCTCTTAGTCTGCTGCTAATGTTTCGCACGTTGATAGTGTGTTTCCCTTTACGGTGCCCACTTTTTCTCTTGTCATAGGATGTGAGCCCTTGGGACAGGAACAGTATTGCTCTGACTTCAGATCATAAATATGAGAAATGCCCCTAGCCACACTAAACAAACAAGAACACCACCACTAACAAATTTAAAAAAACTTTGTTGTTCCCATGTCATCTTTGGATACTCTTACTTTGGTTCATGCATATGTAATATTCAACAAGCTGAACTTTCTAAGTATTTTTGTGTCTGTACATGACATATAGATATGTTCTTACTGATGTGGAATTCACACCCACAAATGCACAGATTAACCACCTTTTCTTAGATTACTATTTTCCATTGTTTTCAAAGGGAAAACACACATCAAAATAGGGCTTAGACACTTAAATACGTATTTCTGAATATGAATTTCATCCTAGGTGCACAGTTTCACAGATTACAACCACCACCTTGAGGACACAAGAGCCGACTGGCTGGGGGACTTTGTTGTCCGCTTCCTGAAGAAGGCAACTGTAATTCCTCTCAGCAACACCAACTGCCAGGGTCTCACATAGACTTTATTTTTTCTCTTGAAAATAGAAAATTAACATAAAGCCATTGGTTTTCACTGAGCTATTAGCTAAGTGAAGATCACTGGTGCTGAAACACTAGTAGGAGGATCATTATTCCAGCGGGGAAAATCCAGAAAAAAGTAAGACGTGGGCAGTTAACCTGAGACTGCAAATGCTCGGCGGCAGAAGGTAATGACAGAACCAGAAAGCATCTTCTGAATGTTTGAAGTTTTCAGACTTTTCCTTTAGCCACCCCCATTCTTTGCATGATCAGTAGCTCCCACCCAACTGCTGCTGTGGTGAAAAAAGCACAGAGCTCCCGTGTGTTACAATGCAAATGTCACTTCTCTCTGCAGTGACTGAGACTGGCAGACACACAAACCACCTACGCACTATGACATATCCTGGTTCCTGGACTAATACACTACCTAAAATATTTTCTAGACATTCTTTCAATTTGAAAAAGCTGAAACTTTCATAGTCTATATTGATCTAGCAACTTTCTAACGTGGGTTGCAGCTGTGCTCAGCGCTTTCCTGTATCCTGAGGGATATTGCACAGACACTAACGAGGCTGTAACGTGACTGCCACACCTAAAAACTATTTATGCTTCAGAGAAGGGTCATTGCCTGACCTACAGCAAATGTAATAAATGGTGAAGGTGAAACCATTAGTGACCATCCCACTCTTACTAATGAAAACAACAGACATGGAGACAAAATGGAACTTCGGATCTCTATTCCGTTTCCTACTTTCCACCACACCAACTCTCAGTTTTACTGTAAGGTAAACTCTCTGAGTGGTCTCTCAATATCCATGTGTTGCATGGAACACGCTGCTCAAAGTCATGGGAGATACCACAGCTGTAATCAGATACAACCTGAAGAAAGATGAGAGTAGACTGTGGCTGAGTAAGAAATGGCACTTGCTCTGGTTGGCTTTGTTTTGCCTGATTCAAACTTTATTTTCTAGGTTTTTTTTGGGATTTTTTCTGCATCTTACACACTTTTTAAAAGCATATTTTTACTTCACAGATAGAGAAATAAATGGTGAACAAACAAGCATTATAGAATGCTAGATGGGCAAGGTGCACTTTGGTAAGTTGATGGCAACAGGAAAAGCTACACTGCAGTCATTTTACTCTGTCAGTAAAATAAAAAAAATGAAATCTATTTATTAAAACACAGGTTGTAGCTGGAAAGGCTTTTTTCATAAAAAGAGATAAAACCAGCCTATACTGTGGAGTAAGGATTACAAAAGACCACAGTGTTATTCCACAAAAAACTTGGAATTCCACAAGCATCTTGGCTTAACTCCAGTCTGACTAAACATATTTGTACACCTACACTTTTCTCCACAGTTCAGTGATGTTTATTATGTTCAAGAAATTTCCCAGGACTAAGCAGCACACTCTGTGAGACATCAATGCTTCTGTGTTTTCAGTGGTGTCTAAGACTTGCATTCAAAGCACAGAGAAATCCAAGACCTCTTCGAGTCAACAAGAAACCACTGAGGGCAAGATTTCATTCATAGTAAATAAAACATAACCGAGCACCTTGGGATGAAAAACATTCGAAAAAATGTAAGCTTACTAATGGAAGAAATGTATCAGAATTACAAGACTGTGCTTACTTTTACAGCTAAATAAAAACATCAAATTACAAATATTGCTTTATGGTATTTTATTGTTTATAGTTTATGGGAAAAACGTTAAACAGCAGAAATGTCTGCACCAGAGTACAAGCTTCAAAGAAACTAGCCGTAATATTCAATTTTGTTGATTTTTTTTACTAATTCCTCCTTTGTTCTATGGAGGCCTCAGTCTGAGGTTTCAACACAAGATGGCACTCTAAAGAAACTTCTTTACTGGAAAAAAAATACTGATACACAGATGGTCTTTTAATTACCTTATTGAATATATTCTGAGATTTTTTTGGCCCGTATAATTGTCTCACAGGTCTTTAAAACCCATTCAATCATGCTGTTCTATCAATGGCTTTAGTATTTGCAAATGAGGAATTTGGGAAGGTACAGAACAGCAAGATAGACATTAGCTTTACCAATGACACTATGTAAAAGCTGAATAAGATCAAAGAATTACAGAAAGATTGAGGTTGGCAGGAATCTCCAGAGGTCACCTAGTCCAACATCCCTGCTCAAGCACGGTCACTGGGAGCCAGCTGCCCTGAACAGACAGCTTTTGAATTTCTCCATGGATGTGGACTCCACAACCTCTCTGGGCAACTTATTCCCATGCTCAGTCACCTTCAGAAAAAAAGAAAAAGGTAAAAAGTGTGTCCTGTTTTTCCACTGGAACCTCCTGTGTTTCAGGAGGTATCCTCTGCCTCTTGTCCTGTCACTGAACACCACTGTAAAGGGCCTGGCCTCATCCTTTTTGCGCTCTTCCTTTATCCTTTAAGTGTTTATAGACATTACTAAGATCCCACCTGTGCCTTCTTTTTTCCAGTGCTCTAGCCCCTTTAATCATCTTAGTGACCCTTCACTGGGCTTTCTCCAGCAGCTCCATCCCTTTCTCGTGCTGAGGAGCACAGAACAGACACAGAGTGGCCTCACCAGGGCTGCGTGTAGGGGCAGGATCAGTCTCTCCACACACACAGACAATTCTACTGTTCAATGTAGCCCAGGATACCATGAGCCTTCCACACCACAAGTGCACATTGCTGGCTCGTGTTCAAGCTCGTGTCCTTTTCTGCCCAAGCCAAGCTGCTTCCCATCTGGGTGGCCCCCAGCATACACTGGTGCCTGGGTTTGTCCCTGCCCAGCTGCAGGACTTTGCATTTCTCCTTGCTGAACTGCATGAGGTTCCTGGCAGCCCATTGCTCCAGCCTGCCGAGGTCCTCCTGAACGGCACCCATCGCTCTGGAGCACCACACATTTCTCCCATTTTTCTCATCATCTGCAAACTCTCTGCAAATACACTCTGCACCATCATCTAGGTGATTAATGAAGCCAGGATTAATAAACAGGACTGGATGCACTACTGACCCCGGGTACCACGAGCTGCTGACCTCCGAGTAGATTTTACCTCACTGAACATCATACTCTGGGCCCAGACATCCAGCCAGTTTTCAGACTACCCCCACATCTCCTAAATCAGCCCATGCAACAACAGCTTGTCTAAAAGGATCTCAGGGCAGACACTGTCAAAAGCCTTACTGAAGTCCAAGCAGACAATATCCACTGCTCTCCCCTCATCTACCAGACCAGTCGCTTCCACACAGAAGTTTAATCAAGTCAGTCAAGCATGAATTCCCATTGGTGACTATTCGTGATGATTTTCTCGTCCTTAATGTGCCTGGAGATAGTTTTGAGGCTTAGCTGCTTCATCACCTTCCTACAGATCGAGGTGAGCGTGACCAGCATGGATTTCTCTGGATCCTCTCCTTCTCACCCTTCTTTAAGAGAGGACTGACATTTCCTTTCCTCCCGTCTTCAAATATGATATCACACTTCTATTACACTTCTTTTAATCAGATCCTTAAATATAATAACCACTTTTGTTAATGACTCATGATCTCATTACATAAAATGTTTGTAATAAAAGTACATGCTGAATTCCTTAAACAACTTATTTCTCTGCTACACAACAGCAGCAAAACTGTTGCATTATTAAAATGCAACGTAGTCCTTCCCTAGAATATTCTAGTAATAATAAAAGGAAGAATTTCATACAGCATTAAAAAAAGTTAATAGCCTTCTAACATTGAACCAAATCATGCTTAGGTTTCTTTATGACATTCTTAGATTCTTTGGAAAATACATTTTTTAGCTAGATGAACCAAACCAGATGGTAGAAAAGGACCTTTAGAGGTCAGTCAGTACTTTTATTCTGTCATATAGGATTAACTTTATCGAAACTTTATCCAAAATTTTAGATAAAACTAAAATAAGTTTTTCCTAAAGCTTTATCAAGCATTGTCACAGGTTGCTTAGAGAGGCTGTGCAGTCTCCATCCTTGGAGATCTTCAAAAGCCAGTGAAAGGAAGTGGATAAAACAAATTCCAGTTTCAGGAATTTTTCACTAGAGACACATGCTCCGTGTGAGAGTATTTCTGTTCTTCAGAATGGGTTTTGTAGAAGTCATTCAACTTTCCTAAGTTAATTTCTAATATTTAATCTAATATTGTAGTTGGACAGAAATCACGATAATCTATGTAAGTATTTCAACAGCACAGATGTGAATGATATACCAAGTGACTGAAAATGGTAGGGGGAAAAAAACCCACTTCACAATGTGTTATTGAAACACTCCAAGTCTAGCCATTAATTACAAACAAATAGCAGTCTATTCTCACTCATCTAAATAATTTCTCTGTTGAAAACGAATTCAAAGACAGTAAAATGAGGCTAATAATTCCAATGACCAGACCCTCATTTTTTTCAGTAGATTTACCATGTCTGCCTTCTGTGTGTCTCCTCCATAAAACCTGTGTTCGACTTTTCACTTCCCCCTTTTCCAAAACAGAGTAAGGAGCTACTTCAGAAGATGGCAGAGCTCCTGAGAGCTGTGCAGCACAGCTTGCCTTGCAGGAGGATGCACTGCCATTCTTTATATGAGTTAAGGGAGCTGTTCGGATGTGCAGGCTACAGTCCCAACACTTGTTAATGGTTTCAAAGCTGTTTCTTAATCTTTCTGTAGAAAGTGAAATATGCAGGATTCCGATCATCATTAGAAATGACTGCATGAAACAGTATTGGTCCGTGTTATGTAACAGCTCAAATAAATACTTTTATTCTTAGGATCCATGTATTGATTGCATTTTTCCTCTGCTTTGCAGAACAACTGCAAATCATTCCTCACAGTGATTTCAAGTAATTTTCTGATTTTGGTGGTACTCTATGTAAAGTGTGTATCTCTAAATATCCAATTTGGCTTTTATAACTTCAGGTGCACTGCAAATAATCCTTAGATCTCTCTGTGCTTTTGAAATAAATACAGAAGAACCATGCTACGATGAGAGGTTTCGCTCATCCCCATCTCATCTGGGAAAGGTGTGAATACTTACAGGAAAACATTGCCCACTTTACTACTGTGTTTTTTTCTAAAGGGGATGGAATGAAGCAATGGACCCTGGGCCTTTATAAAGAAGAGTGTTACAACTTTGCGGTATGTTAGAGTAGTTCTCCAAGACTCCTTCTTCCATTCCAGGGAAACTCTGTTCTTCCCCTTCACAGCAATACAGATGCAGTTCCTTGTGAGGGCATTAGGTTTGGGCGTGTTCTAAGGTCACCCACTCCATCTACCTATTGTGTTTTGTTTTCTACACACACAAGCTTGTGGAGTACACAGAGGAACTGTGTATTTAACACTGGTCTTCTGTATTTCAGGGAATTTTGGAGCTCAAAATAAAACTGGTTATTCTCAAAGAATATTCACTTTGCTCTGGAAAGAAATTCCAAAGAGAAATATAAGAAATTCTTGCTTATTCATCTCCAGTAAGCCAATAAAGCAGCCCCTTTATTTATCCTCAATAAGGGACCAAGGTGGCCTAACAACATGCAAAGATTTCAATGTACAACAGGATCCCTGAACCAGCAGGGAACATCTGCATGATTAGATAATTATTGAAGCTCTGGAGCAAGGCAGATGTCCACTGTAAAAGCATGAAGTCAAACATATGCAATTGTGTTATGCAGCTGTTCTGCAAAAGAATCTTCCACACAATGATACATCTGCCATGTGGATCTAGTGCCCAAATTAAGCCATCCAAAATGAGACATCTTGTTGTCATGAAGTGGTTGTTATCTTATGGGAAAGAAGATGTCAAGACTTTAAAAAAGTAACTTAAATTGAAATAGATATTAAAGCCAGACTATTCCCCCTGAAAAAATTATTTAGGAAAATGAAACACAATACTGAGAAGAAAGCTTGCTGAGAGAGATTGATTTAAAGATACTTTATAAAAGATAAAAGATAAAAATTATAAAAGATAAAATGATAGCCTGCAGAAAGAAAAATACTTTATCTCTCAGTTTCACATGGCTTCTTCAGTGGTCATGAGCATGAGACATCTGAATTGAGCGAGTCAGTAAAAACCAGCACAAAAGACTATGTACAGTGTAAGAGTATGCAAGTAGGTACAGCATTTTACAGTATTAAAAGACTGTAATCGTTGTGTGATGGCAACTGTTTAAGTCTTTAAACTGCCTTTGAGACAATTAATAAACTACACTATAGTTCAGGAAAGACCCCAGGCTGACATACGGGAGGATTAGAGAATCAAAGTTCTCTGTGGCTTCTTTATAACTGCATAAAATTCTGTAAAATATCAGAAAATCAAGCCTACGTACATATTAAAGTAACCTTTCAAGAAGTAACTTTATTATACTTTTATAAATTCATAGGCCTTCTTTGCTGTTGAAAAAAAAAGGTCCAAAATGTAGAAGAGAAACTCACCACAAAGAGTACCCACACCCAGACATGAGCCTGTGTGCATCTGTGTGGAGGAACAAAACTTTAAAGGGAGAAACTGGTGAATGACCCAGAGCTATTTAGTCTGTGGCACCTCTGGTAGCACAACCAGAGAGAGCCTTTGAGATGCAGGCATCTGTAGAAAAAGAGATCTGGACACTTTTGCTAAGCACACACCATAGCAAGGCACCCACTGTTACAAAACCTGGTGAAGTTACTGTGCTATCAAAACAGAGAACTCTTTACAAAGGCCAGGGATCCTCAATAAGGCTACTCTGCACGTAGCCTGGCCTTAAATGAAAGCCTGCTGCATTCTTGTAATACAAGTACTCTTTTTCTGAGACCTGCTCCTGCAGCAGTACTAAACATAAAATGCTCCTTCTCTTCACATACATTATATAACTCAACATATATCTGTATGCATGTATGTGTGTGTGCAGCTGAAGCATGTGAATAAATCCCACAAACTGACTACTTTAAGCTTCCCCTGGCCACAGCTCTCAGGAGAGTGAAGCATAAATTTCCTTAACACACTCGAGGGCAAGCTAATGCTCAATTCAAACTGAGATCCTTCCTCACCTTCTACAGAACTGCAAACTCATTAATGGCTCTATATTGCTTATTGAGTCATTCAAGCATACACGAAGCACACTAGATTTCTTCCTGGTATCTAATTTTTCCTAGGTTATATAATGACACTCTTTCATTTTTCCCAAGCTTGTCAGGTTATGCTCCTTCAAAGCCACTGATAAATGTATGTTCAGGGGCAATTATGGTTGCAGCTTCTTCTGTTGTGAAGTGCGGACAAACTCTTAAACAGACAGCTATAAAATGACCCTTCTTTAAACTGAAGACACAAAAGAGTAATTCTGGGACATTTTAATCTTTATGGTGGGAAAGAAAGAATTAAGATTTTTTAAAAATTTAGAGCAGATAACTTTCCATTTTTTTTTTTTTTTTGGTAGAATAAATCCTATGGTTTTCTTTGACCTATGGATAATAGATAAACTCCAATAACCTAAATAATTATGTTTTTCAAACTTTACTCACTCTCCAAACACTACTGACTTTGTCTTATCTCATTCTGTCACAGGTAATACACATAGCAGTGCATTCAAAGACAAACAATAAGGAACTGATGCCTTTTTTACAGGCTCTAATCAGTACTGGCTACTGATAAATATGTCAGAAAACCTTGCTTTTAAAAAATGGATACGAGCTTGAAGAGGCAAAAAATAACACCTGATTGGACATCCAAAACTACAGGGGTTTAACCATGACTTTAAACAGTGTTAACTGGGTATGTGTATGCTTTTTCAAATCCTGTTAGCAGCCTATTTGCACACCCTGCCTGCAGTCAGAACACCTGACCCTGGCGCCAGTCAGTGTCATGGGGAACGACACTGGGGTGATTTCTGCTACCAGGCAGAGCAATAATCCTCCTGAATTTAGTTCCATGAAACTATCATAGACGAGGTCTGCTTCGGCTTTCATGTACTTGCTTCCCACACTGCGGAGAAATCAGACCATTCGCACACTGGAGTTAGTTTTCCATGGCTTTAATCTTTTAAGGTTACTCATGTTTCCACTGGATGAAGGGCAGGCGAAACAAGAGGATTCTAAACTGCAAGACCAGCCCTAAAGCTAAGAATTGTATTCTGTTAATAGACTCTTTCACAAAGCTGCACTGATCCAGCAGCTCCAGGCAGAGTGTGTCTCTCATGAGCCATCTTACTCTTTCCCACCGTACACATTCACCAACAGCATGAGAGAGGCTACAATCATCAGCAGGCAAAATTCTGTTCCCAGTCATACGGGAATGAAAGGAAGAGTTGCCTAACTGGCCAGACTTTGGGCACACTGAGCCACAACAGTGCCCCTAGACTAGGTCACTGCTGGATCGGGCACTTCACAGAGCATCTCCTTCTACTGCTTTTTTATCATGTATTGAGGATGGCTCATTTCAGCAGCCTGTGAGCAAAACAAGGTCAGAAGAACTTCACAGAGTGGTGGCATTAACACTAGTGTATGTAAATATCATAGTCATGGCTTGATAAAAGCTCAGGGATAAAGTGCCCCAAGCTTTCAGAAGAATGCCAGGGGACTGGAAAAGCACCCTAATGCACTTCTCTGTGTTATCTGGCTATGAGTACTGCACCACAAGAGTGTTCGATGAAATACATGCCCCCTTTACATTTCTGTGGTATGATACAAGCCTGATTTCTCTCTCCCTTGCTTCTAAGACTTTTTTTTTTCAAATTTTCAGCAAAATCTAATTAATATGCTTTACATTTCTGCATCTCAGAAGAATATTAGAATGAAACACATCTGATATAATTCAACAGGTTTGTAGAGTCCACAGCTATTCAAGGCACTATAAAAGGCGTTGTTTACCAGCACACCACTTACCCTCAGCATAGGGCCGTTCTGGAACACATGAGGTTCATCACAAACCACACAGTATTCATTCAATACTGGTATCCGCTGCTCAGCAAATTCAATAGTCTGAGAACAATGAAAATGAGAATAACAACATCTGCTTAAAAATAATTAACAGTCAGCTCATACTCCACACTGTTTCATAAATGAGTAAGATATGACATCCTACCTGTACAAGAAAGCCACGGTCTCGCACCGGAATGCATTTTGCACCATAATTTTGCTGCAAGGGAAAAGTTGAGGCAACTTCAGTGTTGGCAGACTGATTATAAGGAAACGGTAAAGCATTTATACATTTTTGCTTGTAAATATGTTAATCAAACAATTTGCATCTAAAAAGATCTCTCGTTTGCGTGAACTCCCCATTACAAATAATCAATCCTTTTACTGTTTACTGAGCGTGGGGTAGGTTTTTAGTATTTCTTTTTAGTTCTTAAATCTGATGAAGTTTTGTATCTCACCAACCCAAAAATTTTAATCTCAAGTGGAAACACCAGTGCCTCCACTCCATCCTAACAAACTGACATTTGGTAACTTCCATTACGTTTTCACCGCATATTGTCTTTCCGAATATGGGCTGTACACTAAGGCTTGAAAGACCATTGTAATTCTCACTAAGGCTGAAAGTCCTTTTATTTTATATGTACTAAGGTCTCACTTCTGCAAGCACTGCACTAACAGATCTTTAGGCTCAGATACTACTCAAATTCTTTTTCTTTCAGCACACAACGATACAAGTTAGAAGTAATTTCTGCTACAAGAGTCAGTAAGGTTCAGGCTTCCCTCCACATTGACATCTATTTCAATCAAACCTTGTTTTGAATAAGAGTTAGATCAGCTCCATTTACAATGTTTTGGGGTTTTTTTTTATAGGGTTATTTCCTTTCATTTCTCTACTGTTTAATTGCTTAAGTGCTTTTCCATTTTTCTTCTGGGCAACAATACTACTTGTGTTCACATATGAGACTAATATTTTAGCTGAGAATTGAAGAGAACTCAGTATCTTGATTCATCACTTCTACATTCCACTGACTTCAAATTGCAGTTAGGCACCCAGGCTACCCATATATCTGGTGCCTGCATATAAAATGTGAAACAGACTCTTGATGCCCTTCCACTAACATCAGTCAAACTGCATCTGACCATGTATGTGATGATCTTCCCTCAAAGTAAGTGCATTCAAGCAATAAATTACGGGTAGTTTTTATAGGCTGCCAAGCGGGGCTTGCCTTTCTTCCCTATCAGCTGATAACATCAGTAATGAAACTCAGTCAGCTCTTCATTACCTTATAAAAACCAAAGGGACTTTTCCTATTAACGTCAGAAGACAGAAGTCTTGCTATGTTAATACATCCTCTGCTGAATCAGAAAAAAGTGCATCTCTAAACTGCAACAAATGAAAGTCCAATGGCTCATCTTAAATTAATTCTGCTGTGCACATCACATAAATCAACCACACAGCATATATAGAAATGATCTTATGATAGTGTATCCCTGCTTTCAGATTTGATGAGTACAGCTTATAGCTTACTAAACTAAATTACCATGAAACGTAGTGCACTCAGTGTAATTTCATTATTTAGAATGCACTGTTTTAAACATATGTATGGCATCTAAAGGAAGAATCAGCTTCCAAGGTACCACCAGGCAAAGGGAGGGGAGAGAACTATTTTCGAAACACTTCTCCCCAGATCAAACACAGAAAATAGGCTGGTGCCTTGAAAGACTGCAAACAAACCCACTCTTCCTTCTAAAGTAAAAAAGCCATCTTTTAAGAACCACAGAATTGATTTTGAGAGCTCTTTCTTAAATGCAAGAATATGTGCTACCCCCTTTGTCTTCCCAATCGATCACGTCTCTGGGGGAAGTAAGAGGGCCAGCGTGGGCCCAATTCCGTGCGTGGCCTCTGATGTCCTGCACATTTGAAGGTTTAACCCTTCACAAATCACAAATGTGCAAGAGGTGAGTGGAACCACGACTGCACTCCCTCCCGTGTGATGATGATGATGATGATGATGATGATGACAGATGCAAAGACCAGAAGGAGAGGTGACATGGCACTCAAACCATCTAACGGGCAGTTGCTTCCCCCACGAAGCAAACAGGGAAATGAGAAAGTCCTGTGCAACCAACCGAATTTTGCAGCACAGAAGTGCGCACTCTCCCTTTTTCCTGCAGGAAGTATGCAGGGAAGGAAGTGGGTGACCAAACTTTTCCCATGCAGCTGTGCCTTGAGCTGCGTTCAACATGACACATAAAATCTCTGCCCTGACGTCAGCAAATTCTGATTTTATAACTTAAGTATACGGGTATGCACAGCTCTTTGAATCTTCCTTAAAAAGCTGACTTCATTATTCTTGTCTTCTAGTAAATCCAATACAGTCACTAATATATATCCTAAGTATTAATGCCTTCGCATAAAAAGCGTAACAGCACATTTGGAAAAGAATAGGAGGAAAAGGAGCAGAATACAAAAAAATATTACGCACAGCAGCTTGTGAAGGTGATGATGAGGATGGTGTTAAGATACCAATAAGCCCTGAGGTAAGAGAGAGCCTCCTGCTCTCTGCCATGGTGGACTCCTTGAAAGGCTCCATTTTGGATGATTTAGGGGCATTGGAGTAAGTCTTGCTGAGCAACTTGTGATTCTTCAATCCATCCAATTCTTCCATTCTAAGGTTACTGGAGTAGGATCTGCTTAAAAGTTTGTGGGGCTTCAAGGTGCTGTTGTGCTCACATCGAGGATCCCCAGAGCACGACCTATTTAACACCTTATGGGGCTTTAAAGCGATGCACTCCTCCTGCTTGGCAGCTGCAGAGCAAGCACGGCTCAGCAGTTTGTGCGATCTAATAGCCATTGTCTGTTCAGCCCTCGGGTCACTCGACAACGAGCGGCCAAAGGTTCTGTGAGATTTTGTGGCGCACACATCCTCCGCCTTCACTGTGCTAGAGCAAGTCCTTCTCAGTAGTTTGTGAGTCTTGGAGATGCCGTCCTGTTCTGACTTCAGTTTTGATTTATTTTTACCACAGCCAGGTGGAGGATAACTTGGCGACCTTAGAACAAAGAAGATGGTAAAGTTGGAGAATAATCAAAATCCTGGGCAAATCAAGCAAGATCACACAGATGTAAACACTTTTTAAGTGTCACCTGTCTTTATGTTTTTCACTAGTGATAAATGCAACCCAAACTTTTAAAACATGAACCCTTGTATGTAAGACATTTTCCAGTACCAAAACAACCAACTTACTCCTATTTACACACAAGTTCATCAACCAAAAAGACAATTAGCTACTTAAGTACAAGTTAGAGCTGTGACCTCACAGCTTTTTGTAAAGATCTCTATGTCTCAAAACAAACCGATTGTTCAGGAAATTATCTTTGAAATGAAACCCACCTCTTATAACATATTTTCCTTATCAAAATCTATCTTTTCTATGTAATGATCATGGCATGATCCCACGAAAGTTATTGTCTTTTGGACACAGCATAACCAATTCTATGTTCAGATCCAATGGAAGATACAAAGAGCAGTGAAACTTGGAGACATTAAATCAAATTTAATTCAGATGAAAAAGACATTATTTGAAAAACATCATAATAACCTGGGCACCTTGTGAAAGACAAGTTTATACCCTTCTTTCTGGTTTTAGACAAATTCTAGCTCTGTAACACCAGAAATGAGAATGTGAGAGACCTAAACTACGAATGCAGAAAATAGAGAACAAAAGGTTTTTATGAAACAATATTCACACAGTCACATTTCTGTAAGGTTCACATTCCCCTGCCCTTGCAAGGTAAGAACATGCAACAGGTATGCTGAATCATTTTATAAGCAACACCAATTTTTGGAGTATTTTTTTGTTGTTGTTTGCATCAAATAGAGAAGTAAAAACCCAAGGGGCGAGGCTGGCAGGCTTCCCCACCCTGTTAGCAAGTGTTGACAGGGGAGGATGCACGTGGAGGCTGCTGATTCACTGTAGCACCTGGCTCACTATCACCCTCCTGCAGACCGGAGGTAGGAATGGTGTCCTGGGGACAGAGAGGGTCCCTGCGTTTGGGCTGAGCCATCTCTGGACATGGACTGCCAAATCAAGAGGAAAATGGGCTGGTTTTGTACGTCCTTTCTGAATAGAACCAAACCCCAAGCTACAGCCTGTGCTTGGCAGTAGCGTGTGGCATGGCAGGGAAGGGATAAGCCGTCTACTTAAAACACCATTCTTCCTCCTCTGCCATTGAATAGACAGACAATCTTTTGTCATCTTTGACATTCTCCCCTTTTGCAATGTGAGTGATTACTGTATTCTATCTCTTTTTCATACCCTGAATTTAGAACGGCAAAATTCCTCAAAAAGAAGGAATATTCAAAGAAGCATTCAATTGAAATTCAGTAATTGAATTGAAATAGCGATCTGTCAACCCTCCATAAGCAGGAAAACACACTAGAGTAAATAGTCACAATCCTGAAAGAGGTAAAATCAGAGCCTGATTCTACATATACTTACGAGTCTGAGCAACTGGCAGAAATCATATTAAATGCAACTGAACTATTCATAAGCTCTTTCTTACGCTTTATAATGCCTTTTTTCTTTGCAATTCTGTGCCTGCATTTCAGAAGTGGAAAACATTAATGTAGTAAAATACTGGAGAGGGGAGGGTGCTCAGCATCTTTAAAAATCAGTCTTTCATTAATGACCATTCCAGTTTTAAAAAACTAAATATACAGACTGCTGTAGAAAGAAGAGCCGGACAAACACAGGTTTTTAAAATACACATAACATATGCTATACATGTGTATTACTTGTATATATATTACTTGTATTTTTATTCTTGCTAGTCAAGTAAAGATAAAATAAAGACACAAACACGAGTTAAAATAAAATTAATTCTTTCCAGTTCTAGATCTAACATGGCTCTTTCAGAGAGCAGGGCACTGAAATACTCTGGCTTCTATTAATCTTAGAAGCTGCAGCAGTACCTAGTTCACTCCTGATGTCATGCAATGCAAGGACTGGAAACCCATGAGGTAAGATATAAATAGAGCACTTCTCTGTGGAGAGAAGTCAAGATTTCACCTTGCAAAGTCTGCTGTGGAGTTTGAACAGTTTATGGTGATAACAGCTCATTTTCCTTGCTATTACCTGCGCAATGTAGAAAAGATGTGCAGAGGGGATTTCACCTTTTTGTCAGACACCTTCTTATTGTGCGTACAATTAGATTTCTCTTTACTGTTCTTCCACTGTTGTGTAACAAATGTCTGCATGATTCTGCAAATAAAGAAAGATAAAAAAAAGGTTTTCTTATCCCAGCCAGGACATACTCATTTTAATAGTATGGTCTCAGTGGTCACCATGTAGGTGACAATGCGATGTTCTCACTCTACAGCTGAAGTTTTCTGTCATGTATGTGGACTGATGACTGGGTGCCTCAGCTCTTCAAAAACCCTTTTTTCCCCCCACATAGAACTAATTTAACATGGGACTCTTAATGAGATACAGTCTGTGTAAAGAATCACTGCAACTGCAAAACTTATCTCTTCTCACGGAGATCTAGAGACAAACTGAGCCAAGGGCATCAAATCCAGCTACAGGGGTCTGCCTGTCACAGGGCCACAGGCTACTGCATCTGTATGGCTAAGCAGAACCTTCTTCTCTGACTCTCATCTGGCAGCAGGAGTCTTAACAGTGATAAAAGTTGAATTTGGTATGAAAAAGATGAATATCCCATTGCCACAGCCATGAGGGACCATCAGGTTCATGGGTATTCTGACTCCTGCTCAGTTGTGAACTGTGCAGCTGTGTTCTCGAAAATGTCATATGGGAACCTTTAGTAATTACCTGGTGCAAAAATCACAGTCAATGTAAATAGCAAAACATTTTGAGCAACTATTCATTTCAGGGTAGCATTTCTTTTTTTTTTTCTTCAAAGTCATGTACCATAGAGATTTTAATAACTTGCCTCATTTGTAAGATTATGAAAATGTTGCACTGAATTTCTTAAAACACTAAACAGCATTTTTTTTTTTCCTCAGGGGTTTCTTAATGTTATAATGGTGAGACACTAAAGCCTACATACTTAAAATTTTATTATATGTACAAGAGCATATGCAAAAAGATGACTCAGCAAAACTGTGTTAAAATGAATTGTACTATGACCACATGAAACTGCCAATTTTTTTTGACTGTTCTTCCACCTTGTCCTCAAAACGGATGGCCTAATTACTGCGGTGTATCCTAGAGGCAGCCGTGAAAGCACAGCCCCCTCAGGGTATGCGTGACGCTCAAAAAGACTCCTGTTTCAGAGGCTTCACCATCTAAGCAGAGACATGAAACTGAACACTCCTAGATATGGTCTTTATAACTTTTACAGCTTACTTCCTAAAAGGCACTGAAGTGACAGAAAACCCTGGCAAGTAACACAAATCATGTTCTCATCCACAGCTGTCAAACCCAAACTTAAAAAGGGAAATATTGACTTTTATTTAAAGAAAAACAACTTCGAGATACTTTGATCCAACAGCCAACCTGACAACATGAATTTTATTCTACCTGACATGATCCGGAAACTAAAAAGAGTGTAATATTTGCCTAAAAACAGGGGTTTGTACTTTTCTAGACTTACTTTTTCAGCTGATGTCCCAGCCCAAATCTTTCCTTGGTAGAGATCTGAAATACATCCACAGTTGGCACTAGGGAAGAAGGATATTTTGTTGATATATGAACTTACAGCAGTAATGACAAAACTCGTGACCATATGAGTCTTATTTAAGGACCCTGTTCTACGTGGAGCTTGACTACAGACAATTAAATTGAAGCAATGGCAAAAGTGGACATGTCATCTAAGCATATTAAGAAATGAATGGTCCTTCTTGGAGTATCAGCCAATATAATTTACTATTTTACAAACTGAATTCTCCAAAATGTATCTCTTCCCACCCATTTTATGCACAAAAATGTATCTTTTTTTACATATATACTATGCAAGTAGCAAGCAGTATCAGTTTAAATGTATCTGGACTGGCAATTCATCTCACCTAACCTTTTAAACTTTTTTTCCAAGTAGTCTATACACAGTAAAGTTCCAGTGGCTAGGAAGAAAGCCCAGACTGAAACTGAATTCATTAATATCTGGGTTTTGTTTCTGAGGCTGTTTAAATACAAGATCCAAAACCATCATCTAAGTGCCTGATACGTGAATTCCAGTGGCCAAGGATTACCCTGAAATTTCCTCAAGGCCTGTTCTAACACTGGTATATCCATATTCATCTGTCAGAAATTGAAAATGTACAGGGTATAGGATGGAAATTAGCTAGTGGCATTACTAAAACCCTTTAATCACATTTGATAGATAGAAGTGGCAGATGGAATCCAGTACTTGTTGAGAGAGCCTCAGGTCCTCAAGGCACGACAACAGCCAATGCATATTACAAGCATGAACAGACTGCATACTTTGTATTGCATAAGGTGATAATGACTAAAGTAAAATAAAAAAGGAATGAAAACAAAAAATCTGGGGTTTGTTCAAATTTTATTAGAAATGGTAAATCGGTATTTTGATGTTATTCTGACTGCTCAGAAAGTCAGATTTTATTCAGAATAGCAAAGTTCGTACTTTAATTTTGCCTTAATAGATGAAATTTGATAATAAAATACACTATATCTAACTTGGCCACACAATTTAACTTAGTTGAAAGCTCTGTAGTTACCCCTTCTCTAATGTTATTATTCAAATAACATCAAACATGAATTCATCTTTTAAATACAAACTGATGATTTTTTTTCAAAAAGGATGAATGATTTCATTAAGTATAGCAATATCTTTGGATTGTCAAATTTCAGACACACTGTGGGGGGCCAGTGGGATGGGGAATACTTTAAATAACAATCATCATACCTACACCAGCAATCTTAAAATCTGACATCTAGACCAAAATTTTTGTCTAGACTCTACATTCAGAGGAGACATGCCAATACCTCCAGTGGCTGACTCATCCTCTCTGAGACAGGTTTCTAAGGCACGAGGGACAAACTGCCCACACAGACAATACTGAGACAAGCTATTAACCAGAAGAAGTGTCTAAATTCAGTATAATACACAGCTACAGGGTGGTGCTCATATCCCCCGCTGTGCTTTGGAGTGTACAGTGTTTCTGTTTCTCAATCAACAGAATGTAGTATAAGAGGAAAAGATACAGCATAAAATTCTGGCCCAGTGGTCTCAAGAAAACTTATCTGAGGCAGAAGAGGAATTGACAGAATTAATACAAAAGATGGTGGATCTCAATGTGCTTTGCTAGTAAGTAAGGAGACATGGCCGCAACAGCAGCTGAGCTCATAAAACCAACTTCAGCAAAGCTCTTGGCTGTGGCCCTGATCCTGCCTTTCTCAGAACTCAGGCACTCCCACAAGCAGCCAGCTGCAGCACTGGGAACTCTGTTTCCCACCTTAACCTTGTCAGCGGTGCAGAATATATATTCTTGTTACTTCTCATTTCTCACTGCACACTCCTCTTCACACTTCACCTTCTCTTATTTGCTGCACTTTTTTATTTTTTAAATTACATTTTGAAAGAAATGTTCTGAATACTAATGCTGCTACCTGCTATGGCAAATACATATTTTAATATTTGAATATTTACAAAAATGATTGAAGCAATAAACCACAGACAAAAAGACCAAAGTCAAGGGGAAAAAAAGATCGGTATAATGAAATGCTTATTTGAATGAACAGAATATAGCTTATAGTTAGAATCGTCAGACAACATATCCTATAGGAATAGCTCATTGGGACAGATTTTGCTAAACATGACTGGAAATATCTATTCATTTTCCAGAGGCAGAATTCTCCCACAGATAAAAGCCTGACCTGACAGCCTGTACTGTAAGTCTCCCAGGCTGGGCAAGTTATTATCCAAACTGAGTCTGACTTGCACTGTAAAAATATATCTGGTTGGCTCTCGCATACGAATGCTTCCAAATCTTCAAAATCAGTACATTCTTCATGAGCCTGACCATTTTTCTCTCATGAGGAAACTTTACTCACTTAAAAACTCTTTCAAATCTAAAGATTTCCAGAATTCACATACCCATATAGAAACCAGAAGCCGAAAGGGTAATTACCATGGCCTGATTTTTCAAAGCTGCACGAAAAAGGGCATGCTAATGTGCTGCACAGGTCTGTGTATGTCTTCATTATCAGCCATATCTCATCTGTGCAGATGACGTTCGATTTCCAAAACGAGGAAATCACGTATTAGAAGCTCTAGATCTTTACTCCTTAACCCTAGGGTTCCTAGGGAAAGCAGTTGCATCTCAAAGGACATCAGGAAAACAAGTTCCAAAAATCAGCGAATGAAAGTTTAAATTAGATGTCTGTGTCACTAGGAAGGGCCCAGCCGTGCAAATACATGCAAGCTTAATTTCAAATCAATAGGACTCCTTTCAGCAGCAGAACTGAGCACATGCAGGGTCAAAGATTTGGTAGTGAACGAGTGTCTAACCCATGGCTCAGTCTGGACACCACACAAGGCACAAGAAGAACACACAATTGACCAACCTGGACCATTTAGGTACTGTGTGAGTGAACAGTGCAGTCGCACTATTATAGGCTCTGTGCGAATTACATCCCAAGCTACAGCAATCTCCTCCTAGTTTAAGACAAAAAGAAAACAACAGACATCATTAGCCATCGTGAGGAACTGCTGCTTTTTGTCAGTCTACCTTAGGGTTGCTATAAACACCATCCATCCATCTACCCAGTTGTTTAGTATCTACTCCAACATTACACTTCAGACTTAGGACAAATTACTGCACATCAATGCCCCCCGAAGAGCAGTGTCAGACTGCTTCCAGTTCTTGAGTGAGCTCCTTTAAACCAAGCAGAGGTTTATACACAACACTGCACGTACAGTACGGGCAGACACATTCCCATCCAGTAGTACCAACAGGTACTGCTTCAAAGCTGAGAAGCAAAGGAGCAAAAAAGACAGAATAGAAACGAGCCCCATAACTAAGGGCAAAGGAAACTTTTGCTCCTTAAAACTGGTCTAAGTAATTCAAGCTATGATCAGGTTTTCTTAAAATTTTGGTAAGGCTCAGTAACTGTCTTACGTGCTGTGCTGCCCTGAAAATAAGACATGTCTGTGCAGACAGTGATGCCCTTAAAAGTTCTCATTTTTGTTCTTTATATAGAGGCCAGGAAGTTACTGCACAGATGAGGCGAGGAAGCGTGAAGCTAATGACAGCACAACAGCTACAGCAACCATGCCGCCAGCCAGCAAACAGCACCACTGTCCCGTGTCTCCTTTGCCAGTCAAGCCTCTCTCTAATCAGTGAACAGGAGCGCGGCAGCCAAAGCCCTCTTCCCTTCAGGGCTGTGAAGTGCTTTCACCTGACTCATGTCTAGGTTAACATTTAAAAATAAAAAAAAAGCATTTCATTTATATTTATTAAAACATTTACCATTCACAAAACATGTTTGGAAGAAAAAACACGTAAGGCAAATAGAAGCCTGACACAGCATTTTAAGAATGTGATCATAAAAGGAAAGGAAACCTTTCCACCGTGTATCAACCAATAATGTGACACCCAGTTGTGAAGATCAAGTCTCCAAAAAAGGAATGCATCAGTGGTTGTCTAGAGAGTCTGATGTGTAGCGAAATTAAATGGGTATTAATGTCCATTATGTAATTCTGTGATTAGATTACTTACATCAAGAAAGCTAACATCAATATGTAGATCAATATCTACATCATCAATGGCTCCATATTCCCTGAAAGGAAAGAATTACATTACATTAGAGCTCTTTAAGATACTCCTCAATCCAGGAGTACTTACAACATGGAAGATTTTATAAAGGATAATCTTATCTGTAAAATCAGAATAGTTATAAAATACACATTTACATAGATTGGATCAATATTCCCAGTGGGTGACTGGCTGCTGCACTTAAAAGTATTTTTCAGAGGATCTTGCTTAAACAGGCCAAATCTTTTCTACTAATTCCCCCAAATCTCTCCATTGCTGCTATGTACTTCTGTCTCGTGTATTGTGCAGACAAACAAAGAAAAATTAAAAGTCGCATGCTGCTCCCATTTATGACACGAGAAAACCCTTGTTAATTTTCAAAAGTATTTCAGGTTAACAGCCAGTAACTCAAGAACAGGCTTCAGATAAACCATTGAAGACAAATACAACATAGCCTAGAGAATGGCATGTTACACCTGGGGGATTGCTTCATACATTCAAGCATTTGTTTGTCAAAAATAAAGACTGCCCTGTAATGTGCTCAAGGCAATAGCTATCTTTTCTATCAGTTATGTGTAATATTGCAAGTTTTGGATTGAACAGGTATTTCATTACCATCTGAAATCTTACATTTAAACTGTGACTTTTCTGCCTCTCATTTTCTGACTCAGTCTGACTGCCCTCCCCCACCATACTTGAAGACTTATGAAAAACAGAGCTAGAAAATACTTATTCACACAGCTAAACAAAAAACTGTTTTCCTTTTCATTTAAATTACTTAAGTGGACAATACTGTAAAAGTACTATCTCTCAATTTTTCACAGATTAGCTTCCAGTCACTAGGGTGTTTTTAACTTTAAACTGCATTTTTATGCTTGTTCTCCCAGTGACTTCCACGTTTTTCTATTAAACGGGACCAAGTGCACAGCAGCAGTTGTGCATAAATCAGTCGACAAGGCAATTCTGAAATACTAAAATGTAACTGTCTCCCACCAAAGTGACCTCTCAGCCATGGTAGGGCTTAGTTTGCACTGGAAATTGCTTGAGCTCTTGCAAAGTTTGGCCAAGGGAACCCCTTCCGCCAAAACTCGGCAACCCAATGGCTCTCTCCGGTCAGGGCAAACCCAAGTTCTCTCTCCAGACAGATCTGCCCACACGTGGCACACACAGGGCAGGTGAATGGCAGGACAGGGCTGTACTGCAGGAGACTTCCCAGCCACCTTTAGAGCTGCTCCAAGTGTCACCTTGCCCAGGTCAGGCACTCGCTGACCCCCTACACCTGGCTGAAAACCTGGCTTTGAAACAGGGAAGCTCTCCACCTACAGAACAGCTTAGCCACCACCCTACACAACATCAGTGTGGCACCAGGCTTTTTTGTCCACTTTCCAGAAGACTCAAACATTGTTACGCTATCCTAAGTAATTTTTATGAATGCAGGCTGGTGCTACTCACATAACTCAGATTCAAAAGGCTGTAAATAAGAAAAATTTTATAAATTAAACAGAGGAATGGTTAAGCTAGTGGAATAGAAAAATTAGTGGAAGAAAGAATAAGATAAAAATGAGTTTTAACTGTGATATATCCATCCTTGCTGAAATGCCTTTGCCCCTGCCCCACTACCATCCTAGAAGATGAATTTTAGACTCATGATGCTAACTCTAGTTTTAATTTCTCAAGCTGACAGTGAGGAGGAAATAATGTTTTGTTCCAACACCTGCAGCTTATGATCTGCTGTCTACAATGTGTTCATCAACACATCTTGATTTTGAAGGTCCCAGAGGTCCTCTGTCCATAAATGAACAAGAAATGTAAAGAGATAGAGAGGAGTTTGGATCAGATGGATGGATCACGTTCTCAGGGCTTTCGTGGCCAGATTTTTAAGGGCAGTGGTGAAAAGCATGCAGGTGCAGGAACTTCACTTTTACAAGTAAAACTGACTCTGTGACAGCAAGATATTACTGAAAGGAGGGTCAACTGTCTAGGAAATATGCCTCTTAGTGGATCTCCTTGTCAGACAAACTTCTCTCTCCTTAGAGAAGTAGAGTTGCACAAGAGGGATGAAAACAAATGCTTAAAGCTGTAGGGTGTATTTCCAAGAATTTTAAAGTATTTTCAGCTGCAATAGAGTGGATGAAGCATTCAAGTTTTACACATGCCAAAAGCAGCCACAGGTGCCAGTTTCTACTGTAGTGATCTCAAAGGGATCACAGTGTTTCCAGTGAAACAGCTGATTCAATAAACTACATGCATTTATGTTTTCAAAAGGTTACATATAATGTTTCCATTTTAGGAGCTTGAAGGAACCTCAATTTCATAGTTATCAGTTTGGCAATTAAACACTTACTTCATTCATTTCCTAAACCTATATACAACTATTCAGATTTCAATTCCCCAGGTTCTTGAAGTGCAATAAATTTCCATTTACTTTGAGAAGGTATAGTACACCATGGCTGTAGGCAAGCTCTCTCTGCTTCTTACCTGGTTTTTATGACAACTTTGATATTTTCCTTGCAATACATCTGACATGTCTGTTACATCTTATCTACCTGTTATTTTTATGGATTTATTAAGATTACATAGATGCAAAATGAAGTCATAAAACACCTGAGGCCTATTAAAATATATACACTACGCAGACATGCACTATGGTAGAATCATGCACGCTCATATATGCCCAACAGAATTTGTGTGTAATTACTCTTAGCAATTCACATCTGACAGAGGTTCCACTACTTCCCTGTGTAGGATGCTTTAGATTCCCACAATTAGAAAACTTCCCTAATCTCTAATCAAACCCTAGCTTCTTACTGTCTCTCTCATGACGACAACACAGAATACTTGATCACTCCTTCTACCGTCAAACAGCTTTTTTGAAGAAGAGAAACTGTTATTGTGTCTTCTCCCTCTCTTTTTCTCCTAGACCAGACAAAACCAATTCCTTCAGTCGTTCCCTAGGGAAGATATTTATTAAATCTCTTATCATTTCTCTTGTTCACCTCCAGGGCAAAATACAGAATATGACAGAGAAGGAGTTTAACAAGGGTTTAGAGAAATGTTGAATTGTAATTTACAACAAAACACAACCGCCTGACTACGACTGCAGAAGACAATGATGTTTTAGAACAGGGCTGTTCTCAGTACAGCTACTTGTACCCATGCTGAACAACAAAAAAAAACCCCAAAAACTCAGCACCGATGCTGGCTTGCAGTGCTCCCTCCTTTTGTCACACAACACGCAGAAATCACCAGAAAAGACTAGTGCTTTGGCAGTCAGGGAAAGTCTATACGGAACTCAAACTCCAAAACATTAAAGGCTCCACAATACAGAAAGGCCAGTGCCATACCTGAGAGATACTGCATTAGGTCCATAGATCTCTCTCACTGCTGTTAAATCAGCCTCCAGTTGTGGGTGCTTGTGAAGTTCTCCATCATAGCTAACCTGTCGGAGAAAGAAAAACATCTTGGGAGTTCTGTATTTCACTTCTGGCATCTTATTTAGACTCTTGAAAGTTCTCTCTGTAAAGCATGTTGCATTCAGATTCCTTAATGCCACACTCAGAAAGGACAGGGCTAAGCACTGAGGCCATCGAGTCTACTAAGTAATACAATTTTCAAAACAGGCACCTCTGCCTTGAAGGGTTTTGAGGGTTCCCTTCCTGTTTCTGGGAAGAGAAGCTGCAAAGGACTCATTCATCTGTCCTATTTTGTCCCAGGGTTTGTTTCTGGGACACTTGTGTATTTTAAAAATGTTAAGTAGGGTAAGAACCAGGTCTCCCCAGTCTTGTCATCCTACACCAACCACCACAGGACAAAGGTTTGCTCACTCTTGTTTGTTGTCACACTCTCATATATACTAGACACAGAAAGGCTTGGGCACAAGAGAAGCATGAAACTATTCTCTATACCCAGCACCCCAACATCTAAATTACATTTTCAGCTTACTCACTGGCTGCATTCTACCCACCAGCGCAATTACATGAGATTAAAAAAAAAAAATTAAAAGAAAACTTCCCCATGTTACGTATTTTACCAGAAAAGGTATAAAGAAGCATCCATCTAGACACCAACTCCCTTTTTTTCAAACTCTACATGAAAAATGGAAAAAGTTACGTTTGCGCTTACACTAAAAAGCAAAACTTGTGAGCTGGTTTGGTTGGACCGTATGAAGTCAAAATAATTATTATCCTCCTCTCTTCTATAAGGTCCAAAATACTTCTTTGGGCATACAACAATTTATTCATCGTCTGTCTATTATTACCTTCTTCTCCAGCAAAATGATCCTGATTGTGTGAACCTAAATCTATGTCTTTACAACAATTGGAACGACAGTAATTCGACAGAAGTCAATGAACTCCCCAGATTTGGATGGATTCAGAAATGAGCGTAGGATTTGGCCTGTACCTTTGACAAATTCAGAGAGCAAAGCAAGAGAATGTAATTTATCCCTTTAGACCCACACGTATATATATATATCCTTATACGGGAATCCTGCAGAGAATTCTTATTATTGCAGAGCCACATCCAACTGCAGCACTGTTTCTTCCCATTTGTACACCCAAATCTGTAGGAAAGCAGTGCTGTAACACTTTCAGCTCTGACATTTAGAGATGTGCTTTTAAATTTAATTAAATTTCAATAGTATTAAAATAATAGTCAGATGATCACCTTTTTACATTTCAAAATTAGCAGAGAGTAATTCGATTAGACTTAGACTTAGAATTCTTTAAGCATAAGGCACAGAATTCATCGGCATGGCAGGGGCATGTATTTTTCAGAGATACCAATGATATTCATGACCAGAAGGTTATAAAACAAGTAGCCTTCCTTTGTTTGGGCAGGCATGTCAGAACAATTTTCCAAGTAGAAGAGCATGGGAAGAAAATTGTTACTGTAATTTTTTTTCACTTTAGGTAGGGGGAAACCAATCCTTTTTACATGCTCATTACTCAAAGAAGAATTCTTTAAAGATGCGTAAATAATTGCTGTCCTGCTTCCAAAGAGAGCACAGCAATCATTTCACAAATCGTAGCTGTGGTGCACTCGCCACCTTTGTTGGTCCAAAACCAGATTTTTTAATCAGTCTTATGTTTCAATAATAGTAAAATACAAAAGGAACATTATGTAGAACACTATACTGCTCAACATAATGCTTTTTCTAATCTATTTTCTCATGGTAAGAGAATATGAACTCAAAAAGGAAACAAAGCAGTGCTCTGGCAGATTTTAAGACCACAGTATGGTACTTCCCACCCACCCCTGAATTAGTGCCACAGACATATTGATGTACGCAGAGGAGGCTGTCAGAGTTTTGTATTTCTGCATTTTCAAGTATGTCCTGTAGCTGAAGCACAAGAGACATGCAGAGAGAGAGCCAAAGGCAGTAGCATTTCTGTTTTCATCTCTTGTTCTTATTTGCAAATGCAGAAGATAGAAATTCAAAGCAAGAATTAACAGAGTTGCAGAAAAAGTGAATATAAAAGCTAAAAATTCTGATAACTTTGCTGTGACTGAAAGGTCTGTGTTTAGAAAGTCTCCATTTTTAATCTGAGACCTTATTCAGATTATTTGACAAAAGGTTGCTTTTTAAAAGGAGATTAAGTGATTTACAAACCTAAATCCCATTTAAAATCAATAGGTCTTAGACTATTGAACCACTTAGCTACTTTAAAGTATTTATCCATTAAATCCTTAGGGAGGATTACAAGCAGGTGCCTAGGGAGTGGATACAAACATTTAATTTATGAGCAAAAGGTTGCATCTTCTTTTCACTGCCCATCAAATGCCATTTCCCATCTTCCATGATCCTTGTTTCATCACCAGTGGCTCTCTTGTCTTTCCAGCTGTAACCACTCAGAAATGCTAAGAATTATCCCTGACCTCCATCCTTCCCAACTGTATTGCACACAATTACACTGGCATCTCTTCCCTCTATTGTCACAGTCAGTATTTCTGTCCCCTTTCTCCGCAGGCACAGCACAAGCTCGTCTCAAATGAAGGAGCCTGCCTTGCTTGTTCCCCACATATATGGTCAAATCTTTTGTTTCCCTGACACACCTGGTGCGCACTTAACAACCCCTACAAACACTCTGCTTGAAAAAGGATTGTTCTTTTTTGTCTTTCAAGGGACTTTGCTCATTACCTGATTTCCTAATTATTTTCTGAGTCCTCAGTATTTTTTTTTAACTCCAAATGTCTTCTTTAGACTTTTGTCTTTTTGACCATGAAATTTTAAATTAAACATGACCTTTTTTCTTCTTTTAAAATACACTTTCTGTGATGTCCTTTTTTTTTTTCCCCTTGTTCTCCTATTTCGCTTTTCGGATATTCTACATTCAAGACATTCATAATCAACTGATATTTTACTTTTATTGCAGACATGATTTTTTTTTTTTTGCCAGTTACTATTCCTTCAGTTAAATGTATTACCTTATAGAGAAGACAGTGCAATATAATCTAGTTTCCATTTTAATATAAGGCACTTAAATTCTAACCAGTCTTTTCTATTACACAGCTCTTTTACACCTTGCAAAATGATGTACTGCTATCTGTGTCCATATCTCACAGGCAGCGCTAATATTTATTCATTCATTTGGGCACTGCCAGGCATCCTTTCCCAAATGGATCAGCGCTGGTTCAAGAAATAAGCATTCCCAGCTGTTTTCTACCTTTTCCTTCACCTTGAGGTTACTGCCCTTTCTTCAGAGTTGAAAAATGAAGCCAGTACACACAACTCATCACTACAGGACAAGATCAGAAGCTTTTTCCTCTCAGGCAGATTAAAATAAGACATTGCTCTTTGCAGTAAATTATGTGTATGGTCCTCCCCAGCACTCCCCAGCATGGGGCTGTAGGAGCCGGCACCTGAAGGGAGGCAATTCCTGCAGTCATTTCTAGAGCGAGCAAGAGTCAATTCCCCATGTTAGCTATTTCAGACAATGAAAATACACTGTTTCAGTTCCAGTTCCAATGTAACTTTTCACAGCGTTTTCAGGGGCATGTATTTTTGTATTTTTGTTCGTTTGTTTGGGGGTTTTGTTGGTTTTTGGGTTTTTTTTTACTGTCAAGCATTTCAACACGAATTTTGTGTTCTGACCCCACCGCACTGTTGGCTCTGCAAGAGAGGAGGCTCAGCGCTGTCCTGCTCATCAGCATCCCACGCTCTCTGCACCGACCCACCCCGCTGGCACTGCTGGCGAGCTCCTGCAGCCTTGGCTCGGCACCCAGGGCACGGATGGCTTCAGCCTCAAGGCTGAGGCAAGGGACAACTTTCACAAACAGCGACCGTAATTTGCTAAAATGTTCATCGAAACAAACAGTTCTAATAATGTAAGCGAGGAATGATTCCTTGGGGCAATGTTTAGGCTAAAAAATAAGAAAAACCTGAATAAAGAGACTAGCAGCATGAAGCACATTGCAAAAGGAAAAGGCATGAAAAGATTTTATTTCCCAATACACAAGAGAATGTAAGAATTAATTCTGCTGAGGGAACAAGAAGGAAAGGCACAGAGCAGTACAATCATCTAAAATATGCAGCATTTTCCAAGGTGAATTTTACTCTAGAGCTCAGAAAAAGAATGGACTATTGCCTACACCAAAATCATTTTGTAATAACCATTTTCACCATAAAAATGCAGTGCTCTTTACTTTAAAAAAATGGCAATCCTCCAGAAGGAAATAGATTTGGCTCCCGCTTGACTTCCCATTTGTATCGATAATGGGATAAGCTTTACAGAGTCAGTTATCTGTTTCCTGGAAGTAAGCAACCAGCTTCTCTTTTCAAGCCTTCTGAAGGGTATTTGCTTTTTCCATTCGTACAGCTTTGCAGATGTAAACAAAGTAATTTTACTTGGAATTTGATATAATTACAGATTTTAACATATTCAGTATTTCTGCTACAAAATGCTATGAATATATACACATGCCCCTCTACTCAACATTGAAAAAACATAAGAAATTAAATTTTATCATAAATTTATAATGGAACAAGAACTCTCAAATATTACTTTCTTGGAACTTGTGCAAAAAAATGCCTGCATTACCTGTCCTCCATAATAAAATTCCTCAGAATCATTATCTCCTTCAGAGTCTTCTTCAACTGTGCTGTTGTGCCGTGACTCCTTAATGGAAAAGGAAAATTAACAATGATAAAAGCAATATGTTGACCTTGCATGTATAGCTCTAAATGTAACTACAGGAATTATGCTTTTACAAATAAGCTCATCACATTCTTTCTTGAGAGATCTTTTAGTATAATTTTTCCAGAGGACCCATTTTCAGAATAATGAAACATCACATGAAAAAAGCACCTAATACAGGGTCCATAAAAACACCTTGAATACATGTTGGAGAAATAGTACTTGTGGGGTTACAAACACAGCATGGTATTTTAAAGAACTGGATAATTCAGCAGACTGTGTGGGGACACTTCACTCTGTGCTTTTGTTAAACAAAGCATAACTTTCCCACCAAGACGGGTTCTGGGTGTGTATCTTTTGGTGTGTCAGCAATTTACTACAGTTTTATTTTACTTTATTCTCATAAATAAACTCTAATAGTTTCAGGAAATAATCCAAGCCCAAGCATGGAATATCTAATGCTTCCTTCTGCGATAACGCGACACACTGCTGCTTAATTATTATTTTTAACACAAGTTCCAGCCTGGTGCCAGAAAAGTTGCAAACTTAATTTTCTGAGTAGCTCTGCTCTGAGACAGTGAAAAGTAAGGATTAGAAAGTCCCATGCTTACCTAAGTAAAACCTGCTCTAAATAGGCTGCTTTGTGAATAATATCATCAAGTAAACTGAACTGATCCTGGTACTGACTGCAACTCAGCATGAGATGAAATGTTGCGTTCTGTTTCCCACCACTGGAACCTTTACTTATAATTTTATAATTGCTTGAGAGAGTAATTCTTGTTTCCCACAATGCATGTGTTATTTCTATGCCCTATGCTGACTAGTAGTCCCTAAAGAACACCTGTTAAAATCATCATTCTTCACTTCAACCTGACTATATCGCATTAGACCATTTTTTCTTACTCGTGCCCTACACAGACCTGTCATAATGGAATAGAGATCAGATATATGAACCAAAAAATAGATGTTACCCCTAAATTCCACAGCCATAAATGTCAATATGTATATACACTTATCGACAATTTCTATGGTCAGACATTGTAATCCCATTTTTCTACATCTGCCTTTAAATTCCTGCTCTATTCACTGAATGCATATATACAGTGCAAAAACTGTATTTCATCCCATCTCATGGCAATTCTTGACAAGGCACAAAAATAATTTCTGCTTCTACTTCACCGACAATAAATAAAATTACTTTAGTTTTCTTTGCTTTATAATAAAATTACTTCAGATGGAAGTCTGTTTCAAAACAGAAATCAACTGAACAAAAATTCCACGCAAAAAAAGTAGAAATGAAACTCTCATATTAGAAGAGTGACAAACCCATCATATCCTAACCAAACTTTGAACTGTCTAGCCAACAGAAATTGTTAAGACACTTTTTATAAAGGGGTTTTTTTTCAGTACTTTCCCATCTAAGTACCTGATTCAACTAGAAACAAAATACAAGCTCAAACTCAGTCCCACAGAAGCTAACTGTACCTCAGGCTTTTAAGGAAATGGGTAAATTCTTCCCACACTTGTTTTTCTTATGTTCGTAGAGCACTGAATACAATGATGAAGCAGTAGAAGCAAAGTATTTTCAGTGCAGTTTTTCACATCAAATGAGGTTTCATTTACTAAAAAACCTATAGAAATAGCATCTAAGCATGCTTATCTCCCTGATGCCAGGATGATTTTTTGCCTTTTTATACACCCCTTTTATATACCCCTTTATATAGCCTTTTATATAGCTTTTCTATATCCTTAGTGCTTTTAGCCCACGTACTTGTAACTCCCTAAGTCTGATACCCCGTGTCCCGTTCAGCCGGGAGCCCAAACATCCTGGAAGCCTCGCGCCTAAGGGTCAGACAGCCCCAGACACCAAGGTCCTCTCTAGAACACATCCTGTAAACTGAGATAGGCCCGTCCAGGGGGGAGATTCCTCAGAATGGGGGGATTCATTCAAGCCTCTCACTGGGGAATAGATATGCTTTGATAGATATGCTAATTTGCAAGGCCTGTAAGTGGTATACACGATCTATTGCGCATTCCGGTGGGGGCATCCCGGGGTGCACTTTAGCGCACTCCACTCGGACAGTGTGGTGCACCAAGGATTGTAAATAAATACTGAGGTAAAAACCCCTTTTCCCTTTAACCGTGTCTGGCTCTCAATTTTAAGACCAGGAAAAGGCAACATCCCCTTTCCAGGATCAAGAAACTCGGCACTCACCCTTACCAAAGGAAGTCTTTAAGTCAAGCACCTGAAGTTCTGACAATGCTCAATTTCTTGCTTGAGGCAGGAGCCTATGTGGTACCTTCTTTGAGGTCGTAACACTGTCAACCTTGTAGATTTCACATGAGTGCCACTTCTTTCTTAATGTCTCAGTGAGACTGGTCAGAGACCTGTGCCAGAGGCACGGGACAGGTACCTCCATGCCTGGAAGACCCTAACACTCAAGACTGCTTACGGTGAGAAGAGTCCTGCAGTGGTCTCGAGTCTGCAGTGCGATTGCTGCAGGCTACACGAGGAAGCAGTGAGCTAAGTAATTGAGATGAGGTCTTACGTGCCAGAGTAGGTTAAAAGGTAATGGAATCATTATCTATTTCTCTAGGAGAGCTGTGTATTTAGGGCCGACAGGGTCCATAACACTGTTGAACAAAAAATGAAATAAACGCCAAAACCGTATTTCCTCGGATAGGAGGAGAATCTCTCCCAACTAACTGAATCACTGGTTAATCTACGTATGAAACACAGAAATATGCTCACCTTTAAAACACGTAAACATGCACAGATTGAATAAGCACACTTTGATGGGAAGTCTACGGTAAACAGTCTTATTTTACTATTTTCTTCTGCTTCTTAAAATAATTTCTGTTAAAATATGCACACGAGAAATACATACCTCTCCATTCTCCCTCTGTAATTTTGACTTTATGGATAAGCAATAGTTGACATCACTGGTTTTTCTTAATTCTTGAAAAAAAAAGGAAAATAAGGAATATATGTAAAAAAAAGTGAAATAGTTTTGCATATGCAGACTTGGAATTTTTAATTGCAGTAGTAGAGCAAATAACGAACAAAAAGTTACAGATATGAAATGCATCAAAGAGTTTACAATGCAACAGTCTAAAATTAGGAAGCCCCTACTTCCCAGAAGACTTTTTAAGTGTGAATTGAAACTCAGCTGATCCATCTAGGACATTTGTTTTTCCCAATTTGTGATTTAAAATTTAGTGCCATTAATTAATTTCGTATAGTTTATAAAAGAATGAAAAATCAAAACCCCTCAGGAAAATAAAATCTTCTATATAAAAGACAGGTTTTTACTCAATTGTAAAATTATGGGCTTGATTTCTTTTCAAATTAAAGAAATATTTGAAAGTAAAATTTATCTCAAAGTTCTGATGATAATAGCAAGATTTTGTTTGTGTGCCACTGCAACAACTTCAGTAAAATTACTCTTGATTTACATCTGTATAAATGAGATCAGAGACTGAAGATCACACTGGTCTTCCAGTGGAATTCAAAGTAAGTCTATGTTATGAAAAAAAATGCCCTAAAGAATTATAATAATAATAAAAAACATTACAAAGTCAAGTGTTCCTATCTGAAGAAATGCCAGAATTAAGAGCGCTCTGTGCAGTTTCTCCCGCAGCCTGAAATAATCAGGGAATCTGTCTGCTAGAATCTAAAATGTCTCTAAGGGGTATGCACAAATCTTTATTAAATACAGTACAAATGTGCCTGTATGTCTGACAAGCATACCCTTTCATGTATCACGTACTTTTTGAAAATAAGGAAATAATTTAAAATGACAGGTTCTCAAAATCATTGGGAAGAAAGAAATCATTTTTCTACAGTCGAATTTAGTGAAACAGCTGAACCATTTTGTTTGAAATTTCCTAAAGTGATTCACCAGAGGCAGTGGTAGTTATAGACTGTTTCATCCGCAAATGTGAAGATTTAGTGAAGTTTTAAGCAAGTGATCATGAAAACTCATAATTGGAAAGTATTAAGCACCTCTAACTGTATTCAAGGGGAATTGCTCTAGCATAGGCTGCAAGACATCAAAAGAAAAAAATACATTCTACACACAATTTTGGTGATCTCCAAAAGAAATATTTTAATTTCTTCTATTCTGACATGTAGGACAATTTACTAGAAAAAGATGGTGAGAAAACAGGAAATTGTACAGCTGAACACTTTAACGTATCTCCCTTTAAGTGCAGGGAACATCTTATATTTCCTCAAAAATTAAGAACTTGAAAAAACTCTCCAGACATAGGATTACCTGTAGCAATTTGGTGGAAAATTACTGGAATTGGTTCTGTTGTAACTAACACATCTTCATCGTTATCAGAACTGGAAACGTAAGTGTTATCTACAAAAGAAAAACACTTTGCATTGTGAAGTTCCATCGTGCTTTGTCAGCCCCGTCCAATGTTTCCTATCCCACACTGTACCATGAGGAACCACTCCCCAGATGCTTAGGGAAGCTGGGCACTAACATCTTCCTGGTGGGTTCAGCTTTTTTCCCTTGAGATTGTCAACAAAAAGAAAAATATTCCAAGTATGGGAGATCCAGACCCAATCTTCTTAAAGCAAAACCCTGGAGTTTGATGTCATGGCTTTTGTGAATCACACCAAGCACTGCTCTGAACTGACCCACAAGGCTCAGAGTGGCCAATCTTTTCCAAAATTAATACTTGATCTATGTTTTTTGCTATGTCTGATACCAAGACTCAAGCTAGATCTGCTATGCAGAGTGAAAGCTGCACTGAGAGCTGGGTGTTAACAGCCAATTATGCAAAATACCTGTGCCTCATTTTGCCTAGTCACACAAAGGTTATTTGAAGTGTCTTCTAATCAGTGGATAACCTTTCTTGTGCCTGATTCAGGGAGAAGAAAAAATTCCTCCCACTTAACAGAAACACTGGGATGGATATGAATATGGTAACTGCATTTCACCAAATTTTCTTTAAAAATGTAGGGATTAGGCTGAGGAGTGTGTCTGTTGGGTTTTTTTTGGTTTGGTTTATTTTTTTGCTTTCCAACTAAAAGTTGACTAACAAAAACCAAGAAATAGCAAGTTTTTGAGTACTATCTGCAGAAGCTAATTTTGCATGTATTGCTGAACTGCCTATGAAAGTAATGATACTTTGTTTTCTAATGATCTGGGCTGAATTGAAACCTGTGCTCTAGAGCAGAAAGGCTGACAATTAAGATAATCACAGATAAAGTGACAAATAAGAGAACTGAAAGAAGGACTTATCTATTACAATTCTCTACACTTTGGTCCCACATCAGCAACGTGCAGGAACTCACGTGCAATTTTAAGCATAGTGCTGCAACCTCAAAGCTTTTGAGTGCTTCCAGCGAAATGTTAAAGGTGTTAACATTAATTGGGAGAAGAGTTCAGTAATTTCATCCCTTGTATCACAGCAGTTCTTAGCCACCTTTATCAAGAGGGAGCCTGGGGCTGTGGCCGTTCCCTGCACGGTGTGCCAGGCTGGGCAGAGCAGCAGCTACACTGCACACACAGACGGGTTTTCCTGGCTGCCACCTGGGAAAAAGCCTTTCTGCCACGTTCACACACATCTGCCAAGTCTAACACTGTCGCACACCTTCGCCTACTCCCACTCCTGCGCTGTCCCGCGAGGCAATCGGAGAGATCTGTGGCTGGCTCCACACACACAGGCTGTGCGCGGGCAACGCTGCAGGAAGCCAACACTACTGCTGCCCGAGCCCTGCACTCCTGGGGGCACAGCAACACATCAGGCTGCGGCTGCTCAGCTGCACGCTGGGGACAGGGACACGTTTTACATCGTGTGAACTAAGTGGGCTTCCTTCTGACAGCACTCGTTCCTTCTCCCACTTGTCTGTCGGCAGGAGGGGCTGCGAGCTATACCCGCGGCACAGCTGCATCTTGCCCTCTGCAAGAAGCCCTGCCCGGCCTCTGTTAACATGCTCCACCTTGCTGTCACCGTCACTTCAGTGTCCACCTTGCACATACAACACAGGCCCATCTGTTTCCCAGTTTTGGGAGTGTAAGTTACTGCTACAGAGTCTAATGAGCTGGGATAATTGAGGCCATCATTTGGCTCTAAATATACCTAACACCACATACATAGAAGGGAGAGAGGAAATTCTTGTGCTACAGCTTATTGCTGTACAGAAAACCAGGAAAAACAGTGTGTTCTGTACAGAATAGACATACATATATGGAAAAAAGGACTGCTCAGCTACAGGTTTTATAGATTTTAATTATATTTTTACGTCCATTGTCATTCTTTCTTGGCAGATGGATAATATGACTTTCACTGCCAAGTTGGTTTTTTTTTCCTCTGCTATTTGGCAGCTATTAGGGCTTTTTTTTTTCTTCCATCAATCTTATGAGACTTGAAATTAAGATAATGGCTTCGATTTGCTTTCTTCAACAGCCAGTTTCTGACACTCAACACCTAGGAGCACCTCTCCTCTTCACTGGAGGACCTAGTGCCTGGACCTAGCAGAGAGATGCAGCAAACTACTTGCTGCCAAACTGGTTCTCTCCATCTCTGCTGCAATCTGTTGAGGAGTAAGAAAGGTGTGTAACCTACAAATCACTGGGATTGACTACAGCAGTTCTACAAGTTTCTGCCAGCCAACACAAATCATTCTGAACATAAATTCATTAGCAAAATCCTTGCTGCTCTGATGGTTCCCAGAGGAGTCATGAATACATTCATATTAGTGGGACTTCAGTCTACTCATTGATGCTATATTCTGTAACTGCTCCTTAGAAGGATTATTCTCCCCAGTTGTGTCAATGTTATGAGAAAATTGTTACAGCAATATTTTGCTGAAACTGTTATTACCTGCCTCTAAACTCTTCAGGTATATTTTCACAACTTCAGCAATGGATATGTAACTTTCAGACATCACTGTCTCAACACGACTCCTGTTAAGTTCTCAGTGTGCCTTTGTGAGCACATTTTTAGCTTTCACTCATAATTATGAAACTTTCAAACACCTTCCATTATTGAAAGTTGTCATGTCACATTACCGTTTCCATAAGTACGATTTAATGCTCAGCTGCTTGTATTTGATGCTTTAAGAAGTAATTCAGCAACAGCTACACACTGTTATCAGTACCAAAGTGGTGATGCTGCATACATTACAGCCATGCAAGCTGTGGGAGTATTCATACTACCCAAGGCTCTTCTTTTAGTATCTAAAATTTACGTTTGGTGGTATCATTTTAGCTGAATTACATCACTGGTATAGTGACTTAATATCTTCTATTTTCATATATTTATTGCACACATTAGCAATTTATCTGATGATCAACTCTGACAGCCTTGTCCTGGATTTACAAATTTGATCCACTCTGTACTACACACTCTTAATCTACACAGGATACAAGTTTGATAGTTTGGTATAGCTATGCACTAATGGACTTAAACCTTAATCTATAAAGACTTATCCTGTGAGATATGTAATTTGAGAGCACGTGCTGCTCTGAACTCTGTCAGCTCACAGCAGTACTTGAAGAACACCTTCCAGTTGAGGACATCAGCATAGAGCTTCCCAGACTTGACACCATCACACCCTGACACGGTCCTGAAACCTTCCTTAAGATACAGGTCGGAGAAGGGAGCCACAGTCAGCAGTAACGTTAGGTTAGAAATTTAGGACAAAAACAGGCAACAAAGAATCTGGCTCAATGAGTCAAAATGAGTGTTTTATGATCAAAGCTGCAAAATGGCAAGAAGTCATTATCATTCCTGACACACTGAACATCTCTTCATCATAAAGCACACATATATCCTGCAAAAGCTTGAGATGTGAATGAAATCAGGTCTTCTAAAGCCCTGAAGGGCTGGTTTTTAATCAGTAAACATGTGCTGGTTTACTCTCCGCTGCAAGCTAACTGCAGTGTGAAATGTTCAAATGCTATCTGCCTTTAAAATATAGGGCGTGATGGCACAGAATATTCATCAGGTTTTAGGGACACTAAAGTCACTCAGGCTTGTAGGCTATCAGGACACGCTGCAAATAACAGTCACAAGGAAACTTTGAGGTCTCTCAGACACAAGAGTTTGCCAGGAAATGAGATCTCATGTGCTGTGCGAGCAACTGCTGCTGGTTCAGTGCTTCAGTTCACCATTTACTTAGAGGTTCCCAGAGGTCAAATTTTGTGATATTTAGTGGAAGAAACTGTTAATAACACATGGTGAAGATTTTTTTCAGCTATTTGTCCCCCACTCATTGTTAGCTCAATGCACTAATCAGTAAATCCATTTATCACTGGTATGACTGTGCATTTTATGAATCTCAGTTTCTCCCATTTCTAGATGTTGAACAGACTAATATAAGTATCATTCTCCTCTCCAGTTTTTACTGGTTAAAAAAATAAATCTAATAAAGGTCGTTAGTATTCTTTCACAGAATCCATTGTTTTAGCACCACTGTGGATTTTTTTCTCTATCTGCTTCAAACACTGGTGTTTTGATCAGACAGAATCTGCTACTTATCAGTGAAGAAGATCAATGTCACACTTCTTCAGAGTTTTTAAAAGAAACAAGATATATTTCTTTGAGAAACATTTCAGAGAAGCTACAGATAAAGATCAAAAAAGGACAGAGGGTTTCATATAATTCACAGTACTTACACTATTGAATAATCACAGGTGCACAAAGTGGTGCAGTCCAACAGCACTACCATGAACCTTTACTTGCACAGCACCTGTCATCCCTGCTTCTCTCTCCTGCTTCTGATAGCCTGTGCTGCCTGAAGTATCTGTGCAGTCTGTTCATGAAGGAAATTGGGGAAATAAGGTCCCCGAAAACTTGCTTTTGTTCCTACCCGCTTCTGTTTCCTATGAATAACGCCCCTGGTCAAGACTGGCCACGTGGTTAGGCAGATACTTTTGCCGACCCGGCTCAAAATAGGAAAGGGAGGCAGGACTGAGCATCTGGGAACAGCTTTGCAAACCAACACTAGCCAGGAGCCACACACGAGCGCTTGGCTCCAAGTGACCCTGAGAGGCACCGGCGCAGTCTGCAGGCTTCACTTGCAGAACATGAGTAGCCTCATTAAGGTCTCAGGCAGAAGTGCTCTGCTGGCCCTGCGCCAGGCTGCTCGGGCTCTTGAAAGATCAAGCTTTATCTGCCATGCCAAAGAGAAGCTGGGCACTTTCTCACTCCTATCGCTGTTGGCTGCAGACACGGAAAGCACCCCAAGCTACCATCTATCCAAACTCGTGAACCTGTGTTCTCACCCCGACCCAGCCGATAAATGATGCCTGAAAAGGAGAAATGACTGTGAAAATAATCTTAACTAATGGAAAATGAGTAGCACAAGATGCACCTGGAAGACATCAACACCCTTTCAGATATTCTCATTTGAATACAGCAAAGTGTGGTAACATGCATACACGTGTCATGGACAAGAATGTTGCACTGTACCTGGGTAGTCCTCAGAGACATGCACTGAATAGGACACACTGTAAAAAAGAAAAAAAAAACAACAACAAAATTAGAAACAACAACATTAACTGCTGGCACAACACTTTTTCCTGCTCCTGTATTATTTTATGCTTATTTATAGGCTCCTGACAGTTTCCAGAACAGAAGGTAACATCTATTTTGATGGCTTTTGAAGTGCTCAGCTGAAAATAAAAAGCGTCATGCCCATTTTGAAAGCTTACTTTGCTAAATCGGCACATCCTGATTTCAACTTTCTTAAAAGGAGTATCAAGGCTGCATTATATTCCCTTTAGAGTAACATTTCACAACGTGTGTACTTCTGATTAAAAAAAAGGTCACTCTTTGAACACCAGAACTAGAGAACTAGTAAAGTCCAGTTTTCCCTCTATCTGTTTTTTGTGTTTGACTCAAGACTCAGCAGGAGGCCTTTCTCATTGTTGTACATTTCTGTTAGTTTCAGCAAAGGCTCTGGATGTCTTGGGCTCCTTCCCTCCATCAAAACTCTGTATTTTACGTAGTATCTGTACCTTTTTGTCAAGCTGTGTTCAAATTAAAATTTGAGAGAGCCCCAGTCACACTAAGAGCAGCTTCACTATGTGGATTCCCTGAATCCGTTTCATAAGAAAACAGTCACTCAAAAGCACCATCCTGGTCCTGCAGCTCAGTTCACATCTGCTTTCCCTAGCTTCCAGTGAGATCACTAAACTCACTGCTGAGAGCAGAACAAATGGGCGTGATGGTCTGCTCAGTCATCTAACTACCCACCAAGTCCTTCTGGTTTTAAGTTTAGTGTGCATCTTAATTCTGTGTTGAAAACATTCAACTCTGAAGCACACTGAAAGGTTTCTGTTGTATAATTCATATTCTTTCCAATTCTAAATCCTATAAACTGTGTCAGCTTACACATTTAAATAATACATGGTGTGGGTTCACGTCTGTAGTGAGTTAAGTCAAAGCAAGATAGTACAGTCCTCTTAAGAAATTTTAGTGTGTACTGCACTGCTGAAAAACTGCTGAAAATTGGTTCCCAGGATCTTTCTAAATGACATGAATATAGCTTCCATGTAGACAAGAAACTGAAGCCAGGTATGATTTTTAATTTTTCTCTCTCAAGGGTTTCCATTAAATGAGCTCCACTTTCACAATCCAGTGACTGAAAGAGTCAATCAATATGAAAAAGTAGGTCCCTCACACTTGCTTCCACAAGTCGATCTATTAACACACAGCTCTGTCACTTGTCTTTGCACATCATCTATTCTAGAGTATTTTATGTATTGTTTGATTAAGACATGCAGATGCCTGTTTCTTCAACAGCTGCAAATGTTCTCATAAATTGAAGCAGAAGGAGTATTTATTAGACCTGACCACGGATTTGGCCACACAACTAGACAGCCTCAGTCAAGCTGATTAAAATCCCATCACTGTGCAAATTCAACATGAATTTTCTGTTTTAATTATTTTTAAGGCATTTCGAATAGGCAGCATCTGTATCCCCTCATCTTGGAGTATTTTCCCTAAGGACTGGGTTATTTAAATCTAATTAATCTGTCTTCATGTAAAATATCTCTATTTTAAATAGAGAAATAGTCCAAAATAAGGAAATGTTATTCCTAGTGCAGTCAAGTATAGAGAACTTTGCTTTGTGGTGCAGAAAAAAAAAAGAATACCACAAAAAAATTCCCGAGAAGTTAACTGAGTGCCTGTTCTCACCAAACCCCATCTTCTAGAAATGTTTGTAACCATGACTTCTTCCTTCTACTACTAAAAGAGGTACTTCCCGTCTTACTTCTTTAGACTGGCTGCTTGCACAACTCTTTGCTGCCTCCAGAACTTCTGTGTATGGGTTTGTTCTAATATTGAGAATGAGAACAGGGGCTGAAGAGTTTCACAGCTTCCACGAGCGCAGATACTCAAAACTCAGCTGGGTAAGGACCTCAGCAACCTAACCTAACTCTGAAGCTGGATTTGACTTCAAAGTGAACTTCTGCTTACTCAGTGTGCACATGTACAGAAACCCGACAGAACTGAGTTTTTCTCTTCCTTTTTCTTCATCGTGTGGTTACCTCTGGCAGCAGCAGCTGTGGTGCTGCCAAACGGAAACTAGTAACCAAACAATATACTGTTTGTCTTGTGAAGTGGAATAAATTAAAAGGCTAATGAAAATGCAAGTTAGAAACAGTCTCAAACCAGACTGCTCAAACTCAGGGTCTCATCCAGGGCCCAGTGAATCCAGCAGTAGGGAGAATAAATGGCTTGAGCCCCCAGAGGGAGGTGGTAGTGCTTTGCTTCAGCTTGTCACCTTGTGTTAGTTATGTGCGGACCATGGAAGCAAAAAGTGGAAATACAACTTCTGAACAAAATGAAACTTGGATTTGTGTCTCAGCTCGCCTCTGTGATTGTCACACACGGCCACCCTTGGGCACATCTTTCTGCTCTCAGGATAAACTGCTTCCTACTGACTGCGCACCTGATTTGTCAGCGAACGAGATATACCCGGCAAACGAAGGTCTCCTAAGGGTTCCTGTCCTCCAGCCACCCAAGCGTTTTCCCACTGACTTCAACAAGATTTAGAGCCAAGCCACAAACACAAGACTGTGATGACTTACAGCACCTCAAACTGCACAGACTTCAGTGAAGATGCAGATGTTCAACACCTCTCAGTGTCAAATCCTCGCAAAGCCAAAGAAAGCCTTTATTGAAGCAGCTTTCCCATTTAAGAACTCAGAAATGCAACTGGAATTAATTTAGGCCTGGCCCTCACATAGAAGTAGAACATGATTATTCCAGTGAGGGAAGTGATTTTTCCTTCTGGCAATGCAGTTCCTCTGTACAACCTTATTGCAGTTACTAAATACAGCTTATAGCAGTATAATTTATTCCCATTCCCATAAACACATTCACCATTGCTCGTTCGGTTATATTGCTTTAGCTACAGGAAAGGTTAAACTCTTGGGTGTAAACAAAGCCTCCATGATGGTGCTATTTCTGTTTTATTCAGCTCAGACCCTCTGCAGAAGACATCCTGCAGTACATATGTTTCTCAACCCTTAAGCTTAGAACAAGCTTCATACTCGAAATGGCCTAGTAAAATTTTTGTTATTTAACAAACAGTAAAGTACCATATGAGAAATTAGTGGGAACTGTCATATTTCACAGCTTACACATTTTTAATGTAAACTTCTTATTGCCTGAAATACTATTAACATTGACAGCCTTGACTTAGTAACAGTTTTACTCACAGGGGTCTCATTGCAAGAATTTTCCAATGTGTTTTAACTGTTCCATTCCTTCTACAGAAAAATTATTCTGCAAGGGTTCATCTCTGCTGGAGAACTAATTCATCAACTAGATGGGTATGCACCATGTAATTGCTATTTTTCAAATTAATCTTTCCCAACTGAATACGAAATAAGCAGATTCATCTGCATTTGACATTACCACAATTTCTAAAAGCTAGTTAAAAAGGAGCGGAGAGTCTTAACTGGTTACACTACCAGGCAAAATGTTACCCCAAAACTGCATCTCCAGGGCAAAGAAAAATACTCGTGAAAACTGAAAAAGACTGAAAAGTTACTGTGACAAAGCACATCAATAAAAAGGAAACCAACCATCTTCACCTCCTTACATCCATTTGTAAGACTGCTTCCCGAGCCTTGAACTGCAGTTTTACCTATCATGATACAAACCCCAGGATAGAACACACATCCTGAAGCCACAACAGTGATGCTGTATCTGGGATGTAGCTTCCCATCAGTTTCAGGTTATCTCAGCTTCATGCCAGCCATCGTTTCTCTCTAAGAAAGAAATCCTTTAAGCTGAATTTCCAGCTGTTTTGCACAGCAAGAACAGTGTGAAGCATCTGGTGCAAGTGTAAGATTTATGCCTGTGGAATAGTTATGACAATTCAACCAGCTCTGTCTCATGGCAACAACTGACTTACTGCCTTATTAAGTGTGGAAATTGTGATCTAGTTTCTATTCCAGTTTTAGTCATCTCTATTAGAGCCAGAGCTCTATGTCCTAATATTGTAGCTTGTAAACTTGATGAAAAAAGAAAACAAGATTTTTTTGCCACGTGGAATCTGATGGTAGCCTAATGCAATCTATAACAAAATACAAGAAAAGAGTAAATAGGACTTAATCACAATGCATCTGGAGCTACGGAATTCAGAAGAGATTTTGTTTACGACATGCCAGAATCTCAGATGTAGCTCATCAATGATTTAGTGCAGTAAGTTAATGGGATGCACAAAATTTTATACCTCAAGAATACTAAGCCTCAGCAAAGCAAGCTATGGACAAACTTGAAGTAATAAATGCTACTGAGGTATTAATTATACGCCTGGATCAACTTTTGAACAAGTTGGTGAGACGAAGAAAATATTACTGAAACTCTGATACAAAAAATAAAAGTATGCAGGTGACAAGTTTGGGCCAAAGGACCCTTTTAATAACCAACATAATATTTCTAAAAGTACAACATGATACAGACATGATGCTTTTACTCTTTTTTAGGTGAAGCAGTAGAAAGGAATAAGGTCCAAGTGAAAAGATGCAACTGAAATTGTGTTCTTTTACCACTTTCTAGCTACCCACTCACAAAATTCCCACATTTTCAGTATCTACACATGCCTTAGTAGATCAACATTTCATGAATGTTCAGTAATTATACAGTAAATACTGCCATCTTCAAGTCTCTGTTGTCTTATCTTTGAAAAAGCTTCCAAATTCTTCAGTGGACTTCTATTACTGTCACTTTAGTTTCCTTTTCTACTTCAGTAAGACCACCACCTGATCCAGAAACCAGACCATTCATGTTGCTTTACTTCTGACCAGCCTTCTTCCTCAAACAAAACAAAACTGCTTCCAAAAAGCATCTCACCATGAGCACAAACCACTCCCAGCACTCTCTGTTCTGAGATTCAGTTTGAAACCTTATAACCTGGCAATAAATCACATCACAAACACAGGGTGGAAATTATGATTTTCAGATGACATACTGTGGGATTGCACCCAAACAAAACTTTCAGATTGCTTTTCTGAAATAGATGACCTTTGAGCAAGTGCCTTGAGAACTGGTAGGAGATGAAGGCATTTAGGTATTGACCAGATGAAAAACTAGGTACGCTATTTACACAAAAAAAAATTGTGACAGTTAACAGAAAAAAAAATTAGATTTTTTTTTTTGTAATTGACCTCATGTGAATTAGACTATGTGAAGAGAAGTACAATTCAAAACTAATATTTAAACACTCTGTAAAAGGCTTCAATGTCAAGCCTTTCTTCCAATTTGTACATAGATTACATGCATGGAAATAACAAGAGGAGAGACTTAGTAGCCAGAAGCAGCAATTTTCTATGGCAAAATGGTCTCTTCTGTTGAACGGACACCACCAAAAGACAAGCCTTATAAAGTCACAGCCTGGAGACAACCATTTCATTCCATGTTGAAAACAGAACAAAAAAAAAAAAACTTTAACAGCAACTGAAAAATAAGCAAAAATTACTACTGTGTACTAGCACAGCTAGGACAAAGAAACTTAATAAAAACTCTCCATTTGGTGTTCAACTGCCACAAGTAGGAGTGAATGATAGATGTTAGGTTTTTCAACAAATTATGAACAAGTAAATTAGCAAGATACTCCATCACTTGGTATGTATGAGTGCTGTGCTGAGAAACACTTCATCACATTTCAGTGGAGCTCTTAAAAAAACAACACAAGTACAGGAAAAATAATATTGCTTTTCCACTCTGGAGCTTTTGAAAGATTGCATCCCACTCAGCACATATCAGCTGAGGAAGTGCTCCACTGAAGCTCATACTCAGAAACATACACAGACCTATGGCAGCATTCTGGATTTTCTTATCTGGTAGATTTTGTAATCAACTATTGCTGGCATTCACATTTGTCTTCACCAAAAAAATATGGAGACTTTTAGAATGTATTTATAAATGTACATAATTTACAATTATGTAACACAAATTTTATCCTGTTTCTTCACTAAAAGGGTGGTCGGGCATTGGAACAGACTTCCCAGGTAAGTGATGGAATCACCATCCTTGGAAGTGTTCAAAAGGTGTATGGATGGCACTTGGGAATATCGTTTAGTGGTGAATGTGGTGGTGCTGCATTAATGGTTGAGCTTGATGATCTCAGAGGCCTTTTCAAACCTCAGCTATGCTATTATTCTATTACAAACCACATAATCACAGAACAGGTCAGACTGGAGGGGACCACAGCAGGTCATCTGGTCCAACCTCCCTGCTGAAGTAGGGTCACCCCAAAGTACAGGGCAAAGGATTGTGTCCAGACAGTTCTTGAGTATCTCCATTATCGGTGACTCCACAGCCTCTCTGGGCAACCTTTTCCAGTGTGTGGTGACCCGCACAGTAAAGAAGTTCTTCCCCTGTTCAGGTGGAACTTCCTGTGCATCACTTACTGCCCATTGCCTCTTGTCCTATTGCTCAGCACCTCCGAGCAGAGCCTGGTCCCTCCTCTGACCCCTCCCTGCAGGCACTGACAGACATCGATGAGGTGCCCTCTCAGTCACCTCTTCTTGAGGCTGAACAGGCCCGGCTCCCCACCCTGTCCTCATAATAGGGATGCTCTGGTCCCTCGATCATCTTTGTCACCTTCCACTGGACCTGCTCCAGGAGTTCCTTGTCTCTCTCATACTGAGGAGCCCAGAACTGGACACAGCACTCCAGATGTGCATCACTTGCCAGGGCTGAGTGGAGGGGCAGGATCACCTCCCTGACCTGCTGACAATGCTCTTTCTAATGCACCTCAGGATACCACTGTTCTTCTTGGCTACAAAGACACACTGCTGGCTCGTAGACACCAGGACCCCCAGGTCCTCCTCCGCAGAGCTGCTTTCCAGCAGGTCGGCCCCTCAGCCTGTGCTGATGCCTGGGGTTATTCCTTCTCCAGGTGCAGGACCCTGCATTTGTCTCTGCTGAATTTCAGAAGATTCTCTCTGCTCATCTCTCCAACCTGCTGAGGTCCTTCCAAAGGGCTGCACAGCACTGAGTGGTACTGGCCACTCCTCCCAGCTTTGTGTCATCAGCAAACTCGCTGGGGAGACACTTGCCCCTTGCCTCCAAGCCACTGATGAAGTTAAACAATACTGGGCCCAGTATTAACCCCTGGAGTACACCACTACTGACAAGACCCTGTGCCACCAACTGCAACCCTCTGGGATCTGCTGTCAGCCAGTTCTCAATCCACCTCACTGTCCTCTCATCCAGCCCACACTTCCTGAGCTCGCCACGAGGATATCGTGAGAGACAGTGACCAAAGCCTTGCTGAAGTCAAGGGAGACAATAGATTAAGTTCACAAAACTCAGTGAATCCATGAATACTATTAGCCAATACAAATCAGTACATGCTGCACTCCATTCCTTCACGGTACCTTTACAATACGGTCTCAGTAATGTGACAAAATCATAAACAGAACTAAGTAAATGCTTCAGTTGCATAAAACACTAACCACAAAGTGACACGTATCTCCAAACACACTGACAGACAAACAGCATTAGAATCATGACAGTTAGAAATATGGAAGAGAGTAATGATCTCACAACATGCGTCTGGAAATAAAAACTTGCATAAGGTTTTTTAAAATACAAATAATTATATGGGCTTTTGCTCTTTCACTCGGGGAAATAACTACTGAAGCACAGGACTTCCACCTTTTTTTTTTTTTAAGCAGTGATTTTAAAACTGATGCAATTAAATAGAATAATGATTAGTGAATAACAACCTTCTCCTCTGGGAGAAAGCATAAGAAGCCACAAATGAGACAAAAATTAAAAGGAGGTGGACCTAAGTTTTCATGCACATATTTACACAGCTATGGAAAAAGTGACTGCCAGTCAAGCGCAGCAAGAATAATCTCACAGTATTAAAGACTAATTTATTTTCTGTTACAGAATTTAGAACTTGAACTAAATCCCACTGAAGTCCAAGGGAGACTTTAGTACTTGTCAAAGAAGATTACAGGCAAGTTGCACAGAAAATAAAAGACTTCTGGCCCTCTACCACACTTCTGTTATTTTCTAGAAACAAGTACTTCGTCACTTTGCTAAAAATTTCAGTAGGTATTCCAAAGGGTGCAAATCTTTTTGAGCACTTTTTCCCCTGTTTATTTTTGAAACTATTTCCATCTTGCTACACAACTGGACTGCCAACCATTTCCCATCCATACCATTTTCTAGATTCTTTATTAAAACAATCTTCACGGATTTCTAAACAACTTTTGAAGTACCCTTTAAAATGTCTTGAATGTACATGCCTGCATCTCAGCAATTTTTTTACAGATATGCAGGCCACTTTAGATCTCCTCAAAGACCTTAGTTCAATGAGTTTCTGAGTTCCCTGTGATCCGACAACTGATGACCCATCATTAGTCACAGCTATTTTTTGCTGCGAGATATAGATGGGTGCTTGTCAAGAATTGAAATTTGTGCACAAGCCCCTTTCACCATACATTGTAACTTCCCATGATGCACCAGCAATTATACAGAAAAGAATAACAAGTGACTCTGAGTAATCTTTTCCTCTAGATGATGGAGAATGTGCGTGTGTGATGACATATGAAAAGTCCCAGGCACATCTATTGATGACAGATCTGAACTACTCCAAAGAGAGATGAGCAGTGTCAGTGCGTCAAAAATGGCACTGCTTTCGTTTCTTGACATAACCTGGGGGTACAGAGGCGCTGAGTCAAAACTATTATAGTTTGCATTTGCCACTAAGAATAATTGAGCTACTGGTCCTCTCATGAAACTGAAGTGCATCTGAATCAAATGGGGACTGTTACTCATAAAGCCCTGCTTGATTTAGCATGTCATTCAAACAAAGGGGACGCTGAAAACTGCAGCTCAAACATTTCCCTTTAGCAAAGCTTCCAATGAAAAACGACAACTTCTAGTAAATACATCAAAGTCTACAGGATTGATCATTACTCTAGCAAACATGAGGGCACTTCTAAAAGTAAAATTAGCAAATCAGGAACACTTGGGAGGGGGGAAAAATGTACGTGCTGTGTGTCACTCTGGAAGGAGTTACATCCAAATACGTCTACATGTGCAAAACCAGGTTGTCCACAATCAGACTCTTCCGGAATCTGACCATTTCACTCAGAACTACTAAAGCCTCCTGTCTGTCAAGCTGCCCTGTTTGACCACGTCCAGCTCCCTCTGCTCAACATGGATACATTTTATACTTCTCTTCTGCATTCTTCTTTCTCTCCACTGATCTCATGGGTTTGCATTCTCCCTGAATATTTCCCATTAGCTCTTCATCCAATTTCAGTCTTCCCCAGGAAACAGAGCACAAAGCAAACTCAGGACAGTGACCTCTTGGCCCAGCTCAGCAGCAGCCAGAGCAGCACGTAGTACCGTGTGCCTTTGGGCACCTTATTTACATGACGAGGTCCATCTTCTTCCACCATGTGCTTTCTAGAGGTTGATTTTGTTTTGATTTGGGTTTTCAGGGTGTTTTTTGTTGTCACTGTTTTTTTATTTTTACGGTGTTTGTGGTTTTCTGGGGGTTTTTTGGCTGTTTTTTTTGGGGGGGGGTGGGGTTTAGAGAAGAAAGTTTTTCCTCTCTTCAGCTTCCATCTTTTAATTTTGGAGCGCTGCCGTTAGAAGATACTGTGATATGCTCTTTTTGAAGCCAGTTAGGAGTTATCTTAAAGCCATGAGGCTTTAAGATACCCAGATTGTTCCTATTGGAAGGCTGTTTTGAGGCTACTGTGGCCCTAATTCAAGTAACTGGATTTTCGATTCAGATTAATTGAACAGAAACACCTTGTCCAGCCCCTGTACAAAGCCTTCGGGTTGCAATCTTTCAAAACTAAAAAATGGGACACAAAAAAACCCAACCACAAACCAAAGTCAGAGACACAAGGCAAACTGCAGACTGAACAGTTACAACTATCCAAGAAGAGAGAAGCTTGTCATAGGAAATTTTATCTGATAATTTTGTAATTCCAGCATCTTAGCAGTTATGAAAACCAAAAATTAAGCCCATATAAATCCCTGGAGATATTCACTGTTTAACTTCATTACATCCCTAACAAGTGGAAGGGCTGCTTTCCTTTGCATGCAGTGCTCAGCAAAGGAGGAAAGTCTTAGGCATTGCTCTTTGACAACTCTGGACATTCATTAATTAGTTGGCATTTTGCTTGTTTAACTAATGAGGTGTGCAACAAGCACTGCTGTGCAGGGGAAAAGTAACAAATTTACATACTCTTTCTCATCCATTCTTTGATATATCTCACAGAACTCAAATTTTTCCCCTTCCCCCTAAAGTCAGCCTTTCTTGGTACAGCTGAAATACCGCACTGATGAACTAAAATTATTCTTTTCTCGATTTTCCATACTTGCAACTTCCATTATCATTAGCACAAATTCAATATGTAACTTCCAAATATATTATCTGAACGTCAAACTATTGCTTTTAAAACTACTCTAAATTAAAAGTGCACACATTCAACGTAACAAAATCCCACAGAGCAAGATTTTCAACACAAGTTACCTGTGAAATTGCCCACAGCAGTTTATTTATGCCAATATAATCCGTTCACATAATTCAGGACCACTGGCATACCTACAGCCAGTTATTTATTATTGCTTACAGGTACACACAGTTCCATCTTCAAATCATTAAGGTGGAGACCAGCACCTCTGAAAATGGCTAGATTGTGATGCAGCACTGACCCATATCCTGCACACATTTAAATCCAAGGCAACAGCTGCTGTTCCTGCACACAGCTGCAAGGACTGCTTGCAAACCTGAAGGGTTGGCTCATCCTCCCGTCCCATTACACTAACATGGTCAAAACCATTCTGTTTTCTGTGGTTAGAGACACAAAAGAAGGTGCTACATGGCTGGAGCAATGCCGGTGGGGTTTGTCTCCTTGGCCCAAAAGACCCAAGAATTACAGTGATGAAAGGTACACCATGAAAAGCAGAGTAGGTCATTCCTCACACCTGGAGCCTCACTGGGATACCTCTCTCTGCCACTACACCATGGTCATGAAGAGCATGCACTCACAAACAGCAAATAAAATGGAAAATTCAGTAGGAGATGACACGAAAATATTTTTTTATTCCTTTCTTTTCAGGTACGAGAGTTTCGGTCTGAGGGCACAGGTACACTTCTAGCACAACATTCAGTCCTGGTGTCCTCAGCATTAGAAAGATGTCAGTAGATAGAGGGGGAAACAGCAGTCATCGAGAAACAAGCACAAATCTGGAAAAATGGCCAGTGAGCAAAAATATTTATGTGGGTCCAGACAGCCAGATACACAAAGTATGGCAAATCAATGATCAAGTGTGGTAGGAAATGTGATGACTGCTGCAACGTGTTCTGCAGAGTGCTAACACGAAGACGGGTGTAATTTTTACATGATGGCCCAGGGGAAAATGGCAAGCCATATCCATGTGAAATTAAGAGGAAAGAGTACAACTTGACTGAGTAGCAGAAATGGAGAACCCCATTAAACTTTGAGTTAGTCTTCCAGGGAATGGGTAGAAGGCTAACCACATAACCATTTAAAGCCACGGTGGAGAAGGAGTTTAAGTAAAATTAACGGAAAAAATTTGCATCGGCAATGTTACTAACAACTGTGTTTCCTGTTGCTAATTTCCATGAGTAAAATGTTAATGAGCAAAATGTTACCTCCCTTTCTCACTAGTAGCTCAGAGAGCAAAGTTGTAGGTTGAATATGACATTGACAACTCTCAATGTGACTCAGGGAAAAAATTCAAAGCATAACCTGGTACTACATTTCAATAGGGTGCAGAAAAACAGCAGCAGGAAATTTCAGTTCAAGAGCTTTTTATACGTTTGAAGTGGCAGCACTGGCGAGGATCTGAAACAGTTCTTCTACCTTCTCACGAATTTTAGCTAATCCTGAATATCACACAATCTGTTTCTTCTTCATGACAGAAAGCCATAGAAAGCATACTGAACTTTCTTTTTTTTTTTTTTTTGCATTTAGGTATATTTAGTAGCAGCTCATCTAATAAAGAACAATTCTAAATATATGGGCTGTTCTTGAGCCAAAGAATGCTTCAAGATGCATGACTGTTCACAGAATAATAATTTTACACCATACCCAAATAAACCGTATTTGAATATTGTCTGGCAGACATTCCTACAGAATGCTTAGCAGCAAACTATAGAACAAAAAACAACAGATAACTTTAGTACCCTACCCCAACATGTAGTTAAGATTTTAAATACCATTTTAATTTGTAAAGATAAAATTAAAAAATCCCTCTACCAGTCTTAATTAGATCCCTGTCTCCTCAAAAAACTAATTACATGTCAGATGAAGCACTGGTTTAGGAAGCCCCTGTATTCTTGCAAAGGCAGAGATAGTTCTATTCCCAGCTGTGTCTTGTTATATGCCTCCCAGCAAGAAAAAATGCACACTTTTTCAAAAAGCGATCCGCAACTACAAAGCTTTATAGTCACTGATTTACCTTTCATGTGTGCTGAACCACTACATCTCCAAGAGAAATCAGCAGGAACCATCAGCAGTTTTGAAAAAAAGGGCTTAGAGTCCAGATTTTAAAAATAATTAGTCAACAATAATTGTGCAGAAATGGCAGTTAGAAAACGAAACTGTTTGTATTCCCCTGAAAATACCATCAGTACATATCCACCATTTTAGATAATACAATGTACTCACAAAGGTATAAAAATTTCCATTCCGTTGCAGATTTCGAGAGAAATTTAGGTATCTTAAAAGGGATTTGGCTATTAAGCACCTTTTATGAGGCCAGCATGTAAATACCTTTGCGAAAATGGTAAAATAGGACTCACGCTAAGGTAGTCAAAATTGGTCCATGATTTTCAAAACACACAATGAAATCCTGGTCCCATGAAATTTCATAGGCAAAACTCTCAGGAAAAAAAGTGAAGGTTTATCCTTCTGTCAGCTTCTTCATGAGCAAATTTGCAATTAAAAAATGTCAGACATGATGTACTCCCTTCATCTCTTCCTTACTCTTTGCTCTGACTGCACTATTTAGCATGTTCACCCACCAAAATTATCACCAAAATTTGGAAAGCATCCAGAAGATGGGAGACAACCTGTAAAGTGTAAGTTTTGTAATCAGGCATTCTATTATTAAGCATTTCTAGTACGTTTAGAGAAGGAAAGTAAACACAGCCAGAAAACTTCAGTTTTACACTAATGTGAGATTAAGACCAGTAAGCCTTTCACTAACACAGAGCTCTTAATCTGAAGATCTCCTCAGAGCCCTTTATAAAGATGGAGCTTGGAAGACTTAACGTAAAGAAAAATTAGACGGCTTGAAGACAACAAAACCAATTACCCTATAGAATGAAAGAAGAAAGGATCAAACACTGAAGAATAACTCGTCCTGGATGTCTCACTGACACCACGGGCACTTGCAGTGACTAGAAGGACTGCTCAGCTAGCAGTGGCCCAGACTCCACAGAAAGCATCAGTGCAAACAGTAATGCAGCTGCAAGTGCTTGTCATCCTGTTTACTGAGACCATTGTAGAGAGGAACCTAAATATAGAGATTAAAAAAATCTGATTCAGACATCTACATCTTAAAATCTGGGTCAGTTTTACCAAGATACGGAGTGTCATCTAAGGCATGTCAGGATGCACAAAACATACAAACACCAAACGGCAAATAGTTACAAGTAGGGAGAGCCAAAATAACCTAAGTATCCGCACACGTGAGGATTGTTTCCCAAATTTGAGGCTTGAGGTCTCCAGGGAAGAGAATTCACACCGAAAAACCTTCAGGTAATACTGGTGCAAGTAGGTGGGTACACCGCATTTTAATCTCAAAAGAATTCCCCTGGAGAACGTACAAGCACACATGGGTCAAACTGCTCACCTGCTCACAGAACTGTTTATCACAGAGGCATTGGCGATGTGAGTCATGAGAGCACCTGACCAACAAACACCCCCGTCTCTCTCACAGCCCCCTCGGGGGCCAGAAGGTTACTGCGGAGGTTGTTCCTCCAGAACAGAAAACCAGGAACTCGGTTGCAGAGTGATTATAGTTCGCTCTGTTTTGAAAGGTCACTCACTTTCCATCCCCTGATAGCGTCATTAAGCCCAAAAGAAGTGGCATAACCATTTGAAATTACTGCCTGTGGTGAAATGGAACAGTAAAGCTGCACCACTTATTTGCACCAGTAAAATTGGAAGGAAAAATAGCAGCCTTCTTTCACAACAGGACATAAGTAACAGAGGGCCTGAAAAATATAACAAGATTTTACTGTTTAACAAAATACTTTCGGTGATATATTAAGCCACAGGAACTATTACTGTAGAAGAGGCCATGACGTATTAACCAAAACACATTTGAAAACCTTCGTCCTATTTTTAAATTATGCTAGACTGTGTGTGACCTGGCCTCATGAAGATCCAGTCACCTCCTGGGGTGTGCAGCGTTCTCAGCTCCTACTGAGAAGGCTGTGGGAGCATAAGGTTATTTAGCACTTTTAAGGGTAAGATCCTCAGTGCTCAAAGGAAAATTCAAACAAAATTTAGTCTAAATGACTCAATCAGATCAAAAAGCTTTAATTAACAACATTTAATAACAATGGAGTTTGTCGTAAAAGCAAATACATTTCAATCTTTACAAAAAATCCCCAAAAACCCAAACTACAACCAAAAAAAACCACCACACAAACCACTGACTATTTCACCCCAAGTTACTCAGAGTCAAAACTCTGAGTCAAAGAGAACAGAAAAAAGCCTTTCCTTCCCTCCTCCCGACTTCTGTAGCTGGTGGACCACTATAGGACATTCCTCCTGCTCTTGTTCTCAGCTGCGTTCTCTCTGGGCCTCTGCACTTGTGGAAACACCACCACAGGTGCCGGGACAATGCCTTGGTGGGAAAGCCACAGCTTCCCTGTGGGATGGTGGGCTGCCATCTCTGGGGGGAGCTTAGGGTACACATGGATGTGTCACATGGGAATGTGGTCTGGTTGTAAGCCAGGCGGTGCTGTGTTGGTGGCTGGGCTTGATGATATTGGAGGTCTTTTCCAACCTGGATGATTCTGTTTTATACGTGGGAAATAAATACTCAGGAATGACACTGAACTGCGTCAGCCCCACAGATAGTCTGTGCTAGGTAACAAGAGATATCTTCTATCACAGGTACAAGATGGAAACCATCCTTCCTCACAGCATGTTATTCAATGACGCAAAACTATTGTTATCCACAGGGTATCAGCCTTTCACATGGATCGTCTCCTGCCAAATAAAGATATTTGCAACCCCAAGAGGTGATTTACTACCTGTTTCCCAATGGGTAGGTTGACTGAGTTTTTGCTACAGATTTTCAAGTCATCAGATATACAACCAGAATGCCACATCTACTGTCCGCCTAGTTTAGCCAGGTATATTCAACTATGAGTACGTTATGCAACGAAAATCCAAGTGATACAGACAACACAGCTTTGCTCCTCTGCAAACTGCAAAACCCTGCCACTTCCATTTTTCAAAAGAGTGAAAAGGCTCACATGAAAGCGACTGCATTTTCAATAAAATAAAGACTTTGAGCTTTACCTTTGGAACACTCCCTCTACATTTTTACCAAACTTCCACTAAACATCGGGTCACAGCAGCTGATCATCCAACTGCCACTGCTTCTCAGAGCAAGGGGATTTTACTGTCCTCACATTTGCTAATCTGTCTGCAAAGAGAACCAGATGTGCAGTAACCAGTTTGACTTTTAAAAAGCTTGGAATTTTATTAATGTTATGTCTGTAAGTAGCATAAGAGACAATGGGAACAAGAAGTAATTCCATTGGGAGCCAGAGGTATAGCTATAACTCTTATAATTGGGACAATGCAATCATACAAGACTTTATTGAACATGAGTGCACTTCCACAGCCACCATCCCAACATTGACAAAAGCTTTACAACAGCAGCAAAGCCAATACAGAGCACGCAAATACAGCAATGCTAGAGAAAACTGGTAAGCAAAACTGAAAGAAATAGATCATACAGAGCTAGCTATGTGACTTTAATTTACAGAAAAACAAATTGTCTGCTTTATAGAATTTCTTCTGTTTCTTTTGAAAACATTCTTTGCAACACAGATCACACAGAAATGTGAGAAAGAAAATTGCTCTTGTTTGATATACTTCACTAATGAATCCAGGCTTTAATGAGAAATTACAGAAATTCAAATTCAATCTCTCAAACAATTTGTTGTCCCTCCCCTTCTGTGAATTCACCATGTCATTCTAACCTAATGAACATCAGCATAATGCATACTACATCTTTCTAATATCAAAACCACTTGCCTCCGAAAATCATAATTAGAAAGAGATTAAATTACCGGGAAGTAACTACGTTTCATTTGTTTGATTTGTTTTAAAAATAAAAAGCAGATCCTGCAAGACACTACATCCACTACTGAGTAAATATAAAATGAAGCTAATTTAATTTGATGTACTATTTTTACTATATTAGATCAGAAGAGAAACAGAAATGCCGCATACTGTAAATGTGCCTAATAAAGTAGGCAAACACAGGCAACAAATACTTTCACAATGTATTTCCACTGAACTGTATTTGTTCTCATCAAAGTATTTGTGCAAGCAGAAACTACAGTCTAAACCTAAACCCGACTACGAAAAAAAAAGGGTAGAGCTGATTCAGGCAATGGGAGGTCTAGGTGTATGAAGTATTTAATGCAGGACTCCATTCTTCTCTTCGGGGTCATGCGATCCCTTCTGTGACCTCAGTGGAGCTTATGCCCTCAGCAAAACAGAATTCTAAGGCAAAAGCTGTTTTGTCTCTCTATTTGCACCTCTTCTTTCAAACCCACAGGCACAAATGAATCTCCTTTCCTTAAGAAAGAACTGAGAAAAACATGCCTGCCCCTCTTCTATAACAGAGGGCAGGGGAACAGATGGGCAAGGAGAGGGTATGCTTTAACCCAAAGAATGTGTGGGCCTGAAAAGGCACGGAGAGTAACATGAACTGGGAATGCCTAGCAATTATATTTCTAAATACAACTCTTCCTAAACCCAGTGGGAGCCCTGACATCCATTTCCATAGGGAAAAACTGCTTCCACGTGGTTACAAAGCTTCACAGAGGATCAGGCAAGGGGATGTTTTAGTAAGTGAAAATCCAGCATGAGAAATGCAAGTGAGCTTTCATGCAAATGCTCCATGAGCCATTAAGAGATCTAGCCACAGAAGAAGAAAAAAAAAGGAGAAAAAATTGTAATTTGCCCAAATCAGTTTGCACTTAAATCACACTTAGTTTAAATAAACCGACACAAGGGTTCAAGGAGTTCAGTTCTGCCTAGGAAAAAATGAAAGTAAATGTTATTAATAGATGGATAAAACATATGGAAACGGCCTGATGAGTCAGTACAACTCAGCAGCTGAGGGAGATCTCCACAGCTTTCACTCACCATGGACACCTATGACAAGATCTAGAGCTGAAGCCACTGGTGGCAACATGCAGCTCCCTGGGGGTGGGGAAGCGTTGAACAGATGTACTGGAAATGGGGACTCTTGGCACTACACTCGGGCTGCTGACAAGCCGGGTGATCATCCTCATTCACAGTGACCCCAGTTAGGGAAGGCAGCCCACCAGCCTGGTCTGACCCAGAGAGTCCCAGGGGAGCCACAGCTGAGCCAGGGAGTTACCAGCTCCACGGCTGCGGGCTGACACCCTGCACAGGGGGGTCAATGGGAGATGTTTCCTACAGAATCTTGCAGACTGCAAGGTTACTGCCAGGGCAGGGGACACTTTACGAGGCTCCTGGGAAGTGCACTTGGGAACTCCTGAAGCCTTGCAGTGGGAAGGACGAAAGGTGGGCAAAGATGGTTTGGACGGCAACAAAACAGAGGGACAGGGTAATAGCAACAAGCATGGGAAAACAGAGGGACAAGGGAATAAAAGAGGCTGGTCCTGTGTCAGCAGAACTGTTGTTTTCTTGCCCTGCACTGGGTAAGCATGGGCAGCAAGCCCCTCATGAGCAGCAAGCTGGACTAGCTGGTGGGCAGGATGGGGGGACGGGCATATAAAAGTGTAGATGAGTATCGTGCCTACTGGGAATACATGCTCAACCTCACTGCCAGCTGGACCTAGGGGCATCGAGCTCTGTCAGCCTCACCTCTGGCAGGCTATCACACCTGACAACTCCTGGCAGGCACAGCCTTTGCGCCGGATTTACACAGGTAAGTGTCAACTCCTTATGTGATCTCCAAAAAGGAAGAACTATATAGCCACCAAAGTATGGTTACGGATATCCTAACAAACTTCCAAAGATCAGTTATGGTGAGTTAGCCCTGGCTGGATGCCAGGTACCCAATGCCTCTCCATCGCTCCCCTCCACAAGTGCACAGGGGAGAGAAAATGTAACGAAAGATTCCTGAGATAAGGACAGGGAGGGAGATCACTCACCAACTACCATCACGGGCAAAACAGACTCGCATTGGGGAAATTAACTGAATTCTATTACTGATCAAAATCGGAGCACGATAATTAAAGCTAAGAACACTTTCCCTCCACCTCTCCCTCCTTCCTGGGGTTTACCTCCTCCCCCATAGTAGCGCAGGGAGACGGGGAATGGGGGTTATGGTTAGTTCATCACACATTGTTCCTGCTGCTGCTCAGGGAAAAGAGTCCTTCCTCTGCTCCAGCGTGGGTCCCTCCCACGGGAAATAATTGTCCATGAACTGAGTCCATCCCATGGACAGTAATTCTCGTCCACGGGGCTCAGTCCTTTAAGGACAGGCTGCTCAAGTGCGGATCCCCCACACGTCTTACCAGGAAACCCGCTCCAGTGTAAATTCCGCTTTCCACAGGTCTGCAGGTGCCTGCTTGGAGCATTCTCCAGCCCGGGCTTCCCACGGGTTCACATCTTNGCACGATAATTAAAGCTAAGAACACTTTCCCTCCACCTCTCCCTCCTTCCTGGGGTTTACCTCCTCCCCCATAGTAGCGCAGGGAGACGGGGAATGGGGGTTATGGTTAGTTCATCACACATTGTTCCTGCTGCTGCTCAGGGAAAAGAGTCCTTCCTCTGCTCCAGCGTGGGTCCCTCCCACGGGAAATAATTGTCCATGAACTGAGTCCATCCCATGGACAGTAATTCTCTTCCACGGGGCGCAGTCCTTTAAGGACAGGCTGCTCAAGTGCGGATCCCCCACACGTCTTACCAGGAAACCCGCTCCAGTGTAAATTCCGCTTTCCACAGGTCTGCAGGTGCCTGCTTGGAGCATTCTCCAGCCCGGGCTTCCCACGGGTTCACATCTTCCTCTCCAGGCATCCACTTGCTTCACTGTGGGTCTTCTTCACAGGATGCAGGTGGATCTCTGAATCCCTGAGGTCCCCCCTGAGCTGCAGGAGCACAGCTGCCTCACCATGCTCTGACCATGGGGTGCAGGGGAACCTCAGCACTGGCACTTGGAGCACCTCCTCCCCCTCCTGCTCCACTGACCTGAGTGTCTGCAGAGTTGCTCCTCTCACATCTTCTCACTCCTCTCTTCTCTGGCTGCAATTACATCTGTGCAATAGCTTTTTTTTTCCCTTATTAAATATCACAAAGGTGTTACCACCATTTCTGACGGGCCCAGCTCCGACGAGCAGCACATTCATCTTGGAGCCAGGTGGCAGTGGCTCTGTTGGACATGGATGAAGCTTCTGCCAGCTTCTCACAGAACTATTAGTCCACCTGCTACCAAAACCTGGCCACGCAAGTCCTTTAGAGAACAACACAGAAAGCTCTCCAGGTGTGCAAGCTTGATACTTGAGAGTATATACTACAAAAATAAAAAGTAGTAAAAGTGAAAAACGTTAATTCGAAAAGTCACATTGGTTTGCCAGAAAAATAAGTTTTGGGTGAGAAATACTAGTTTGGGGGTGAGAAATACTAGTTTGTGGCTGCAGGTTTGTTGCTTAACACTCATCTGAGCCATCAGCACCTTTGAAGAGCTTTAGAGGAATAAAAGTGTGGTCTAGAGAGAACAAATGAGGGTGAGGTCTGCGCTTTGTCCCTGGCAACTGATTAACACCTTTGCATGGCTTTGAGCCTCAAGCTTCCTCTTCCCCTTCTGCAAAATGCTTTGAAAATGAGAGCTAGAAGCCTTATGTTTGTTGCACATTATATTGAAGCCTTACACTCCAAAATAAGATACAAATTAAATGCAGATTTTGGAGTAGTAGTGCTCAAATTTTCAGATGGCAAACAGCAGCTTCCACAGACACCCCAGTCGACTATGTTCTCAAACCGAGAGACCAGCTCATGATTTAGTTCATGATAACTTTTCACTTGTGACAGGAGACTTCTAAAAAACTTCTTGAAAGCTGCAGTATGTCTATCTCCACCTCCAAAAGTAACCAGTGTCCCTGGCCATATCTGACAGAGCTGAGGCCGAGCAATGGGCAAGCAGGACAAGCAGGCCCTCCTGTCCTGGCAGACCCATCATGCCATCGCTGGTGGGCTGGGGCAGAGCTTGCAGAGGGGCCTGGGACCATCAGTCTCTGCTGAGGATCTACCCCAGTTCCATCAAAGCAGACTCATACCCCAGCAACTTGGCACAGCCCTCAGGTCAGCCATGTCATACAGCTGCCACAGTGGGAGCCACACCTGAGGTGATTGTGAATTCCGGGGGAGTTTGTGTTGGTTGCTTCTTGCTGAGACTTCCCAGTGGTTCCAAAGGAAATAAAATCTGTGCGAGCAGGATCAGACCTTTTGACTAGTAGATCAGTTGACACACAGTTTGCCTGAAGATCAACATTTCTCTAATGTCTGTTGCAAAGTAAAAATACCTCTTCTTGATGACTCATTTTCCACACTGAGAAACGTCCGTGGGTGGGAGAAAAGAAATGAAGCAATTCTATTTTTCTCCTCCTGTCACTATTGTAGCAGCTCTCAACTTGAGCATGAAATATAATTGAAGCACTTGCAATGTGTTTCCAGCAAGTGAACTGAACAGCACTGTTTTGTTACCTCTTTGTCATCACTTTTATCCAGAATCATATTATATTAAAACCATTTCAGCACTGTTGTACTCACCCTCAGAATATGACCTTCCAAACAAAGGGGCAGAAGTGGGGCTTTTTACTGCATAACCTAAACAAACGTATGGTATGTTATTTGCAAAAAAAAATCTTTGCTGTTATTGTTGTGAGTCCAGTCACGCTTTAGTTAAGTTAGGATGAGAGTCCCTGTGAATTTAATGAGAATATATTTATCCCACAGGATTAGACTAAACAGCAGCCTCTCAGAGTAAAGAGTGACTCAGAAAACCTCTGTAAGGTTGCTGGACTCTGAAACTCTACAGAGTTCAGCAAGGGCTTTCTCCTGTCCTAGTCCCCCCAAGACACTACGCTTCGCTTCGAGTGGAGACGAAAGATTATCCCTTTTGTTCTAGATGGGGAAAGGCACGGGATACTGTCACCTCATATCAGGACAAGTAGGTGATCCCTCTTAGGGAAGGAACAATTTTCACACACTGAGAGCCAGGCAGAAAACAGCCCACAGCTTCTGAACCAGTGTGCCCAAAACAGAAACAGCAGGAAGTGTGGGAAGCTTCATCATAAAAGGAGATTTCCTCGCCTCCTCCTCCTTCCCTTGAGCAAGCTGACTCATGGTTTCTCAGCAGCGCAGGCACAGAGTCTTTCCCAGTAATGGCAAAGCATTCATCCTGCAGTGACTGTAATGAAATTCTAGTGAGTTGTAAGGGGTGACAGAAAAACAGAGGTTTTTTGAAAGGTTGGGGTCTAGGAGAAGCTCATTTCATGGGGGATCAGAAAACTCTCATCAGATGCTAAGAGGGACTGGGCACTGCTTGCTCTCCAATACCCCTGTCATTATACACCTCCAGTATGCAGTATCCCTGCAGCAGAACCTGGAGAGCCACGCTGCATCCCGCACTCCGAGCATCCTTTCTGCTGTCACCCCCGGGTGCCTCCCTGCCTGCCAAGGACAGGAGAGGACGAGGCTACACGAGGGGCAGGCCAGCACACTTTGTTCTTTGACACCATGGAAGAAGAAGCAAGCATCAAAAAGAAATATTTCTGGGCGTGAAAAGAGGCAGTTACTCTCTCCATAAAGCAGGCTATCCAAATTCAGATTACTCCAAGAGGTCCTACGCTTTGTAGGTAAATATAAATCAAGATCTGCCTTGTCTTAGCTCAAGAGGGAAGCCATATATGTTCATTTTTAATGAAATACGAATATACATTAATTTAACTCACGTGTCTCTTGTTACTTTGAGACAATTTTCTCTATTGCTTTGCTGTGTTGCAAAGTCACGACTTTATAAGGTTGCCTGTGACAACGCAGGAATTCCTTCCCATGCTCTCTCTTTACTTACTAGATAAACTTACTTATTTATTCAAGTTTAAACATTACACAGCACCAAGTCCATTCTCTGTTAGAACCACTGAAAACACAGGTGTCCAGTTAAACCTGTTCAATAACAAATATTTGACATGGTTCATAGATCTCTATCTGAGATAGTACAGTCTTTCAGACTGACTGTGATTTTACACTTACAAGGGGAAAAGATCAAAGTCTGATCACACAAAAAGAGAGGACAGGTGCTTTCAGGCAGAGACAAAAATGTTCAGAAGCAACCACAGGTATACCCAAAAGAGCAGCACTTTCAGAGAGCACTTGTGTGAGCAGCCCTGAAGATGCAGACAGAATTATCAGTCTCTTGTATGCATGAACTCCTCAGCCCTGTGACTGTAGAGATGAGAACAGATCTGAAGATACCTTTTCATACTCCTCATCTCTCAAGTCACTACCAAAAACACATCTACAGATTACTTCCCAGACTTCCCAGCATGAGAATAACCCAGAGACTTCTTTCTGTGTGCAGTCCTAAAGGTGGATAACACTAAATAGACTGACTAATGTGTGTGTGTGATATGAAGAAGGAACTAAGCAAAAATAAACAAAACAAAAATAAAAAAGAAACAACAGAGGCACATGAGAGGTTCCAAACTGCCAAACAGTGCATCGGAAGTACGAAGGTTTTCCGTTCACTGCATTTCCGACACATCCATGACGTTCTTGAATCTACTGACATAGTCAAAGCATTGACAGCTGTCATATATGGAGGGTTATTTCTCCGGGTGAACCTTTTCACTGATGAAATCTTGACAAATGCAGATGCTAAGCCAAGAAAATCTAGTATGAGTTACCATTCTATATTGACCTTACAGAAGAAATTACCTTTCGTGTATCTCTCAGGATTACGAATAAAGCCACAATAAATGAAACACATCCACCATGTAAATCTGCAGTTATAAACACAGACCATACACTGTCCATATCTGTTTGAGTTTGTAGTACAGAAATAATAATTGAACACTTATCCTCTGCTAAACAGACAAGAGACAACTGTTTTCTGAACATTGGTAGAGCTTCAGAGAACTCAGGTTTCACTGGACCACTGACCAACTGCATCTTCATTTGGGATTCAGATTTCTTATTAGTCATGAGTAGTCATAACTCATCTAAAATACTTGCAGGCATATCAAATCTCTCCTCAGATGAGAACTTCCAAAACAATATACTACTGAAGAGCACGATTTGTCTGCACAGGGTTTAAAGATTTACCATTCTTTCAAGGTATTGTATTATACTTTATTTCTTTTAAGAGCAGGTCAGAACAGAACCCTCAGGCTGAACGTGAAAGATCCTCACATTCTTGTCTCAGAGTGTTTTTTAATCCATTCACGCCCTACGCCCTAACACAAAAGAATGGAGAAAGGCTTATTTGTCATCCCCTCAATTTCAAACTAATCAGGATGACAATCCTATACTTTCAGTGATAGCTTGTCACCTCCTTTGGAGAGAGAGATAAACTTTTCACCCTAGACACCCTATTTAGATATGGCGAGGTCAGAAGTCCGGCAGAAACATCTTCGCTGATGTGTTATTTCACAATGATTAATTGGAGGAAAAGAGGGGGAGGGAAAGTCATTGGAAAGAAAATCAGAAGAACCCAATGGCAAACACGGCACACAGTCCTGTCAGGGTGTTGGAGATTATTTTGAAGATTAAAAGAAAAAATCCTTGTCCCTCTCCCCCAGTTAAAGCAGGATGTTTAGATGAAGTGCAGCACTTGGTTTGATGAGAAGAATTCCAGTTGAGCTCTGTCTGGGTGACCTGGGGCCTCTGCCACCCTCAGCCAGCAGACAGAAGAACACTTGTTTTTCACATCCCCTACCAATTTAAGTCTCAGGACTGAGCAGCCTGAAAAAATACTATTCATATTCCATGCCAACTTGCTTCTCTATCTTGTAAAAAAACCCCATAAAGTGGCAATAAATTCAGGACTATTTTTAACTTAAAAATGTGTAAGCTACTGTATTTTCAGCATACAAGTAAAATCTGGTGGCCTTAATTTGACAGTTTCTAAAATTTAAATTTCAAATACAAAATAACATTAGGAAACCATTGCTGACCATGCGAATAGAAGTCTACAGGTTTTGTGGAAAGCGAAGATTTCCAAAGCATTTTTAATAGTTGGCATTTACGATTAAAATGTACACATTTACTTATTAAATTATTAAAATTACTTTTGCTAAGGATTCCTGCACTTAAAATTGCATTGCTTTAAAATTACTTGAGACATTTTTTTCTTTGTTACGTTAATCACTTACTAATATACAGACAAACTTCATTTAATTCTAATATAGTGAGACTGTCAAATTCTCCATTCCCTCACTCCCCTGAGAAGTCTTTCTTCCTGATTTGCATATCAGATTATTTCCTTCTTTCCAGTTTTCTTCTGCGTTTTATTTTCTCACCTTCACTTTACATCCATTTCTTTTCTCATGATCTGCAGAGAGCTCTAAAAGGGCTGTAGTTTATTATGCAAAATGGAACTGATTTTAGAACTCCTCATCATTTCTTTAACCACAGAAAATCATATCTCCACCAGAACAAAAAATTCCATGAGAAACATACCCTTCATGCAGATGAGTTTTTAATCAAAATGGTAAATATCTCACAGCTGAAATACATTTATATGGCCTTAGTGAACCCTGGGAACTGGAGCTGAGAAGCCTCATGTCCTTTGTGGCCTGAACAGAGTAAGCATCCCATATTTAACACAGTGTCAGACTCTCTTGCACATAATCCATCACCCCAGGCAAAAAAAAAAAAAAACAACCGACCAACCAACCAACCAACCACACATTTCATTGCAAAGAGATAATAAAAGGAACTCTAGAGGGACAAAAGGCGCAGAAGTCTCATGGGAGACACAGTGCCAAATGTCTTGGGCTGAAATAAGAAATTTAAACTTTGCTGCCTTGAGCTGCCAGGTAGACAAAGCCCAAAGCAAAAGTCCAGGGGTCACCAGAACAGTGACGTTTGTTTGCTTTGTCATTTCCTTGCCAACAACACAGTAAGAACGACAAGACATAATATTAGGCCCGTATCTGAACTGAGATGCTTACAAACTTTTATAATTAGACAATTTATTATTAAAAATCACTTTAACTGAATTTTACTATGAAGAGCCTAAATTAATCAATTCTGCAACAACATTAACTCGAGCAAGAATGGGGCTCCCCATGCCTTGCATAAATATATATTTCAAGACTATCTACTCAAGCAAAGCTACGACCTCATTCAATCAAGGTCTCTTACTACATGAACACACAAATATGCAGCAAAACTGGACTAAAATTTGTGGATTTAGATGCGAGCTACTGAAGGTAAACAGGAAGGGAACGGCCATACCAGGACTTGGCAAACACATAAGGCATCTGATGAGGTGGCTTTTCTGACTTCAATGGAGGTTCACCTACATACACTGGACAGATAACTGATCTAGACCTTTCAATTATTTTCCATCCTGCTAGGATAGATGACCTAGAGGTGACAGCCATAAAATTCAGCAGTCATATTCTATGCCCTGGTAGGAGGCACCAGGATGATTTCAAAGTCCTGTAGATATCACTGATAAAACCTCCCTACGGTTACTAATACCATTGGAGACTAAACGGTGAAAAGAAGCGCGACAGCTTTGCACGACAATTTCTGTGCAATAAAAACTGCTATGCAAGTAGGACCAGTGCTCCACGAGTTTCCAGTCAATATCAATGGCTGAGAAACAAAACAAGGTATTTGGCAAAGCAGGATTGACCTAAGTTGTGAGGGAGGCCTAGTACTGCTCCATCCTCTCCATTTACTCAGTCCTTCTAAGATTTACCTCAGCACCACTTTAACGGGAGACTTTTTTGCCTCTTCATGGGAGAGAAAAACAAACTTAGGCTGAAAACTGCACTTGACAATTAAAATCCTCCCTGGGCTATACTTCCAACTACCAGAGAGTCTTTACACACAAGCACTAACAGGGATGAGATGCATGAGCCTCATTAGAGAACACACAGACTTCTGCATTAAATTAATAGTCTCCCTCTTTCCCCCATTTGTATTAGGAGACAGGATTAACAATTCCCATTTAAGTGCTAGTGGTAACAAATAATAAAAATAATAATAATAATAATAATAATAATAATGATGCTAGTGCAAGCAGAGGAAACTCACCACAACCTAAGGATACAGGAGGTATATCCCCTAAGACTTTCCACATAGGCTATATTGGTCGAGTAAGGAAATAAAGCACAAAAGTCAAATCCCACTGTCTCCATAATAACTGAATTATAATATCAGTGCAAAGCTATTAAGGCTATTTAACGTGATCATCCCAGAGTTCCAAACAACTTTAACATTTTGCCTACTTACAGATACATTAAAACAGATCCTAGCTAAATAATTGGTTTTGTTACTTTGGAGTCTGTTCATTAGCAGAACCCCTACCTTTTCCATGCATTATTAAAATTCCTTTCTTAATGAATCTTTCTACACATGGAAATATATTATTGACAAAACTCAAACAGAAGTATACACTGTGTCAACAATGCTAAATTATCTTCATTACGCAGCAATGCAGAACAGGAAGAAAAACGACAGCACTGCACCATACAGCATGCCAGTCTAAATGGTCCCACTTCAATAAACAGTCAAGAAATCATGGATTTCAAAGGGAAGACCACCTATTGATTTAATACAGGAATCTGAAAGACTTACACAAAATGAGATTTGTAACTCCTTGCTTTCTCTAAAATGTAGAGAGATGGGAAAACAGGTTATTTTCCGTGAGGAAAAGAGAACAGCAGAGAAGAGAATGCATGGAGAAAAACAGCTTATTTTGAACATTCACCGTTCACATACTCAAACATCGCAGCATCAAATATGAGATAGAAAATACAGGAAGGAATAAAATGCTAGATTAATTCAAGAAAGTTAGAGAGTTATATTAAATAACACACCTTTCAATCAATTCCACTCATTGGAGCATCTGCTATAGGCAAGTAGCTGAAGTTAGAATACATCTGTGTCACATCAAGAAACCCTAATCTGAAGACATGCACTGAGAAATGAAGGCACGCCCTTGCAGAAAGACACACACATGTGAAATGAGTCTTGGCTGAGGGCCCAGTCAGCAGCTGGTACATTGCTCTCTTTAATATGCAAAGTAGAAGCTGGTAACCTGTAAATATAAATCCGAGTATAGGTTTATCAGGCACAGTGTATCAGAGGCAAGTACAAACACACGTACACACCAATGAAAAAAAAAAAGATGCCACTGCAGCTTTTTTTTTTTAGCCTCGTGAGAAAAGGAAGCACTTCTACAGCCATTTTGGAGCTGTGTCTACACTCCATGTATTGAGACTCTCCACCAATGTCAGGAAACTAATTACGTAGATTATCAAATATTCTTACATACTTACACTTGCTTTAATTTTATCCTAACATTTCCATTTTTTATATAAAAGAAAAGGACAGCCATGCCCTTAATCACCAGGATAGATTTTCTCATCCAATTTTTATGAGCAGAACCCTGTGCAACATATACTTTCATTAAAGTACTGAGGAACTTCTCTCCACAGGCTCTTGCTTCCACCTCTACAGCATGTGAATCAACAATAGATCAAACTGTATTATAAATTAGCCATTACAATGGAACAACCAGGTCCAACAAACAAAGACTGTTACACAATGTTAAGGAACACCGAGTTCCTGCCTTTACACTATTTGCTTATACTAAGAATGGATGGTTCAACAGAAGAGGCAAACACTCTCTTCTAAGATGCCACATTAATGGCTGCCACTTTTTAAACAACCGAATTCTTTCAAACTAAGCAGAATAAACTAAATGCAGCTTTATTTTTTTTTTTTTACTACTGATTTAACAGGCCCTAAAACAATAATGCAAAGCAAAAAAACACAATAATCCAAAGTGCAAAGACAAAGATCAGAGTTCATTTTTCAGCCTGAAATAAGATGTCAAGTACTAGGCTCTTCGCAGTCATTTCCAAACGGAACAATGAGGCAGAGGGATCCAATCATGGAGGCCAAGCAAAAACAAAGCAGTGATGAGTGTAACTTGTTTCTGGCAAAATTGCAAAAGGAAGAGCAACTACTTAATGTAAAAGAAAATGTTTTTGCAAGAACAAGTGGAGAGATGCTGGTTCATTACCTATAGTGTGGTCAGAAGTGGGAAAAGCATCTAATAATTAAAAGGAAGGTGTCTAAAACTGTCTCCCAATGTCATTGATTTCTCTCTGGAGATTTCATACATTTACCAAGTGGACTACCACAAGAGGGTTGCCCAGAAACAGCTTGGATTCGGCGTTACAGAATCTATTCAATCTTACATTCAAAGCTCAAGCCAGATCTCTCACCAGTATACATTATCTTCAGAAAGTCCATCTCGTTCTCAGCGGTATTACAGGTGGGCAAATCCAAAGCATGCCTAATAATACAAGCCTGCTCCTTTCCCAGTCCTCTCTTCACGTGGCTGCCTAGTTATCACAATTATCTGCCTTACAAACATCAATAGCTGGAAGCCATAATGCCATCACTGCTGCCCTACAGTGATTAATACTAAGGCTATGAAAATTTCCTGATAGCTAATTCTCACCCTAACAGCTATAACTAGAGCCTAGTGGGAGAACTGCTCCTGAATCCTTAACTGGTCTGCGTGCAGCAAGGATGTGCCTGGTCCTGCCGCTGCAGCAAGACAGTGAGAGATTGTCTGAACGTGCTCTCTGCATAAAGACACGAGTCTGAAGGAGCAGATGTTACAGCAGGCATCACATCTCGGGCACCAGAGGAACCAGAAGGTGTACGCCTAACGAAATCCAAACCAGACCACAGGGGAGCAAGGCAAGATGCTTACGGCTCTCTCTATCAGAATGTGTATGGCATACAGCTATGCCTGCAATGACAAATATATAAATACAATGGATGAGGCAAAGCTAGCTTAAACCAAGGGAGAATGAAATGTTCTGACAGGGGAGATGAGCAAGCAAGGGCAGTGAGTTACAGTGCTACTAAAAGATCTCACAGATGACTAAACATTAGACACCCAAGAGAGCAGTTTTGTACTGTGGTTAATTTGACCTAAACACTGGGCTGCCACCAACAAGAGACTCCCCCTTCTCTCCCCTCATCACTCTCACCGTTCCCAAGAACCAGCAACCTATTCAATCTCTCCCTTGCAATGCATTAACAACTGTGCAGCCATAACCAACAGTTCTTTAGCAAATCAGTGCACTGGTGGAAGTGAAGGTATGTTAATATAGCCATATATCCCTCCTTACCAGGAGGCAATGAAAAAGCTGCCTTTGGGCAGCAGTCTGCAGCTAGGCTGGATTACATACAATAAGAAAACAAACTCTGGAACTTCACAGCCCCTGCACCCACATCTCCCTAAATATTTCATTCATTTTAACCTTGCATTTGCATTATCTGCCTTCAACTTTCCTGTCTGGGAAGCTGTACACATGAGAGACCATCTAGGTTATGAAGACGTTTTCCCCATCCAGTATCAAAACTGCAACAAAAAGCTTTCAGAGGTATCGAGGAATGTCAGAACTCCTGAGAGAATAACTTGCATGGCCACAAGCGTGAACTGTGAAATTCTCTTTTTATAAGTCATCAAAAAGCTAAGCCCTGAAATGTCAGGTCCTAAGGTATATATCCACGGAGATTTAAAGTACCAACTGCATATGTAGTTTCAAGAAAAAAAGAAATGTAAATGTTGCTCAAGGAAAAAAAAAAAAAAAAAAAAGAAAATACAATTATGTTTGCTAGACATGTAAACAGACTACCTCACAATTCTCACAACAGCCACAGCAGGGGAGTACACAGAGTTCAGCTGAAGAAGCAGAGATCACCTGGTGCTGAAATTGTAACTGCTCTTGCTGCCTGAACCTCAGATATCGTAATGATGACAAGGTTTGACAGTCCTGGTTTTGTATTAATACAGCACTATAAACTAATTAATCTCAGAATACTACTATGAAATAAAATCAAATTATTCCCCTGCAATACTGGTGAAACTGAGGTACTACAAGAGTTGATAGTTAAAACACTATTTTCTGGCCATCAGGCATATAATCTTGTCTTGCTTTTGTGAGAACAAATATTTTCTGCAACAAACTGAACTCACCAGACTGATCATTTGTTCTGTGACCACGCAAAGATTAAGGACATGACAGCTGAGAAGTACAAAAAAATTAGAAATAATATTTTTTATTTTTACCAACACAGTTGAATACCATATACTACAAAACAGGAACTCTGCTGCTTAGAACATACTAATCTTTTTGCCAAATCTGAGTTGTGAAGTCACTGTGTAAACAACTACACATCTTCTGTGCTCATCACATTAATTCTGGCAACACACTATGAGGTCTTACCCATACACGCCTTTGAAACTGATAGTTTCCTTCCTCAAAACTGCTACACAGAGACATCATCCTCCCCAACGAGTGTTTCGGCCTTTCTTTCACAAAGGACCTTTGTGATTCTGTGCGGAGTTTGCTGTGTGGGATGGCAGCTAGAGGAAATGAGCATTGCACAGTATTAGGAGTACCCCCTCTCCAAATTTACAGTCTCCACCTAGGCACATAAAATCCAAAGAAGGACAAGACAGCAGAGGCAACACGCAAGAGAGAAAGAGTGAGGAAAAAAGAGCATCTGCATTGGGCATCTCAAGCCTGTAGTTTTACAGATAAAAAAAATGCATGAAAAAGGGAAAGCGTGGCAAAAATCTAACAGAAAGAAGGAGATGGCACAAGCGAAAACTAAAAATGCTGTTTGCAGCGCTGTGGTGAATCTGTGTGCATAAAACATAAGAATTCTGTTTTGCCTTTATGAACTGCCTCTATTTTTATGTCTAACAGCTGCTTTTCACTCTCTCAGCATACTGAACTACGCTCCTTCCACTAAAAGGAGAAATAACAACTACTAATTTGTCAGGGGAAAAAAAAATAGCCAACACAGTAATTAAGAGCTAGTAAGGAATGAGCATGGTTACTTCAACACAAAATGGCTTTTCTGATTTCTCTGCGAAAGGTGTTAAGTCTGGAAACAAATAACTTGCAAACGGCATAAGGAGTCCAGGCTCCAATGTTGTATTCTATGGTCTCTGGGGGACTGAGGGGAAGGACACATGGACAGAAGTACCAAGCCAAAGACAGGATGACGTAGGGCTTTTCCAGCAGGCCATCAAGCCTCAAGTTTTGGGGTCAGCCTGGACTCTGGGAAGGTGGTTTATATATCAGCAAAGAGCCTGACCCTGATTCAAGGCCACAAGACGTTCACAGCAGCAAGGAAAACAAGCCAGTCAGCCCCTGTGTATAACATGGGCTAAGGAGACAAGAAACCCATGCTGAACCTACTCTTCTATTCCTTTACCTCCCACTCGACAGCTACTTGTTTAAGCGCAAAAATTCCCTAGAGGTGAAGGCCTGGAAACAGATGTTAATGAGCAGCACAGAGTCTGAGGCATCAGCAGGTGCTCCATGACCTGTAGGCTACCTGGTCCCAAATGTGGAAGGGTAACAACAGAGTGGCCATTCTTAGAGAACACAGGAAATAAAGAGCGGCAGCCTCTACAAAACCCAAAGCAAGGTGGAAGCTACAATTATTTGACCCAAACGCCATCTCCTACTGTCTGTACAGGACTGAGCAGAGGTCACAGCAGCCCTGCAGCTTTCCTCGTTGTGTCCTGGAATCCAACTCCCTGTCCTGGTTTACCATTTTCTCACTGCCACCCCCACCACTTCGCTTTTGGAAGAGGACTCGCACCAGTCAGGAGCTGAAGCTAGTACTACATCTGACCTGCTTCTAAAAGACCTCTTCTAAATTAAAGCACATGACCGGGAAACTGCTTCTCTGAAAGATCCTTATCTAGCTAGGGAGACATGTCAGACACTGCTGGGTCAAAGGTGAGACAATGGTGCTCTTGACAACCACCATGGGTGACCAGGTAGACTTCTATAAGAAAGATAAGGACAAAACAATAACTTGGGAACATTTCACTTTCTTAGGGAAGATCAGCCGAATCCACATTCTAAGCATCTCTAGGATATACAATAATCCTTTCCTGTCAAAGTATTTCTAACACAATTTTCTATTTCTATCCAAAACAACATTTACAACACAAAATGCCTTCTACGCAGTAGAAAGAGTTTTCATGAAAAGAGAAGATTTCAATATTGAGAGCTACTTTGTACAGAAGAGCCTCAGCTTCCGTAGGAAGAGAAGCCAAATATCTACAGATGTTTTATAAACCCACAGACTTGCTAACATACATCTATCTACAGATAGAGGCCACTTTCCCAGCAGAATTTGAGCATTTACTGTTAAATGGGAGCAAGGTTAGGAGTCTAAGATTTGGTCCAGGAAAGATACATCTGGGATTCCCATGCAAGCAAAGAGCAGACTAAGAGCATGACCATTACACCCTCCCTACCCTTCAGATACAGCATTCTGCACAGCTGGAACACACGTTTGCTCTGCCTGCAAATGTGAGCACCTACAGACCTCACTGACCACGCAGTTTCAGCAGCAGATTTTTAACAGTTTGGAAAGGATGCTGCTAAGAAACAGCACTGGCAGCAGTCATTTACATACATCTTATTCCTCTCACAGAAAACAGGAAATTCTTCAAAGAACAGGAGCCGGGGGGTTGATATTCCCAACGCTGCCTTTAGAGAGTACACAGATGCTGTCTCTAACCTATAGCCTGTTCATGCTCTAAGGATGCATATCAGACACTCTTCTTTTTTTTAGGAAACATAAACAGATAATGGGACCATATATTTTAATTCTGAAGTGTCTCAGCACTGATGGATTAAATACATGACATAAAAATGTCATGCATAAAAATGTCAATCATCTTTCTTTCAGGTGTACTATGTATCTCTGGGTTGCCACTGCTACCAGAAGTCTTGAAGTAAGAAAGAGTATCTGAATTAAATCATATTCTCCCTCGGACATATTTTTTTCCTGTTGAACAGAAGTGATCGAACGTTTAATTTGAAGTGAATCAGTAAAGGAAAACAGCTCTCGGTCACATGAACAAATCCTCTGAAGAATAAAATGCACAATGCTGTCCTCACCTAACTTGATTTCCCTGAACCCAGAGAAGCACACCTGGTGTCTCATTTCACCAGAGTTTAGTTTCATGCAGATTTAATGGCTACGCCTGTACGAAACATGAGGTATGGAAATTAAAGCAATCTTAGCAACAGATACAAATATTTGTTGAACACGCTTCAACTGCACTTTAAAATATTTTTAGGATTTTATGCAAAAATAGATATGTAGCAATGGTTCCAATTTAGGATCAAAGTGATCTGCAGTCTAAGATGTGGCAAAGAAAGCACAGAAGATTAAAAATGTTTATTCTTTTTTGCTTTATTATAATTCCTTCAAACTTTATTGATTTCAAAGGAAATTGTTCACAATTCACATGTTGTTTGTGAGGGCAGAAAGGCACTTGCTGAGCTGTGATTAATTACCAACTTATTTCCTTCTTCCTGTAGAGAGAAAAGCTGCCAGAAATGCCAGTGTCAGTGCAAACTGACACACATCCTAGTAGTTTATGTGTTACCTTGAATTGTAAGTTCGAAAGTATGGTACTGTACAGATTTTGGCTGGGCTCAAGTTAACTTTCTTCACAACAGCTTGCATGGTGCTGTGTTTTGGGTATGTCACCGGAAGAGACTAGTGCAACTCTTTCATGTAAGATTGGAAGGCAAAAAGGAGATGGCAAAATATCAAAAGGGAATTCATGTTTCTTGGAAAAATACTGAAGAACCGGTTGCACAAGAAAGATGTGGACAAGAAAGAAAGACCTGTTGGAGTGGGTCCAGAGAAAGCCACAAAAATCATCACAGGGCGAGGAGGACCTCTCCTGTGAGTACCGGCTGAGGGGGTCGAGAAGTCAGCCTGGACAAGAGAAGGCTCTGGGTAGACCCCGTTGTAGCCTTCCAGTACCTGAGGGGGGCCTATAAAAAAGACAGAAAGTGATTTTTTACAGGCAGATAGGGATAGGACAAGGGGGAATGGCTTCAAACTAAAAGACAATAGGTTTAAGTTAGGTATTAGGAAGAAATTCTTCACTGTGAGGGTGGCGAGGCACTGGCACAGGTTGCCTAGAGAGGTGGTGGATGCCCCATCCCTGGGAGTGCTCAGTGCCAGGTTGGGCGTGGCTTTGAGCAACCTGGTGTGGAGGGAGGTGTCCCTGCCCATCTTGGAACAAGATGCTGTTTAAGGTCCATTCCAACCCAAATCATTCTATGATTCTATGAAAAGCAGTGTAGGTAACAAAGGGCTGTTCTAGGTATTGTTGTGCAGAGCTTAAACAGCATCAAGCAAATAGCCTGGGGGTGGGCAAGAGGGGAGGGGGGTACAGCCAGCACGGCCGACCCCAAGCGACTCCGGCTGGGGCCAGCAAGTGACTGGAACTGCCATGTGGGGCTGAGCTGCCCCACGCGGCTCACAGGGACAGCAAAAGGAGGATGCTCCTAACAGTACATCCTGAACTTGGATTCCATATAGCAGCCCTTCATATAGCAGCATTTCAAGCATTTACGTAAAAACTGCAGGTATTTATATTAAACTTCAAATACATCCAGATGTGCTTTTCTTATCTCCCTTCTCCATTTTAACTCATGCAGGTCCCAGAATGACTGTACATCTCCAGCTTAGAAGGAACTTTGAAAACCATTAAGGATAACATCTTTTCAATGATAACTAGTCTTGTTTCAGGTGTTACTTTTGGAATACTGTGACAGCTGCTTTTAAAATGCACTTAGCAGGACCAGCAACAGACCCACATCCACTGAGGCTCATCACAGACCCCATGTACTACTGCAGACCTCGTTGTGAACCCTCATCTGATCGTTTCCTCCCGTAACCTGTTACATGAGTAAATTTACGTGAATCTGGATTACAATCCTTATTTAAAATACCATTGACAGATGTTACAAACATTACAAATGCTTCAACATTATGTGTGCAAATATGGAAGTATTTCGTTTTCACACTGCAGACAAGAAAGTGAAGGATTTTAATAAGAAACGTAAGCTATATACGCCCAAATGGTTTTGTATAATTAACTCAATTTTAATTTGTTTGCCTGAAACAAAAATGTTAGTTCAGCCAGGAGTTAGATCTAGTGATTATATTCCAGTTTGCAATCACACTCACAAGCTATAGACACACAAATTAATTTAAATCCCATTTTGAATCTGATCATGGCCACCATTAAAAATATCCTACCATTTTGTCAAACTGTAGTGTTCAGGGGGCACTTCCTCCAACAGATTATCTTTAGTTTTCTTTTTTAAAAAAAGTAAAATCTAAAATGGACCAATTATTTCTAAGAATGAGACTAATGAAGACTATCTTTTTACCCACATGAAAAAACTTATTTGCAAGACCTGGAGGCCTCAAGCTTTACATCAAGAACTTGATGGTAAGAGAAAAGTTATGTTCCAGGTATCTGTCCATAGGAACTTTTGTCCGTAATACGTACTGATAAAACATGTCTTGTCCTACACAGCACCATTGAATACATATAAACTTGCAGATTCTGATTTTTACTCTATTTTATTACTGTGTAGTCCATTATCTCCCTAAAGCATCAAAGCTTATTTTTCCCTTTATTCCTAGCCTATTTCAATTATTTCAATATAGAATGCTATATTCCTTAGAATATAACACATTCCTCTCCTTTTTTTTCAAGAGTGTTACTTTTTTTTTCCCTGAGACACCATCTTTCTTCACATGCTCATACTGGCGGCATTTTCTCTCTGACTCAAGTTCTCACACCTACCTTTCCATTTCCCCTTCCAAATTACATGTTTATCTCCTTCTTGCTCCCTCTGCCCTTTCGACCAACACCCAGCCATCTTCAGTTCCCTCAGTTCCTCCACCGCTGTCTCCTCATTATCCCTTTCTGTGCACCCATCCCTGGCTCCCAATCAGTAAGGCAGCTCCAGCACACCCACCTGAGCCCTGGTTTGGGTGTCTAGGCTGAGCTTTGCTCCCAAATCAGATTCCAATCTGCCTAGCTGCTGAAGGTGTAAGGCTGGACATGAGGCAATGGAAGATCATTATTCCTGAAACGTCCCAAAGCACTCCAGTAAAGCCAGGGACACCCCCTGACGTCACTAAACCTTTTCATCTATAGATTTTGTAACAGAACGAGACAACAGCATTCATTGAGTCACGAGACATTTACCAAAGCTACATTAGGACAAGACTTGCATAATCATATTGTTTTAAAATTGATATAACAGCACTTCTCATCGAGATCCACAGATGTTCATGATGATGCACTGGTACGTCACTTTTCCCATGTTGTAAGATATCACTTTAAACACTATTTCAAATACCTGAATGCAAATATATGCATTCATTCAGTATAGAAGCTTGAGTTCATAAGCTACATTATGTCATCAGTGCAATACCCAGCTGTGAAAGACAATCTCATCCAGACCTTCTCCTCCACTATCTCTAACCTTTTTAAAACATACCATCGGAGAAGGAGAACACACAAGAGCAGAAACTGGTTATAAACCATGCTGTACCAAGGTAGCCTGAGGTCAAGTTGTAGAATGAGATATATTGATTTGGAGATCACAATACACAGACTTTACTGGTGTGGGGGGAAAAAACCAGCTGTTATTTTTCTTTACTGATTAAATACACCAAGGTTGTGGGTTCAATCCCCATATGGGCCATACACTTAAGAGTCGGACTTGATGATCCTTGTGGGTCCCTTTCAACTCAGAAAATGCTGTGATCTGTCATATGTGAAATATATCTTAGATGTCACAATTCAGTGGCACCTGAATCTCACACAGAGAGTATCCTGGAGATGTACTGTCATTTTACTGAAAACACCACGGTAAGGCAAGAATCTCACAACTGCCTTGTATGAAAAGATGGATTTAGAGTAAAATTCTGTTGAAAAATATAGGAACCTATGTCAACTGGCTTCAGTTGAGTTTCACTTCACTATGAGAACTCTTTAGCTGACCCAGGAGACAGAAGACTGAATGCTCATTAAAAAGTCTTTGACATCTCCATTCCTAAACAGCCGTGTCCACCAAGCACCTATGTTGCTGCTCCAAAGCACTCATCCAAGCTGCCAGCATCCAAGCAGCCCTACACAATTAGTCACACCCACAAAATCCTTACAAAAGGATTTAGGGATCCTGAGACCAACCTTTAGAAACCTCCAGAGGTAAAAAATAAGAAAAGACCTGATAATGCAGAGGTTTTAAGAAATTTTTAGGCTTTATTTTCACGCCAGTGCAGCCTAATTGTGGGGTTGGATTGTGTAGTCTCGCAGTTGAGCACCCTGACACCTCTACTCTGAGAACAGAGCAAGATCATACGCTACTGAGTGGAGGAGAACCACCGGCACAAACATTTAGCGCTATTTTGAAACAAAAAGGGCCTGCATAGATACCCAATGCTACATGACTCCAGCCGGGAGCCAAGTACCTAAATTCCCTGGGAGTGCAAGTCCTGGCACAAGCCCGGCAGCTTTTCCTACTGGGCACCTCAAGACACTCCCTTCGCAAAGCCTCTCCTCAGCGCCCTGACAGGCCCAGGCACAGCTGTGTCCCCACACTGACCCAGCCGGGTCAGCTCCAGCGCACAGGAAACCTCAGAGAGGCCGGCACACCTTATGAGACAGGTGCTGTAAGACCTGAGCAAGGTCCACAGTTACTTTGCAAATTATTCAAAAGACCAACAAGTGTAAGCTTCTCTGACTCAAACATCCCACTGCCTTCTTACCAGCACACTGGCACTTGCTTGGCATGCTCACCCACCTTCACTGCCGATGCCATTTCGGGTTTTGCCTTTTTACTTACATAGTCTCTGTATTCTTTACACAGGTATTTGTAGCTTCTTGTAGTAGCAGATAGTTTTCCCAGTAATTTTCCATGGCCTTTCCCTAGGCAGAAAGACAAAACAAATTCCAGAGCTCCAAGGCCCGGGGGGTACAAGGCCCCTATCCTATCTCGGCTCTTCCTGGCTACCAAGGTTGAGAGCAGCTCTTCGAGATACAAAGTACAGCTAGTGCCAAGTGGGGGACTCCAGAGAAGGGGCTTGACCTGGGGGGGAAATTGCACCACCACTTGTCCTCCTACTCGGTGCTTTTTATCAATTACACTCATTTCCTAAAACCTACAGAAACTGTATTCACCTCGTGTGGGTGGGCTTTTGTGGACCTTCTCCATAACTGCCCCTGGAGGCCTCCAAATAAAGATCCACTTTTACATTACCTCCCATATTAATCTTATCTCGAGTTTCATTTCTAGGTTGAAAAAGGCAACACTGCCAGTGGAAAATAAAGTTCTTCTAGATTTTATTTGAAAAGATTAATGTTTTTACTATGCTGTTTCCTAAGACACCTCTGCAGGCCCATTTGCCACTTTACTAAATAGAACTGTGAAGCAGCTGGTTAGGAAATAATGCAAACTGAATTTCTCAAAATGCTGTTGATGACATTGACCATGTGACGTGGTCAATCTTAATGAAAATTATATCAATCAAGGACTCAGGGAGTACCTTGAGCCTCTGTAAATAAACATGTATTATGCTTAAACATAAGGGCGGGGGGGGATTAGTCAGATAGATGGCCAAGCACATATACTGGGATAGGTTCTTGGACTGTAAATAAAGCCAGTATCGTTGCTTCAACTTTATGCAGATGACTGCAGCTACAGATGGTAAGACAACAAAATAATCAAAGCAATTTGAACTATAAATGGAATTATTTCAAAATGAAATTTGGCCAAAAGTTAAATATTTGCCTCAATTACTCCAATAAACTATAACTGAAAAAAATGGAATAGTAAAGGTAAAAAATGACCATATAAAAGAAACTAAACTGGGCTTTCTCTTTAGTCAGGCTTATGTCATCTCATCAGTTTACATAGTCCAGAGGTGGAGAGGATCAGGCTAAATGAAGAAACCTTTTATACATTCTGTTTCAGTCAACATACTGATCAGCAGCAAAATGGAAATGTTTCTGTGATAATCTCCTGAAACTTATCAAGTACAACAATAAAAACCTCAGCAGTTCTGACCAATTGACTTCAAAATTGAAACAATCTAGGCAGGAAAGTCCCAGCATCACCCCAGCCCACTCAGCCTTCACCTCACCAACCAAGGATTTTTTCAGTACAGTATATTATGTAGTTAATCATGAGCATATTGCAATCATTAGATATTGAAATCACTGAAGTTTGAGAGCTGTAAAGGATTCTCAGTCAGTAGCAGCTAATGTCCCAATCATTGGCATAATGTGCCACTGCAGAGCCATGGGCTGCATCCAACAAGGAACTTAAGGATACCAGGGGCAGAACAGCTCAACTGTTTTATCTATCTGAGCCTCAAATGCACATCAGTCAGATGCATCAATCATTACTTTCTGAATTTTAGTTAGAAAATTTGAATAAAGTGTGGTATTGGTCATACTCAGCCCCTCCAAATTAAAATAAGACAAAACCTGGCATTGTATCTCCTAAGGAAATAACAGTACCATAACATGTAACACATCCGGCTTCAAACTCTTGCCAGAGTTATTTACGGGCATTAAAAATAAATGACAAGCAACTCAAAGAAAATAAGAGGCAAACAGATGATGAGAAAACAGATCTTTTCATTGCCCTTATTTTCTTTAAATATATGTTAATTGTAGAGGAAAGTACATCTTACTCCATCCTTGCTGTGGAACACAATCTCTTTAATAAAGATGCCTTCCCCCATACAGGCAGACTTGCACCTTAAACTGATATAACTCAGAGCTGAATGTCGACCTGTGCTCTTTCTTTGCCCTACTTCCTCCTGATTTCGCTTCTGTAGTCCTTCATGCAACAGCAGCAGCAACAAAAAGGAAACAGTGAGCCTCTTCCTGTGACAAGGATCTTCCACCTTCAGTCACACGTTAGCAACACCCTAAGCACTGTGGCAGAACCTCTGCCAGCCTCAGGGCCACTGAGACAACTTAATACAGAAATGAAGGGCAAAACCCATTTGCATGCGTATTTAAAAAAACACACAGATTTGAACCAGAAAAAAATGAAAAGGAAAAAAAACCTTATTATGAAGAGCTCAGATGTATTCAGATCTATAAATCCTCTGAGAATGGATGGAATGCTAACGAGAAAGCTGACACCACTTGCCAAAAATCAATGTGTGTGCACACATTGGATATGGTCTGGAGTGGCTGCATATGCTGCAGGTTGGTTCATGCAAGATTACTGCATAAAATTAGCAATGCCAAAGAGATACTCTCTGCCTAGTTCCTCTTCAGTAGCAAATACTTTATGCTTAACTTGAAGGACTCCAAGACCTCTGGGAAGCAGAGGTGAGAAAAAGGGTCTGTGATCCTTCTTCAACTCCTTTCTTCCCAAATTTCACTGATACTGAACTTATAGAATCCCTTCCATTTGCCTGGCAAGCTTTTTGCTGGCAACAAAAGGTTTTCCCCAGCCTCAATATTATTTCATTGACAGAGTTAATTATTCACTTTACTTGTCCTGACTTCCACCATACTGCCCTGCAGCGTTTTGCTATCTGACAGCCTGACACAAGTCCACAAGTCCCACTTGCCCGGACAGTGGAGGAGAGCAGCCTTTTGGAAGCAAAGGCTCCCATGGCAGGCTGTCAAGTTCTACCCCACAGACGACACAACTCACCTGGGGCAGCTCTCTGTCCTGCTCTGAAAGCTCTGAAAAAGAGAGTCACTGCAGGTGGATCCCAGTGAGCTAAGGGAGGTGTGAGAGAGCAGCCTTCGGGGAGGGTGCATGCACAAGAATGTCACACTCCCACCATGTACACGGCTGAGCAGGGCACAGTCCATGGCCCACTCCTCCAGCTGTACTTACTGTACACCCTCAGCATATTTCCTGGGCACTGCAGGTCCTGCGTGCCGAGGGCACACCTCACCCACCCTCTGCCTATGGGGCTGGTGATCTGCACAACAGGCAAACCTGGTTTTCAAGCCTGACCCGTAAAAAAACGCAGACATATCCAAGGTGCCCAGTTCACACTAGTGAAACTCCACCATCAGGACCTCACTAACAGGACAAGTAATTCATCTGTGACCTATACTATTATAATCAAAGCACAATCCATCCAAGGAAAAGCTCAAACATTACAGAGAGCAAAAAGTCACTGTCAAGCGTCCTATTACTGACCAAATACATGAAAAGAACATTGTCATGATCTCCAAAGTGAATGCTGAACACCCTCGGTGTCCACAGTGAAAATCATGAGCACCATGTACCTAATGAACTGTGTATTGATATTGACGGAAATACCAGATTTCCTTTATTTAGGGGAACAGAATTAAAAAATAGTTACTGGAGAGAGACTCACAAAGGTCCACAGAGGTTGCTCGTTAAAGAGTAAGAAGCCTGTAATACGCAGAATGGGAAACCGTATAAAGCAACATTGGCTTTATTTGCTTTGCCATTCTATTTTACATTTGCTATAATGCTAAGAGCATACAACTTTTATTGGTTCAAGCTAAAATTCACTCTTACACCTGTGCAGCATGTACAGTTAAAGATCTGAAATACATACCATTTCTAAACAGCTGTTTAGACTTACTTAATTACAACAGAGATCACAAAAACACCCCAGCTTAAAAATACTTTTAAACTTAAACCAGCAAACAACTCAGGCAGCAGCTGCAATTATTTCAGCAGTGATTTTCTGAGTTCTTTTCTTCCTAGCCACACAGCGATGAACATGTGCATCCATTATTCTGGCGAAACTTCCAGAAAACTGAAACAAGCGTTTCAGAATCTATATCTAAACTGAAAAGAACTGGGAGATACGTGGTCTACAGCTGCTCCACGTTGTCAGCCTTCACGGCACACTTGTGTAATGTCAACTGTTTCACGTCTGTCTGCTTCAACAATATGAACACAACAAACAGCAGTTTTTGTCAGAATAAATCAGTACACAGAGCACCTCTGGAAAACAAAAGGCTTTAAGAAAGAAGGTGGAAAATGACAAGCTGGGAAGAAATAAGAAGACAACTGCAAGGAGAGTGGCACAGACAAAACAAAAATGGCAAGGCCAGAGCTGGTGTCAAACTTCCTCTAACTTCTGCAAACTGAAGTAATCATTATCGCGCAAGGGGGAGCGCAGAGGTGGTATTTTCTGTGGGACAAGGTCTTCCTCGTGCCAGACGTATCCTGTGGGACCACCACCATTGCAAATGAACTGGTCACTGCTTTGCCAAGTTCAGCTTAGCACTGAAAACAAAAAGGGAGACCACTGAGGTGTCTTGGCCTTTGTGCCTATGAGTTGCACCATATGCGCACCTGAGACTCAAATGCCACACTGCAGAGAACACCTGTTTGCTATGTGGGAGAACAGCTCAAGTCCCTATCCCTTCAGGCATCTCTGCACTATTTTGGTCCTCCCCCCATTTCAATACAAGCCATTTCTAAAAACCATACTTTATATTTCACTTCACTCACCTCGATGAAACTTGTCCTTACCTGTCACCTAAACTGCAGACACAAATAATGTGTAATTTCATTATGGTATGTAACCAATCATGCATATACTAAGCTTTTCTATTAGAAGTCAAAGAAGATAACATTTATATTTAGCTTTGCTCTATTTAAACTTCCTTAACAAGATGAATATAATTATAGACAGGTCCGCAATGCTGTAAGTTGGCATGACTTTACCAAATTCCATGGCAATTTGTCAATTTAAATTAGCTGAGAATATGGTAATAATGTTACATCACAAAAAGTACAACAGGGAAGTAACTTGGTACAAAATAAAGAAAGGAATACGCTGTAAGCAGCCAAAAGAAGGGCAAAATTCTCATTAATACCAGTGATTTATGATGATCTGCTCAGTACTTCTGTCAAAAGTTCTGCAACTTACGTACAATGAGATATGCTGGAAATATGCTTTAGAAATTACCGTGCCACCCAAGACAGGCCACCTTTGACAGTGGTCTTCCAGTCAAAGTCCTGCAGGCAGATTATGCCTTATTAATAGGTGAAATAAGTAAAGACTGCAGCCAGCTTTTCCTGACCCCAAATGGTGATCGATTTATATCCACCATAAAACCAGCAGCTTTTGTAATTTCTGTCCTGACTCATTTAACTACAGCTCCTGCTCTCTTCACGGACAGCAAATGCTCCTAAGGAGCCCACCGAGAGGCCAGCATCTTCCATACATCCATGTCTGCCTTGAAGCCAGACAGTGCTAGATATAGAAGGCATTTACCCAACATATCTCTGTGTTTGCTGTCCTTGGAAAAGGTCAGTTTTCTGCTGAACTACAGGTGTTTCTTCACGCCTTAAAGAAAGGCATACATTTTAGTGAAGTAATATTTTTTAATATTTAATCATTGATGTCTAAACATAGAAACAGCTTAATAAGCAATTATTCATCACAAGAGGGACAATCTAAAACAAGCAAATGCTTATGAGTAAGAGGTAAATTCAGGTACAAAAAGAGCCTGGAGTCTCCCTGTACTTGCTTCCTCCCTATCTGTGATTCACAGGAAGAAAGTGTTTCTTCTAGTTCACTGTATCTAGGTAAAACCAAAGAAATACTAGAATCGCTCACAACTCACCTTTTAAAAATAGAATACCAAAACAAACAAGAAAAATGTAACAGCCGAAACGTGGAATTGTAAATGTCCTTAGATTACACAGCGAAACAGCTTAACAAGAATTAAACTGGTGGCTGCTAACCCCACGTAATTTTACTTAACGCTTTAACCAGCTCTGAAGTTTTCGGTAAAAATTCCATCAATAGCTAAATCTGGCACAGAGAACATATAGAAAGCAGGACTGTATACCAAAGGCAATGCTGCTCTTGTGTTATACAGATATTAAAATAAAATAAATTAAAGTGTGCACATCTGTCTGCTAAAGGCAACCTTGCATCTTTGGTGACCTGATGACTGTGACTTCTTACTTTGTACTCTAGAGGTCAATGATAAACTTATTTAAACTTATTCCCTTGGTCTGAGTTAACAAAACTAGTGTGTGTACCCCAAGGAGATTCTTGTAGAGGTTATGCCCCTCCTGCTGCCACCTAAATGTATCCAATTTCACTATTCCTGTCACCCACTGCTGAAACAGTATGTTTTCCAGAAGTTTTTAATACTTGAAGATCACATTTTTTTTGGTCTGAAATGCTGTAAAACTTTTTTCCCCTATGTTTCCACTATTTTGCACAGATATATATTGAAATGACCAGATTTCACACAGTTTAAATGTAGACAAAATCAGTATGATCCCTTTAAGTTTTTTCACTGAATAGTCCTTGAGAAGAAATCATAATTTCTCTTTCAAATAATGGGTTATACCTACAAAAAGATCTGGAACCACTTTCAGGCTCAGCTTAAGAATTGATACTGATTCTGAGCGAGTGACGGGTAAAGAGGCTTTTCATGCAGCCCGGCAGATCACATTCTTAAAAGAGGACCCTGTGACAACCAGGTTTTCAGATGCTAAGGCTAAAAAGACATAGGAAGAGCACGAGTTTGACAACTGGCCATCTGTCTGTGCCCTCAGCAACATCAGCAACCTGGTAAGCACGCATGAGTTTTTTTTCCTTGGATAGACTGCAGCTCTCCAACTGTTCACAAAAATACTCAAAAGTGAGAACACATCTGCCAAGATGGCAGAAAACAGAACTCTGGTCTTCATAATTTCCCCCACTCAGATGAAAAAAATCACTCAAACTGCCGTTCACTATGAGTTGTTAGCACGAAATCAAGTATCACTGTGCACACATTGTGCCCATCCCGTCAGCAGAACCACTCTAGACTTACAGAGCTGTAAATCAGATCAAGAAGTTGACTATCAACAGGTACTTTTACTACAATGAGATGCTTCCTGGTTTTAACACCTTTATCAACTCCAAACTGACAGAAGAACGTCCTAATTATTTTTATATTTTACTGTATGTGTGATTATTCTGGGGTGAAAACTCCCTATCAAAGATGACTTTTTCAGCATTAAGGAAGAAGAATAAGCAAGGACAAGTGATTACACACACACACAAAAAAAATATAAAATTTGCAGAAAAGATAATGACCTGGAACACTGTGTCTAATCCACAGCCTATTTTTTCTACTTGAGAGCAAGCAATGTCTGTCACAAACACCTCTTTGGGTAGGAACATGACAGCTTAATGGTGCAAAGTAATCCTGTCTTCTAGCGTGGCTCTTAATATGAAAAATTCTTCTCTACAAACTTACAATGGAACACTTTATTGAAAGCAACAAGATTTGAAGATGGCAACCTGCAAGAGATGAAATGCAGAATGCTACACAATCTGAAAGGAACTTATCCTTTAATTATATATTACTTTCTACAAATGGTATGTGACCATTTTTTGCACTCTGTTTTGGCAAACACTACATTTCTTTCTTTATCCAGGTGACACGCCGTTGCCCCTTTTATTTCTGATCAATGCCTTGAGGCTGGAAGGAAACATCTGGAGGGTTAGCTAGTATCTTTGAGCTTCCTCTTTGCCTTTAATTCCTGGCTCCAGACAGGCTCCCACTGCGCATTACAGACCTCTCCCTTGGAACAATTCAGCTCCAACCTAAATGCCAGGATATGCCACCATCTTCTATGACAGACAGGAGAAGACAAGGCTCACACAGATCCTCTGCCTTCAAGCAAGCTACAGAAAGGTGCTCACCCCCCCAACACTGAACCAAGGATGTTTTCTGCCTGCTGCCTTGCATGAGCACAGATGACTTACTTGGATGCCCTTGCAGCAGGGGAATACAATTGCTGATACGAAACTCCCAGGAAATAATGGGTCCTCCCAGAAGAACTCTGAGTCATAAAAGCAACAACTGCCCCTGTTCCTTAGGCAAGGCTCTTTCTTGCTCTTCCACCCATAGAAGTGGGATGGATGCTATCTTGTGTGAGCATGTAGAAGGCTGTCAGGGGAAGAAGATGCTAATTCTGTACCTTGTTCAGGCTCTCTTCTTTCAGTAAGATTTTCTAGCTACTGCTGCATGGGACAGTAGGTTTACCCTTATGAGTCAATTTTATGTTGCTAAAAGGAGCTCCTTTTCCCCAGACGAGGCAAATTCCATGAAATACCTGTAAAAATCTTCACCCTCCTGTAGTAAGGAGGACACAAATTGTCCCCTTTTGCAGGATTTATTTAATGCCGAAGGAAAATTATACATTGGAGGTTTTTTTAAAATTTATTCACATTTTGTCCCTTTCTTAGTTTTAATTTTATGTGAACTCTCCCAGCAAGTTTAAATCTACTTTCACTCTAAGTGCTGAAACTATTTTGACTCGGGAGTGGTTAGACTCTGACTCAAATGAGAATTCACGTTCTACACAGTAAGCAATCCATGGGAAAAATATGCCTATAGGTATCTTCAGCTCTTCATTTATGAGCAATGAAAAATATGGGAAATTAGTAGAAACTAACAGGAAAAGGCAGAAATGGCATTAGTCCCAATATAGAGAAAAATGATCTAAATTAATTTTGGCAGAGTGAACTCTTCTTTCAAATGTATTTGTCTTACCACATTAACACTTTAACAGTGACAGCCTACAGGTTTATTTTTAGGTACTAATATGTTAAAATATGTGATGAAAGTAGAGAAAGAAGTTACTGAAATTGTTTCCTGTGAAGACATTCAAGCACTTTCCCCAACTCTCTGTGCTGGGAAACCATTCAGAAAACAGCGCATACATCTGTATGGCAAAAACACCTGCATAAAAACTGTGATGCTTTTAAAAGTGCTAAACAACCAATGTTAATACCTAGACTGCTATGTGGTGTGGCAGCTTGACACTTCTGAAAACTAGACCATTAATTTAAATGCCTAAACCCACATTTTTCTCACTGAAAGGAAGAGGTTCACAATTTGACATGGTTGTTCCTAGTATCAGTGCAGCAGGCAGCTGAAAGAGGACAGCAACTTGCTTCACCAGACCCCTACAAAATCTCTGCAAGACCACGCCGTCACCAAAGTATATGTTTTTTACATGATGCAATGATGGGGACTGAGTTAATTTCAGACAGGCTTTTTAACAGCAAGGCAAGAAGGAGCTGTCAGACACAAACCCAGCAAAACAAGGCGGGCTCAGTAACACCGTGAGTAGAACGGTGGTGGTGATACTGCTTTTCACAACCCTCAACATTGCACTTAACGATGTGATTTTTTACTATTGCGTTCTACTAGATCTCTTTCTAGGATGAGTAATTTGTTAAATCACACCTACTGAATTTCTTGCAGTATTTATCAAAAAAGTATCTAGAGGTATGTATGGGCAGGTTTCATGTATGTACTGCACACAGACGGTATTAGAAGGTAGCATAAAGTTAGAATGAGGGTTCATTAACAGAAGTTCATAGAATGGAAAATGCTTGTCTTAGAGAGATTTTAAAACTGAAACTTTATTAACACCTGACCCGAAACTGCTTTTTTTAAGTACCCAAGGCTGTATTCAACATTACTTCATCCACAGAATCTTTAGTGAAAAAATGAAAATCACCATTCTTCCCATGTTATATCTAAAGCAGATTCCCATCTCACTCCACAGACTTCTCTCTCGTGGAAACAGTGTAGTAGCAGCAAAAAATGTTACGCCATATTTGATAGGAAAGTTAAAACTGAAAGATGTAGAAACTTCGAGGTATTTTGAAATAGCATTAAAGAGATGTCTAGGTAAAAGCTGTGTATCTAGTTTTCACCCCTCTCTTACCATAGTAGATTTTAGGAATGTAATAACCTACTTAATAATCTGAACACAAAGTTACACAGCCATCAGCACCAGGAGATGGACTGTGCTTGCACCAGCCCTTCCTAGGCTCTGCATAAAGCTGATTCCATCTAAACTAAAACCATCCAGGGCAACAGATTCCATTACAATCAAGTTCTCACCTTCGTAAGGCATACTTCCACGAACACTTTCATCTTATGTAAGCTACCACTGGTTCCAAAAGGAACAGTCCAACCTTCCCTTTCCAGTCCTTGCATAGCCAGTGAGCACATTGCCATGTCATGAACCTGACGGAGGAACTGAGTGCAATCCAAAAGACACTGGTGTTCAACTAGATAATTTTGGAAATAAAAATACCAAACTAAATGTGTTCCATTTTGGTATTTTCTGATGGACACAATCATAAGTTTTAGTTTAAAAACTGTTTTTCAGTTTTCTCTTTTTTCCTATATTTTACATAAATTGAACATCAATATTAAGATTAAGACACGAATCGTTTATCCCAAATACATTTTTCTTTACAACTTTGAGTACCAAAGAATTCAGTGTTATCAGAGTTACACCATAATTTCAAAATTATTCACCAAATGGAATATCTCATGTAGGCAGCTTTATAAATCCAAAGAAACAGCAGCAGAGCACACCACGAAAGGGGAGAAAAAGGTTATCTAGATCTACTTATTGTCAAGTGGTTCAAACACCTGGTGGACATAATGTGCTAGAACTTCAGACAGTGGTTTCATCTCCAGCTACAAAGTTACAAGCAATTTAGTCACTCTTTCTGTGAAAGAGCACCTTATCTGTGAAATGCTTCACTACCACAGCGAGGTGGAAATTAACTCATCATTTTACATGAGAGCTTCCGATACTACAATAACCTCCTGAATAAAACACAAAAAGCCAAATATTCAAAATCAAAACCATGTAAGATAATAAACTGTCATTATTTTAAGCAGAAATAAACAAATACTTCAGACCAAAATTTCCTTGCTCTTTCAGAACTGCCACTGTTGCAATCACTGTGCTGAAGTACAGAAGGCAGAACGTAAGTCCACTGCGTGAATACGAGATGAGCTTTGCTGGCAAAATTAATCTGTATGTTCAGGTGTCACTTGAACATTCATTTATTTACAATATGCTGCAGTATTAGATCTCATTATTAGTTCTCATGCACAACCTTATTGTCTTTGTCCTTCACTGCCAATGAGATGTAAGAACGTATTTGAATGAAGAAGTATTTCAGGACTGATATGATGTCCTTGTTTAGCCCCGGGAAAAAAAAAAAGCAGGATGAGAAAAATACTAAAAAGAGAAAATATCTTTTTTCAGGACAACCAAGCACTGCTTCTATGTAAAGCATGTCAAATGACATACAAAGTGAAAACAACTTCAGGGCATCACGCATTTTTATCTGAAAGATGACAGATCAGCAGATCTGTTCAGTGCGCACGGTTTCTGGAGGAACAGTGTTTCATACAGGGGCAGAAAAAGGAAACTAGAGATTCTTTTAAAATGGAGAACTCCACACATTCACAATATCTGTTTTAGATCCTGCAGAAAAAAACCCATTAAAGAATCTAGTAATTTTTCTATTTTCTTCTACATATAGTTAAAGAAGAGTAAATCTTGCATAGTCACAGCAGCTGACTGAACACCTCTTTTTATAAGAAATCAAACTATTTATTGCTTTCTGACAATGAAATAAAAAATCATTAAATTGATAAACAATCTGCCCTCTATTTAGTGCCCACATTATGCACAAAGACGTGCTTTCACTAATAAATTGCTAATTATAACCTTCCCAAAACAGGTCACATCTCTGCAGAGACAAACAGATCTAACAATTTGGAAGTGTGAACACTATGCATTAAGGAAAAAAAAAAAAGTGCAATGAAATACAGTCTAAAAGGATTGTCTGAACTACTACTACTTTACTATGGGATTACAAGTAATCTCCACATAAACAATAATAAATGTCCTCTGGATCAGGCCTATCTATTTGCATGGATCAGCAGCGTGCTTATGTACTACCTTAATATTTCAAAAGTGCTGAAAGAGGCTGTGCAATCAGTCCAAGCAACAAGAGAAAAATGACATTAAGTCTGAGAAGCTGGTCCCAACAAAAAAAATCTCACACAGATAAACTTAACAGTTTGAAGAAAAAAACACAAATAAATCTTAGGTCCTCACAATAACTGTAATAATACTGGTACACTGACTTCGACGGACTTACCCCAATGCACTGCGAATCTAGCTCTGGGTTTATAAATTAAGATCACTGGTAAATGGACATAATGGGCACTAGAGGCAACTACAGTATGCTGAGGAAAACCCAGAGAAGTGTTTAACCTGCTAGTATTGTCACTTGCCAAAGGATCCTGCTTCTCAAACAGAATGCCTTCTCTCAAGGGCTTCTGCTCTTCCATGTAACCGCTATGGCTAAACCAAGGCCATATTACACACCGACCTAAAAAAAAATACATCTGAAGGAACAAAGTGCGAAAAATACTTAGTTCCAGGCATGACTAATAATGAGTAGTAAAGTACCGCAATCTTCCTTACACAGCACTTTCACTCTTACTCATTCAAATCTTTCCTTGATTTGAGCATCCATTCAGGGAACTCCTTTGCCCGTTATTCTAATGCTTGTGCTCCTGTGGACTGGAAAAACAAAAGTCATCAGGCTGAGTATCTGAAGCAACTGGACAAGGCCTGTTGGCTGGTGAGTCCATGACCATGATCTAAAAGAGGCTGTATCATTTAGGGACAATTCCTGAGTGCAACAATCAAAAAATGGTGTTACCACTCAGGAAGTGCACAGCTGCAGCAGTGCCAGCAAGAAAAAATTCATACCCAATGGCCAAAAAGAAGGTTCTAGGATGACCCTGTGCTCTCCTAAACCGTTACCATGTACAAGTCACTGCTGCTGACCCTGTACTGGAGGCCCGCCTTAATGCTGCACATGTTGCAGTATAGCTGCTGCTCTACGAGAACCTTATCTTAGAAGAAAACCACTCACACACCTTTGATGTAAGAAGCTAAAATTTTGTTCTGAATAGCTTTCATTTCACACACTTGACATGAGACCTTACTGCCATAAGCCTGCCACTCAGTACACCACTGCACACCAAGAATACTGCAAAACAACTTCCTAAATCAAAACACAAATAAGCAGGCAACACAGGGAACGTGAAACCCGTATCTAGAAGGACGCTTTTTAAATATCTTTCAACTGTGAAAAGGAAAGTGAAATTTGAGCATGCTCTAAGTAACAACCCACTTTCACCAATTTCTGCAGGCATTACAATTGTTTCTCAATTGTGTTTGAATCATCAAGGTCCTGAGACTGGGTTTGTCATCAATTTCCTAAGCAAATGCTGACCCCTGTTAAATTCAAGGCTGGGGAATGTAAGGCCCTCTTCCGCTTCTCATTGAGCAAGTGCCAACACTTTGTTTCAACACTGATAAACCAGTTTGTTTGCCATCAGTTATGCCCTTACTCTTTACTTTATTCAGCTCGGAAGATGAAAACAATAGACAGGTTTCACTTCCTGTTTTCCTGCTGTGGTATTTGGTTTGAAGAACACTTCAGAGTAACTTTCAACTTCAATCATTTCAGTTAAATGATAAATAGTATCTCTGTTAAATACTTTTTACGGTATTGATTCAAAGGAATCTACTCCACAGCAGGTACTGTGAAGAAAAGCACACCTTTATTGATGCCAAGAGAACATGCAGGGGTTAGCACCTCCATGTGCATGTCTGACTGTGGTTCATTTTACACAGGCTTTAATACCTCTACAATTCTGGCATCCGCCCTTGTTTGTTTGCTTATCTAAAAGTTACAGTTTTAAGGGCTGGAATCTTACATAACTTGTGGTTCCTTTATCTTAGGGTTATAAACATGGTAGATAGTTCCTATCTAACATATTAATCACATTTATCTCACTGGTATTATGCTTTTCTATAACTGTACTTCATTGATTACGTTCTTCTATTTTCTATCTATTAAAACAAAACTTATGACTTTGCATTTTTCTAGCCTTTCATGACAGGTAACATGCCTCTCCCTTCTTATCACCTTAGCACACCGGGCTAGTTCCCTGCTTGCAGAAGCAGTTATAGTTAAGCCCAGCAGTTAATATGCCTCTCCCTTCTTATCACCTTAGCCCACCAGGGCTAAGTCCCTGCTTGCAAAAGTGATTACAGTTAAACGCAGCAGTCACGCCTTTAAGGTTTTGTTAGTTCATACCTGTGCTGAGGTGCTCATGTCAAGTGAGGCCTGTGTTTCANGAAGAAAAGCACACCTTTATTGATGCCAAGAGAACATGCAGGGGTTAGCACCTCCATGTGCATGTCTGACTGTGGTTCATTTTACACAGGCTTTAATACCTCTACAATTCTGGCATCCGCCCTTGTTTGTTTGCTTATCTAAAAGTTACAGTTTTAAGGGCTGGAATCTTACATAACTTGTGGTTCCTTTATCTTAGGGTTATAAACATGGTAGATAGTTCCTATCTAACATATTAATCACATTTATCTCACTGGTATTATGCTTTTCTATAACTGTACTTCACTGATTATGTTCTTCTATTTTCTATCTATTAAAACAAAACTTATGACTTTGCATTTTTCTAGCCTTTCATGACAGGTAACATGCCTCTCCCTTCTTATCACCTTAGCACACCGGGCTAGTTCCCTGCTTGCAGAAGCAGTTATAGTTAAGCCCAGCAGTTAATATGCCTCTCCCTTCTTATCACCTTAGCCCACCAGGGCTAAGTCCCTGCTTGCAAAAGTGATTACAGTTAAACGCAGCAGTCACGCCTTTAAGGTTTTGTTAGTTCATACCTGTGCTGAGGTGCTCATGTCAAGTGAGGCCTGTGTTTCAGTATTGATCCTTTTGAAACTGTCTTTTTAAACCACATCAAAACAAAACATATATTGAAATACTAATGAAAAAAGTATAATATGAGCTACCTAAAAATATATTGATTCTTAGCTACTGGGGGAACTATTCTACTTCACTGAAAATGACAGAAGTTGTCCTTTCCTTTAGTAGGAAGCAGTAGGGTAGTGAGGGGGGAAAACATTTTTCTGAGCAATCCTGGAGCCTGGGGACCATCTGGGAGTCTGGTCCTACAGCCAGATCCCAAAGTGTGCACAGAGGGAGCATTGATGGCTGTGGGAGTGCTGCCTCCACCGACAGGTTCACTTGCAAAGAATAAAAAAGAATGCAGTACTTTAACGTGATGTACCCTGTGAAAGAAAAATAACTGACAGAGATACCAGACAAACCGAATTATTTTAAAAAAAGGAATCAAAAAATAAACACAAAACTTCTTGCTATATCAAATTTTAAAAATCTAGCTAAAAGAGACCAACGTCCCATTTACTTTTAACACCTTCTTAAGTAAAAAATAACTAACAATCAGGGAAAGCAAAAGAATGTGTTCAAGTTTCTACCTATATTTCCTTTTGAAAACTGATAAGCACAACAAATGCTGAAATGTATTTTGGAAAGGTGTACAGGTACAATCCAATCTATAACCACAAGCTTGCATCCACTTAAAAATAATATTTAAACATTCCATAAAACAATTTTCCAGCCTTCTAAGTTATACTGACGTTTCATTTAATGTCTCAGGAATTTAATTTGGTCAACTGCAGACAGTCTTGCATCTGCCATGGGACCAAATATGGCTCTCATGCATGGAAGTAAGCTGCTGATGTGAAATTTGGCCTATTTGTTATTACAATCTTAACTTTTCCCAGTTTTTTCACATGAATTAACTTTACACCATATACTGATGCCTTTGCTATGTTTCTGTTAGGTTTACATATGGCAGGAATTCTACGTCTCTACATAAATTGAGGAAAGAACCAAAGACAATGAAGCTTCACAGAGCAGGACCGAGGAACGAGCCTCTGACGACTAGGATCACCTTTCTCATCACCTCCCTCCACACCTCCTTCCTCAGTTTACGTTTGCACGAAAGGCGATGATTTAACCATTCTCTTGCAAAAGATAAGGAAACATAAAAATCTGCCGCGTTACTGAACCACTGCATTTTACTGCCAGCAGGAAATGGAGTCATTACTGTAAAAAAAGTACCTTTTGGAGCCTCCAATATAGGTGAAGGTAAAGGTGGAGTCTGAGTACCTGAAATCTGAAAGACAAAGAGCTGCTTTATTACAACTTGTCTTTATTTTGGCTGAAGTAGCCGAGGTTTTACGGAGCAGCATTCAGCTGCCGACACGGGGGCGGTGGAGGGGGAGTCGGGGTGAACCAGAGGAAATGCAGCATCTCCCCCCAGCCCCTCGCAACAAGTGCCCGGTGCTATGGCAACGGCAGGGAATTCCACTGTCACACACGGCAACAGGCAGCCGACAGCCGGGCTCCTGCGACGGCTCATCGCGACCGGCACCGCACCGGCACGGCCAGGGCGCCGCGAATCCCCAGGGGAGGGCGGCGGGGGCCGTTCGCACGGACAGGGCCCCGTCTGCGGCTGGATGTGCCACCGGCCTGGGGCCGGGCATCA
>VZTA01026551.1:0-26256 GCA_013398855.1 Mohoua ochrocephala
ATTAACAAGAACCTGGGTTATCCCTTCCTTCACGGGCAGGTTGTAAGAACCTCTGTGACACATTGAACAGCTACCCTGTCCTTGCTTGTAGCTCTTCTGGAGAGATGAGAGCTGACTTCTACATCTGCTTCTGCTGCTCCAGACATGCCTCCACATTTTGGCAAGCAAATCCCTGGTGTAAGGATCTGCTTCAAAAAGCATATATCAACCCCCTCATCTCTCATTTGCGTGAGCCATTAAGTATTTCAGTTGTCATGTGTTCTATAAATGCTACATACCGATGCTAGTGGCACACAGGATTTTGGAGGATGAAAGCAAAAACACTAAGCAGAGAACAGAGTGATGAAGAATGATAATGTACATTAGTGATTGCATTTCTATGCTAAAGTAAGCCTCTCCTGGGCTAACTTGTTATGCAGATATTTCCCCTTTGGCTGACAGAGTACATCTGTTTTTGTTAGTCTCCTTGTTGTGCACAGCATATTTTACAAACCAAGCAATTAGAAAGGAGAATTTTGTCTTGATGTGCTGATGCTGTGATGACTTGCTATTGGAATAAGATATTTTGCAATCAATAGTTAATTCTAAAATTATACCCGAGAAAAACAAACACATATTCCCTCTCTGCATGTAATTAGTACGAGTCTTGTATCTTTCAACAGGGAAAAGAAAGACACCCTCCATAATACACATTCTAATTACAAATTAATCCAATAGCTGAGAAAAATTTAAGTATGCAAAATGAGGTCACCCTTGATAATAAGGTTATTTTTCTTGAAGCTGTTATTTGTAAACCTCTTTTTGCCTAAGGGTATTGTAGTGAGTGTGTTAAAGAATGATTGTTTTAACTTCTGCTTGTTAAAGAGAGTATAAACTTTTAATTCATAAACAGACCTCACTTCATTTATTCCTGCCTTTTTCACTACAATTATGTTCCTATAATTTAGTCTGTTTGGGGCTAGTCTGTATGACCATTTGAAAGGTGGTCTAAAAGTCAGCACCCTTTCTATACAGACAAGTGACACTCTATTTGATGAAGTGTAACCCTCCATTTTACTGCTAGCTCTCCTAGTGGTGGAGCTGGTTGGATTTTGATTCTTACTCTTGACTTTTCAAGTAGTTCAGGTTTGACTCATTTAACTCTTCATTTTACATTTTGGTAAATGATTTTGTAGCTTAAGGGAAAAAAGCTTTGAATAATTTTTATTGTAGTATCTCTTTTCTTTTTCTTCTAAGTGATCAGACAACAAAGTGGCTATTACAACGATTGTGGACTCAATCCCACTACACTGCCAGATATGAAATGTGATTGAGAACTGTCTTTGAGTTCAAGATGCAATTTTTTGATTATGGAAAGAACTGGTAAGAGATTTTAGACAGAGTTTTCATTTGCGTAGACTAAAATAATATGTATGAATCAAAATGACCTTTATTATGGTCATTAGAAAAATGCTCTTGATGACACGCGTCCTTTTCATTCTGAGACAGGCATTTCTTCAAGCGAGGCGAATGTCTGCCTACTTCTGTTGGTTGACTGTAGTGTCTAGAAACTTGACTGGTATATTTGGGTTCTTATCAGTTAAATGGCATGTCATTCTAGATGGCTAATAGCATGTAATACCTCACTAGTATTCAAAGTAATGTTTATTCATGGAATATATGCAGCTGTCAAAATAGTGACTGTTCCTGGGTATTAAGTGAGAAATATTGCATTTATCCATTTAAATACTTGGTCAAAAATTGAACAGACTGTATAAAACTGGTTAAAAAGTGTATAAAAATTGTATAAAAGTGTAAGAACTGTATAAAATTGAATAAAGTACATCAAACTGGTTGGGATGGAATCAGGCAATATAAGAAATAACAGAAAAAAAGTAAGCTCCCTTGTTAAGATAATTCAGATTTATTGTTGCCGTATACTATGCTAATTTGCCATATCTGCTGACATATGTACCATTAACTATGTTATCAAAGTGAAGTAACTGGAGCCAGGCAGAAAATCTGCAAGTTCATCTACTAATGACATGTATTTTATAAATACAAAGGAAAGCAGTGTTTCTCCAACATATTGCAAATACTTCACAAATAATTGCACAGGACAAACCTGTTTAAGCAAGATGTCTGCATTTCTGACATAAAAGCTTTCTTTTTTCAGTTTTACCCTAAATGGATATACAAATATGAATTTGGATTAGACTATAAGATGTTGCCTCTTAGCTACTTAGACAGACACAGATGGATACACAGAAGAATCATTATTTAACTGAAGTAGCCAGGTTTTTGTCTTTGCAAAAGCTATTTTTACATTCTAAAATTGCTTCAGAGCAAACAGGCATTCTAAAGCTGAATAATATTTTAAAGAACAAAATGGAAAAATGGAAAAAGTTACTTGAGAAGTTTATTCCGGTGCTAGATTACTGGAATATACACACTGGGCAAAATGTTACTGTAATAAGGCTATGGGAAATCCTACAGTGGATTTCACTGTGAATTATTGAACACACTGAAGACAAGGAGTACAGGGAATAAACTCTACAGGTTTTATTAATGTATTTGCCCTCATTGACTGAAACAGCTACACAGCACCTTAGAGTCACTACTGTTGTGTAAATAGCTGTATTGAAATCATGTAGATGAATCTTCATGTTTTTCTCATAAGAATCTGAATTATTTGGCTGATATTTGCCAAACTGGACAGAAGGTATGAGGGCTCAAACAGTCACCACTACATTATAGTTATAACATATATATAACATTGTTATTATTATTAATATTACCATCCAGAAGGACTGGACAAGCTCAAGAATTGGGTTTGTGTGAACCTCTTGACATTCAACAAGGCCAAGTGCAAGGTTCTTCATGTGGACCAGGGCAATCCCTAGTGTCAATGTAGGAAGGATAATGAAGGAATTGAGCACACCCTTGCCAAGAAGGACTTGGGGGTTCAGGTGAATGAAAAATTGGACATGAGCAGGCAATATGTGCTTAGAGCCCAGAAGCCCAATTGTATCCTGGGCTGCATCAAAAGACACATTGCCAGCAAGTCAAGGGAGGTGATTCTGCCCCACTGTTCCCCTCTTGTGAGACCCTACCTGAAGTACCATGTCCAGCTCTGAGATACAGCTCAGCACAGGAAAAATGGAAAAAGTTCCTCCTTCTAGAGGAGGGTCACAAAAATGATCAGAGTATTGGAACACTCTCCCGTGAAGAAGGTCTGAGGAAGTTGGGGTTGTTTAGAACAGAAGGCTCCAGGGAGAGCTCATTGTAGCCTTTCAATACCAGAAGGGATCTTATGAGGAAAATGGGGACAGAGTTTTTAGCACGGCTCATTGCAATAGGACAAAGGGTGATCGTAGAATCATAGAATGGTTTGGTTTGGAAAGGAATTTAAGATTACCTAGTTCCAAACTGCCCACCGTGTGCAGGAACATCTTTCATTAGGCCAGGTTGCTCAAAGCCCTATCCAATGTGATCTTGACCACTTCCAGGGACTGGGTATCCACAGCTTTTCTGGGAAACCTGTTGTGGTGCCACACCACCCTCACAGTAAAAAATTTCTTCCTAATATCTACTGCAAACCTACTGAATGGACTGAACCTGACACCTGGATGAACCCCAGGCGTGGGCCATAGCTTTATCTGCAGTCTCTGACCCCATCTCCATCCATCTTTCTGGCCCTGTGTCTGTTGGCTCCCATTAGGATTCCCCTGACTAGGTCCCACACCAGAAGTTTCAGGGGCTCGATGGCACCCCACACCCTGGGCCTCTCATGGGGCAGCCCAGCTCCTGCGGAATGGAGACTATATGTAACCACAGTATGGAGAGAAGAGGAGGGAGCGCCACTGAGATGGAAATATTGAAGTGAGAGTAATGGAACAATAGAGGACTTACAGAAAGCAATTTGCTCCATGGGAAACTTGAACAGAATTTTTTAGTGGGTGAGATGGCATTCCAACCCCTTTGGGGACCAAATGTCTGAAAATAAGCTTCTATAGTGTGTTCATCACCTTACTGACTGAAAGAAAGATAAATCATAGCCTTGTCAAGGAATAAAATGAGAGTTCCTCTAGATTAAGAATTTTCTCTCTATCTGGAAAAAAAAAAAAACCAAAAAACATTGGTAGATGTTAAAGGGTACATGGAGAAAGAGATACTGTTGCTCTTTGTGGGAGAAAACATAACAAAATATTTTAATAGTATTAATAGAGAAGAGAATGATAACTACTTTATAAAAGTGTGCTAAAATGAAAATATCATACTGAAGAGATAGACAGAGCTGAAAAGAGAAATAGAAAAATACCAGAATTGAAGAGTCCTCTTTACTGAGCTATTCCGACAAGAATATTGTTATAATATCACATCATGCAGTCTGCCAGTGCTCATCTCCTAACAATGCACACACAAAAAAAGTGAGTGTTTTAACTCATGCTGCTCAGAGTGATTTGAGAACATATTCTTATTTGAAAATACTAAGAGTTATCTTCGATATGTATTTCTGACAAATATAAAAACTTAGGAAATCTCCTTCAATTAGAACTGTCTTATAGAATGTTTGTATTTGAAGAGTTGCAGAAAAATGATGCTAATAATGCAATGACTTTGTATTGCCTTGAGAGAAAAGCATTGCACCAACATAGATTTCACAATAAGTATGAGACAGCAAATTGTTCCTACACTGTAGTATCATTAGTATGGAGATTGGTGATCTCTGTGATTAAGGTTGTCTCCGTGTTTCCTGATAAAGCTTTATTTTAGTATTGTTAAGACTTCACCCTTGAAAATTGCTTTGTCTTGGTAATAGCCAGCTATAACCTAATTGCAAAGGACAAGGGGTTTTTTAGGTTTGAAGGAAATTCGGAAAATTCATATGTTTTATATTTTCATTGTAAAATGACTATTAGAAATGTTGTTTAAAAAATGTCTATCTTCAGTTTATCATGGGTAAAGTAGCTTCTTACAAGTCCTTTATTATTGTTTAATACAAATCTCTCCTTGCATACTTACGTGGGATCTGTTTGTTCCACAGTTATGAAATGGTTCTTTTTTTCCTCAGTAGGAATAAAAGTAAGTAAAAAGTAAAGAAGATATAAAAAAAATGGTGGTATTTGCCGTTCTACTTAGAAATGAAGAAATACAAAGTTTCATATTGGAATGGTCTGGCACTGTGTATCTGGTTATAGCTGAAAACATATAGGAAGGCTTTAAAACTATCCTTGTAATTAAAAAGAATAAGGTAATTTAATAAAAAATATTATTGTCATATTGAACAGCTTCATATCTTATCCTAGTGCTGTGATGCCAGATTTCTTCATGGAAACATAAGTTAATAAAGGGGTTTTTTTTTTGCTGCACTAAAAAGATCAAAATCTTATAAAACTTGTATGTTCTCATATTTTACGTGCTCACACACACCCACACCTAAGAGACTTACATGTGAACTTCTCAGGAGAACAGCCATCTTACACAAGGCAAAGTATTGTGAGCAATTTTTCTCTCTGCAACATTTTAAATGAAGGACTCTGCTGAATAAGATCCATTAAACATCCATACACTTGGTATGTAATCAATAAAATGAAAGTAAAACCCTGACATTCCACCTCTCCAAGGAAATCCAAAGGAGAAAGAGCTCCAAGAAAGGAGAGTATCCTGTTAACATAAAGTGGAAAGAAAGGGAACTAAATAAAAAATAACAATAGTGATGTTCTGTTATGTATGAGAGAAAATTCTTCTAAGATACTCATGTAATAAACTTGAAAATGAAGAAGTTTTTATTTTAACATGTTTTTTAGATTATCAAACTATAGGTAACTCTCCCTGGGGTAAGTGTTCATTCTAAAGTAAGGCTCAAACTTCCAGGTTTAGCACAAATTACAGCCTAGAAAGCAGAAGAAGAGGGCATTAGACTTTGTGTAAAGAAGGTATAGAAGCAGCTGTTTAAGGTTTTTTGTTTAACAAGTAGGAGACAGGAGAAGCTGTTTGAGAATCCCCCATTCACTCTAGAGTGGAGTCAATTATCTGTACTAGAAATAACCTTTCTTGTGGGCGGTAGGTGACATGCTGGACCTTGGCAGTGCTCCTGTGATTAGCCATGAGAGAGGGCAATGTGAGCAGCTCTTGGCATGACTGGAGAGCAGAGCTTGGGGCAATCACCAGGAACAGCAACAGGCAGAACAAAAAGTATCAAGGAACATAGCAAAGCTTTAAAGGATGACCAGCAAAAGAAGCAGAAAGAAACAATACATTGCACCATTTGGTAAAACCTGTTGATTACATAAGGTCATTTTTTTTGCTTAGATTAGGCTTTGGATGGTTTTATTACTATTATTATTATTCTTGTTATTGTTGTTGTTGTTGTTATTATTATTATTACTGTTATTATCTTTACTGTTGTTTTTGGCTTATTGCAACAAGACAAAGTGACAAACCTAGAAGCTTCCACATTTTCAGAAAAAGAAGCTAACTGTAGTTATTTTAGATATTGTAGTCTTTAAAACACCTCACTTGGGTGAAGTTCCCATCTAAACCTTGTGAAAATTAGACCAAAATTCTTAATGTTCAGGTCATGGTTATGAGTAAAGAAATTTTTGTTATTTTTCTCTTGTTTTTGGATGTAAAATCGAGCCAGTGTTTTAAAACTGGACCTGGGCGATGGTGTTAACTGTGAATTTTTGGCAGAGTGGTCCCATAATCAAGGCTTACAGCCACAAATCTGAACCACAAAGTCATGAAAGTAGTCCAGTAAGGCGATTAGCTCATAGCAAGTGCACAGCTAAATTGATGGATGACTACTGATCAGTGAAAAATTAATCTGGTGAAGATTCAAGTGCAATATCAATGTACACATTGAAGACAGTCATAGGTGCATCATGTTAAAAAAAGGAAACTTGTTATCTTAGGTCCCCCAATGGCAAGTCTGTACTACACTCCATAATCTACCTCAGTACTCAAAAGGAAACCTGAGCTTGATTTAACTCATATACCCAAAGCAAACCTGAGCTTGATCTACATGTCCCCATGGAAGAAAAAATACTTCTCAGCTAAAATCGTGACTTACTTGTGACATGAAGGCTTTTTCTGTCATTTGAGGGTGCTGTGCAACTCTTCCTGTTTTAAAGAACATTCTCTAAGTATATTTTAATGTGGAGGACTTTCTTGTCCAAAATTCAGTGTTATCTACAATGCCTTAAGTTTTAACTTTTATATTTTTCAAATCCTGTATTGCCTAGTGTGTGACTCTGAAGTTTTGTGTAGCCTGTTAGCTGCTGTTCTCTCATGCTGATTAGATGTAACAAGCCCTCTCTAGGTTTGCTCTTCAAGGACACCGGGCCCAAAATGTGTAAACTAAAAGCCTCTAAAGGGGGGTAAACTTGGGGTAATTACATCATGAACTGAGGTTATAACTGGAGAATTAACCCTGATATGCAAATGAACCAAACTTATAAAAGTGTGAAGAACTCGTGACCCAGGGTCCATCTTGGGTGTAGCCTTTTGACTGTCCAGGGTGTACCTTTGAAGGCCCTTCAAATAAATACCTCCTTTTATTCTCTTATTCTTGTCTAGTCTCTGTTTTTAGGTGGCCACCTCAAGGCATCATCTATGAAAATTTATGTTTTCCTGGAAATTAAATTGTCTTTAGATAAAACATGTCAAATTAATTTTAATTCCTGGGTTTTTTTAAAAAATGGTCCCCGTTGTGTTACTTAAACAGAAATAATATCTAAGAGAATAATATAATGTAGAGACCATGAGACAGACTTCAAGCGAAATACAATTCAGGTCTTGTCTTAGTCAAATTATTAGTACAGTCATCTATTTAGGAAAGGCACCATAGAACACCAAGAATAGATTTGCACCTCCTTTTGCATCACCAAACTAAACTTCAAAGCTGCTTTAGTGAATGCTTCTTCTCCATTTTGCATAGGTAGGCATTTTTTTGCTCACTTCTTTGTTGTTTTTTACTCAACCCTCTCATGTCTCTAACTCTCCTTTAGGCTGCTTTAATTTGGAATTATATTTTGCAGCTACCATACCAACACACTCCTTAGCATCCAAATTCTTTGTTGAACCTGACATTTTAATTGAATTGAAAAAAATGGGATTGCTTTCCAAAAATAAAACATTTAAGCTCAAATGATACTGTGCTTGAACACATGAAGTATTATGTAGTGGAATTTTCTGTTTTTTATAAACATGTCTTTGAGTACCTCACGTTGGTTACTGCAAAATAATGATGAACATAATATGCTTCAGTTTTGTGTCAAGGTGAGAACACGACCTGTTCCCACCACCTTCCCTTCTCTTCCAAACTCCTGACTGGATAGTTGTGAAGATAAATTGTTTGTGAAGTGCTAACATACATTAGTGGGGATCGCTCTAAGAAAGTCCGTAGCAAAATCAATAACTCTGCTCTCAGAGTAGCACTTAAATAGTGTGCAATAATTTGGCTTGAGGCCCTACCTTGAGCAATGAGAATCAAACAAAAATATTGAGTGGCTGTGCATTAAGTGAGGACCATCTATTCTGTGCAGGGAATGAGGAACAGCAAGGAACAGAACAACCCAATCTTCTGTTTTGAAGTGACACTGTCTTTTATTTTTAAAAAAGTGTATTGTATAATATGTAGGCTAAGGGTAATAAAGAGGGGAAAAAAAGAAAGCAGAATTATGCAAATATATACATGCATATGCAAAAAGGGATTAAAATAAGGTTATCAGCCATTTTACTTCCCACTTCTTCATAGCTTTTTAGTAATTTCTCTTTTCTATTACTCTTTTTAAGATGACCTGAAGTAATGATTCTCTTTTTGTTTACATTGAACTAAAATCTAACTGTAGAGAATGTGATTGCCAAAGATTCCCTAAACTGGGAATCTAGGGAATCAGAACTGGATGACTTTCCGTGACAAATATTTGTACTTCTCCATGTAGACTATTCCATAGAATGCCAAGATACAATCAGCCAAGGGCTCACCAGCTTTGTGCAGGCTTTAACGTGCCTTCTGGACCATGTTCCACTCAGCAGTACAGAATTGTCTTAATGATGACGGATTTGGTATCTGAAGCCAATTCCTTCCTTAATTCTTCCTCTAGGGAAAATGATGTATGCAGTTGTTTACATCTGTGTGTTATTTATTTTCAAGCACTCTTTCAGAGAGTTTTTGAACAAAAGTAGGTACGAAACTTTGCAGGAGGACTGGTGAATTCTGTTATAATTCTTAGATTACCAGTTTGGTCCACAGTCTTATCTAAACCAGTGTTGTCCTTGTTCTAGACATCTAACTCTGAGTTAGTTAATCAACTAATTCCTTCTATAGTCAATAGAGGAAATAGAGTAGCTCTAGAGGGTAATTACTCTCATCCTGAAGCTGGCCAGATAAATCACTGGGTGTTTACTGTTTTATCTTTCCAGTTGCTTTAAAACAAGAGTGTGGTGACCAAGTCAGAGCTAGATGTCTATCTGTAGAATGTATTAAATATCTTGAGATCATTCCCACCTTGGTCTCCATTGACTGCCTCCACGTGGTTTTTGACAAGACTCTACACATCAAGCTGCCTGGTTCAGATTTTACAATAACATGAATTTGTATTTACAAAAATATGTTTTTAATGAAAACACCAGTTCTTTTCTTTTGAGTATTAAAATCTTACACAGTTTTCTGTAGATGTAATTTTTTCGTTTCTACTCTAAAGTACGTTCTGTGTTATGTTTTCTTAGGTAACGGGCAAATGGTTTCAGTTTTAGTCCAACAGTTTTGTATTATGAGCCTTTTAATGCATAGGGAATGTCTACCTTAGTTTTTCAGAACACAAAAGATATCAAGTGTGTTCTCGAATTTATGGCAATCAAACACTTCTTTTTAATTCCTTAAATTGAATATCTGTAAAACAAATAAAAGGTTATTATTAGAGATTTTTCTAGCAATGCACAAAATGGCATTTCTAAGTAAGATCAGGCGCTTCTCTCAGGAAATTGAAGGTAAATGTGGACTGTCAGTATAGGTTAAACTTCTATTAATTTAACCATTTTACAGCAGAAAGTAAATGCCAGGAAAAAAAAATTATGCCCAAAACCCACAACACTTTGCATAGAGATTAGTTCACTTGTCTGTAAGCCTTCCGCTGAAAAAGAGAATGAACAAGTTGCTGTATTTCATATATTTAAATTATATAAAAGATAATCCTTTAGGAATGTAGAGAATCACAACTATAATAAACTAATGCTTCAAGGGAGAATGCAGGTTTCAAGTGGAGTGAGATATTTTGTATCACTTTAGAAATTGAAGGACTTGCAACTAAGTCTTAGGCTTAGAGGACTAATATATGAAAGACCGAAAGAGCAAAATATGCAGATCTCAATGAAAAAAATTGTTATGAACTGCCATGGCAATTGACAAAAAGTATAGCCAAGTAAATTATTTATTATAAATACTATTAATTACAATTTTGCCCCTTATTTCTATCTATAAATTGCTTGCAAACTATTGCCTGGTCTGTGAATGTCTTTGTTGTTCATATGTATTTGCCTAGGGCCCATTCACAGCTGCTCACATTGATTAGTCACTATTTGTTATTTTTAGTGTATGATTGCTCATCTTATATCTATTGTTTTTGCTCTCAGATTGGTTCACACTGTACTGTATAGGATAATGAAGAATAAGAGATAATGGTGAATTATGACTGTCATCCTGTGGATGAATTTTAGGCAAATAATTATTCACACTAACTTCAAAAAGATATCCAGAATTCACAGACTTTTTTGGATGGCTAGTTGCAGTCTCTGTAATCAGGAACAATGGACAATAATGGCTCGCACAGCACAATTAACTCACTGCTGTGTATTAGTGAGGATATTTGTATATTATGATCTACATTATTTGACCAGCTGTTCCTACTCTGTTCATATGGGATCACAATGGCTCCCATAATCACCTATGCAGTATTACTTACTTGGTTTTTAGAAGCTGTATTTTTTGCAGACAAAGAAGCTGGGTATAATGATAGGAAGAGCTCATTGTAACATACTGACAGCTGGAGCTGGATGATAAATAAGGGAAAGATATTTTGAGTTAAGAAAATGTTCTGAACATTAGCAGTTCTTCCATAAATGATTACCATAAAACCACCATGAACTCATACTTTAGCCACACGAGAAGGATGAGGAAAAAGAGCGAATGAGCAAGGAAAAAGTAATTCCTTCAGCTCAAGGGATGGGATATACCTGTTACAACAAACTGCAGAAACTTTTGTCATTACTGACTCTATCGCACTTAAGCTCCGGATGAGTTAAGAAATGTGTCATGTCTGTAGAACTGCAGGCTAACATTACAGCTGTGCTACTTCTGTACTTCTTAAAAGCAGATAGAGAATGTATGTCAGTCATTCGATAATTAAAGGCAAGACAGATAAGTATCTCGTTCAGACAATTTAAGCGAAGCCAAGATAAATGTTTTATACTGTCCTCTGAAGATGCCTATCTCTCTTCACTAGCTACTGCAATATATTTGAACTTGCTGCATCATTTTTTGTATGGTTAAAATTAGTTTGGATTGCTTACGACATAGACCCCAAAACTTCAGGGAACAACAAAGAGAAGATTCTTCTTTCTCCCAGGCTATATTCTAAGGTGATGATTCTTTATTGAGTTCTTTGGGGTGAAGTAGGAGTGGAATCAAATTTTCTCAGGCTGAGAAATGCTTAATAACAAGATTTTTTCTTCTGTTGTATGCATAAATTATATAACAAGCCTTTAGTGTTAGGAACAGTTTGATTCTGAAAACTCAGAAATGTTAGAAAGTGGTTTCCTGGGTTGTTCTCCTTAATGTAGGTTTCAAAATTACACCTAAACACGCTTGAGAGTTCTAAATATTTTGCTTAATAGTGCTGTGTATGTTTTTATATTAGTGATGGCAATAACATCCCAGTTAGTTCCTTAAACATTCTTATTTATATAATTTTCTTTTTCTAGCCATTGTTTGTATTCACCTTCCAATAAATGTTCTTTCCCTGGGAGCTGATTTTATATTGTTATTTTTGAAATTTAGCTGAAGTTCTCATCTCAGAGTCAGGAATGAGAATTACAGAAAAATGTTGATGGGATGCAGGGAAAAAAAATTGGTAGAAAAGCTCATGGCTCAAGATAAAAGATGGGAAAATCAGTTCCCCCTTACTACCCTAGACAAAACAGACTCAATTAGAAGATATAATAATTTATTGCCAATTAAACTGGATTAGGATGGTGAGAAGCAAATTCTAAAAAAATAAAACAGCTTCTTCCCCCCAGCATCTCAGTCTGAACATCATTCCTTCATTTTCCACTTCCCTACCTCTTCCCCTAACCTTCCAAGTGGCACCAGGAAATGAGGAATGGAGATTACTTTAAGTTCATAACAGTTCCTCTCTGCCACTCCTTCCTCTTCATGCCTTTCCTCTGCTTTACCATGGTACCTCTCCATGAGCTGCAGTTCTTGTCAGGAGCCTCCTCCAGCCTGGCTTTTTAATCCACAGTTCCTTAGACCGTATCTATGTGCTGTAGGAAATACATCTCCATAGGCTACAGGGAGGAACCTGCTCCAATGGGGCCTCATTCACAGGCTGTACAGGAATCTCTGCTCCAGCCCCTGGGGCACCTCTTTCACCTCCTTGAATAACCTTGGTCTGTAGGGCTGATTCTCACAGGTTTTTCCCCCTCTTATTCCTCTCTTAAGGAGGAATATGTTTCTCCCGTTGGGCAAGAAAGAAAAATCTGTTTGTTGGTGGGGGTTTTGCTTGTTAACTTTTTAAAAAAACACCTGTATTTATGTGTAGCCATTCTTTTAGCCTCCTTTCTTTTTTTTTTTTCCCTAGAGATGAATTTTATTTTTCTCCAGAGAAAATAACAAATAATTTCTTGCCTAATCAATAAAGTGCCCAAAACTAGGTTGGATGGGGCTGTGAGCAACTTGATCTAGTGAATGACATCCCTGTCCATGTCAAGGGAGTTGGAACTAGATGATCTTTAAGGTCCCTTCCAACCCAAACCATTCTATGGTTCCGTAATTTTATAACAAACTGCACAATGCAAAGTAGACAAAATTCTCTACTTATATTATTCACAGAAACCAGATGATTTATGTAATATCCAATAAAATACCCCACCTCTCTAGTCTGAAAAATAGAATTGAATGATATGCATCATGAAAAAGAAAAAAGTATTTTTTGTTAGCACTCATTATACAGAGCCAGCTTCTGATTTATGACAAATAATCAATAAGGCTCCTAGGCAATTCACTACTACTAAATTGAGGCCTCCACCTGCTGTCTGATTAATTAAATATTTTATGAAATATTTTCCCTGATATAAAGTAATATACATTCAATTTAGAAAAGGAGAGTTTCTTCGATACATTTTCTAAGGAATAAATAGTATTTCTAGGCGACAATTTCTTCTTAAAATAATGAGGTGAGAGAGAAGAAGTGGAGAGTAGACATCTAGAGATGTCTATTTCTCTCCATTGATTGCACAGAAAACCTACAATAACTGGCTTGTACTACAAAATTTTATTTCTAAAATTTAAAAATTATGCAACATTAAAGAGAACGCAACTTGCATGATTTTAAAAGTAAAGATTTAATGATAGTCTTAAAGGAGTACCATTCAAATAAGAAATAGAAATTTTCAAAAATTGAAATAAGACCAGTTCAGGTAAAATGATGTTCCCAGTAAGGGTAATTAACATGTTATTCTTAGAAACTGTGAATAAGCCATTCCTGAGGTGGCCTGGCAGGACAAAGGTCTGAGCAATCTGAGCAAATTTCAAAGCTGTCCTGTTTTGACTGTGATTTTGGACTAGATGTCTTCCAAAGGTTCTTTTCACTGGAAACGCTTTCATATTCATAAGTGTTTACATTTATTTTATCTTACCATTTGTTTCATAATATATATCAACTTTATTTCTTTGTAATAATGATTCATCTTTTGTGTAATTTTATGTGTCATGGTGTTAAGTAAATGTTTTATGCCATTCTAGATGAATGAAAAGCACTATGCATAAAGGCAATCATATCCATAGTTACTGTAAATGCCAAAAACTTCCTTTCGTGGACTTAAAACACCTACGAACACAGTGAGATCGTGTTCAGAATACTCTCACGCTACCTATCGTCAATGTCTGCATTTAATGACTGAGGATCCTCGTGACCTTTTAGATGTGTAACATGTTTTCTATCTCTCCTCAAATTTCTGAAAAGATTGGAAACTTCTCCATTAAGTGAATGATGTAGTTTAGCTGCCTTTCCATCCAAATATTATAAACCTTTTAGTAAGAACATTATAATGAACCAGTGATAAAATTGTACCTTAGCTGAAGGAAACATGAAGCAGTTCTGTCAGGATTATCTGGTGAGTAAGCAGCAACAATTCAGTTTGACCAAGTGATGGCCGCTGTCTCTAAGTTATTTGCTCAACATGTCCATTATGGTCAATAGAGAAAAAGAGACACTTCCAATAAGAAGCCAATTTCATTTGATATTAGATGTATAAAATAGATCAAATAAATAACACTCTTACAATTGATGACAAAGGAGCCTAAGAGTAATACTCAGATGTAAATGAATCACATGGCAATTCTTGACTCCCACTTAACAGCCATTAGACTAGATCTGAAAAGATTTTGGAATGATAGTTTCAAGGGGAATTTCAAGTGCTAATTATGCTTTTATTCCAAACTTGAAAATGTAATTTTTTTTCTTCCCAAAAAATAAACGTAATTTTAGTAATTTAGATTCAGAATAATCATTTATAAAAATATTTAAATAAACTCAAATAACTTTGAAACTTGTTCTTGGCTTCTTTTAAAATTAAATTTGATATTTTCATATTATTTCATGCATCTCAGTAAGAGCAGTGAAAAGTATTAAACAATGGAGTTTCATAAATAACTTAAGAAGACTTAAAAAGATACCTTGCAATTTAATGAAGTTCAGCTAAAAGAGGAAATAATCAAATATGTATTTGTCTTAGAAGAAAATGCATTTTGCCATAGAAAGCAGTTTGAGGAACACTTTTTTAACCAGTTCCACAGAGGACGACACTGTAGTGTCTTCTTTAGTTTTAACCATATCCTGATTCTTGTAGTTAATAATGAAAACTGACACATATATTCTGAAAAGGAAAATCAGCTGCTATGTATGAAGACAAGCTTATTATGTAGGTCACTGAATGATTCACAGTAAATTACTTACCAAGGGAATACAGTATCATACTGAGTTGTCTCAGAGCAAATAACCTATTTAATTTTGAATAAATCTATAAAAAACTGTCTAAATAGTCTTGTTCCCTGGATTGCTCATGTTTATGATGACATTTTTGTGTGACATTGAACTTTTAACTCCACCAGGAATGACCCTGCTAAGAACCAAGAAGGACAGGAGACAACCTATGAAGATTGAGGAGTCAACAATAGTATGGACACAGCTGTGTTCCTGGATCAAATTACGCACAGCATTCACAAAGGGAAAGTAAAATGTGTAAGGTCTTAAAGTTGATGAATTTAAGAAAAATATTAATTGATCTTTTAAAGTTAGGAGTTTGTGGAAGATATAGAATACTAAGAAGAGCAATTCCTAATCCTGTGTTGTTTACTGTAACATTTATTTGACATCCATCTTTGTATTTGCTTAGGCATCATTTTAAAGAACACTTCTGTTTTCAGGCAATGCACACTAGTGTTTCTGTGATACTCTTTTTGTTTCCTCAAATTGCATAAATGAAACTTACAGCTTGGTTCTTGTTAACCAGTACCATGAACTCCATGAAGATACCAGACTATTAAAAGTCTGCTTGCAAAAGCACCCCACAACCAAAAATCGTAGTGTTGGGACAAACCATTCTGCAGCTTAATGTACAATACAGATGTTTTCAGAGAAGACAAATCAATCTTTGATGAGATAGTTTTTCCTTCCCCTACATCACTGTTTAACTACCCATCCCTATTCTCCAGGCTCTGAGGAAAAGACATTCCAGAATTTCTGAGGAAAAGTCATTCCAGAATTTCTGAGGATGATGAGACTGGCCAAACAGTACTTCCTGAAAAAAATATTTGCTTTCATGGCTGCAAGATGGAAGTTCAGCATAATTTTTTTAATCCTTACATCCCAGACAATTCTGCTGTCACCGTACACCCTCTCCAAGCCTTTTAAATAGAATAAAAAGTCAAAACAGTAAAAAGGGTGCTGCAGCCTTTCATCCTACCTCCTTCTCACTCCTACTTACATTATTCTCTTGTGAGTTAGCTGCACAACACATTCAAGGCTTTCTAGTTCCAGACTGATATATGTCTGTAAATGCTTAAGTTGTTAAGTTCTGCTTTCACGGAATCATGGGAACATAAATTATTCAGTCTAGAGGGAATTTAAAATGTCTCTAATCCAAACTCCTGCTCAGATTAGGGTCAGCTTTTCAGTAAGACCATGTTGCTCAGGGCTTGATAAAGTCCTTGAAAACCTGCAAGGATGGAGTGTACACACGGCTCGACAAAAGTTTTTTCCTTATCTCGAGCATGAATGAACCTCTAGCATCTCAGTTTATGCCTGTTGTTCTTCACCCTTCCACCTGCACGACTGCCATGGTTTTACCCCAACTAGCAACCAAGTACTATGCAGTCACATGCTGACTTCCCCACCCTTGAGACTAGAGAGAGAATCAGAAGGGTGAAAGGTAAAAAACTCATGGATTGAGATAAAGACAATCCAGTAGGGAAAGCAAAACATGCATGCAAGCAAAGCAAAACAAGGAATTAATTCACTGCTTCCCATGGGCAGGCAGGTGTTCAGGGGATCAGGGCTCCACATGAGTAACGGTGACTTTCATAAGACAAGCACTATCATTCCAAATGTCCCCTCCTTTTTCCTTGGTTCCTCCAGCTTTATATACTGAATGTGCTGCCATATGATATGGAATATCCCTTTGGTTGGTTTGAGTCATTTGTCCTGTCCGTGTCTCCTCCCAACTCCCCATGCAACTCCTACCTTCTTGCCAGTGTGACAAAAAGCAGAAAAGGCCTTGGCTCTATGTAAGCCCTGCTCAGCAATAACAGAAATCCTGTCTATTATCACCACTGTGTTCAACACAAATCCAAAACACAGCCCCATACCAGCCACTGTGAAGAAAATTTACTGTACCCCATCCAAAAACAGCACAGGCACTCTTCAGGCTTTTCACCCCACAAGTAACCAGGAGCTGCTATAAGGGACTCCTGCAACTGTCTGTTCTGCAGGCTAAACCGGTCCCAGTTCCTTGGCCACTATTCAAGGGGCAGGTTCTTCAGTCTTGACTGATCTGGTGGCCCTACCCAAGACTTACCCCACTTTATCAATATCTTTCTTGTTTTGGAAGGAGCAGAGAGGAAATGGTCTCAGGTTGTTCCAAAGAAGGTTTAGATCGGATATTAAAAAAAGATTGTTCACAGAAAGGGCTGTCAAGCATGGGAACAGGCTGCCCAGGGAAGTGGTTGGGTCGACATCCCTGGAAGGTGTTTAAAAATTGTGCAGATGTGGCACCTGGGGACATGGTTTAGTGGTGGACATGCCAGTGTTAGGTTAATGGTTGTACTTGATGATCTTGAGTGTCTTTTTCAACCAGAATGATTTTATCATTCTATGGTTCTTTGATTCTAGGGGTGAACCACAAAGAGATAAACCACAAAGACCAAATATTTACCTTACGTATATGATGTAGAACAATGATGTTAGTAAAATAAACTTCTTTGCATTAGAATGAAATTGCTAGGAGTAATTGTACAAAGAGACAAAGCCACAAGGATGTTCGTTATTGTAGCAATAGCAAATGTGCTATTATTTGCTTCAGAATCATATGACTCCATTTAGTCGTTCTACATTGAGTAAGATTAGTCTAGATTGTTTGACAGTAAAATATCCTGTTGGCATAACACAATTATGATACATGAATGGATTTTAAAATGATAGTAATTTGATATACATTATTTCAGATAAATTGCTGTATTCTCTAAATGAGCTTCTTATTAAAAAGAAAAAAAAATTCTCTCTAGAATTTTTGGTTGTCCTATAATACACTTTTTGTTTATTTATTTTATTTCTTCAATTTAAAGTATGAAATCTGTAATGACTAGAAATGAAGACAGCAATAGGCAAATAAAATTCACCATATTAATTAAAATTAAATGAATGGAAAATGATTGATAAATATGAAAAAATACCCAAGAGTGCTTTCAAAACTTACATGATAGTTTCTGAAAGATGGTGAGTTTTATTTGACAATAGAAACAAACATGATTAGTTATAACAGACTGGTCTCTCAAAACAGGAAATAACTTATGAAAAATAGGGGACAGTGGGGGGAAGGTGTCAGAAAAAGAAAAGGTACCAGATGTCAATCATATGAGCAATGTTAACATTGCAAATTTTATCTGCCCAAGACTTCAGAGTGGGTCAATATTACTGTTTTAGTTTTATCGAGAGTGCACTTCTGAAGCAGATTTCCCAGCTAGTACCAACTACCTGTCTTTCTTGTGCTGTGGCTTACGTAATGTTTTCTTACTATGTACTTCAGATTCCTTCAAAATTTAACTGTTCTGAGAAATGCACCTTTGTATGGCATCTGTGAACTTTACCATTACCATGAATACATTACAAGCACTCCAAAGAAAATGGTTGTGAATGCATGTAATGTATATGGCAGGTTTTTAATGTTCCTCTCTGTAGTTCTTCTTATATCGAACCACACTGTTTGCCAATGTAATCCCTGACTGAATTGTAAAACAATTTTGACAATGAACCAGGGATACTACTTCAAACAAGCATTTACTGAAGCATTTCATCAGTCTTCATAGATGCATGCATCTTCTAATGGATTGCTATTCCAGAGAGTTGTAATCAGTGACACAGGGGCCAGTTGGAGCCGTGTCACTAGTGGTGTCCCCCAAGGTGCAATACTGGGCCTAGTATTCTTTAACTTACACATCAATGACTTGGGTGAAGGGACAGATGCCTCCTCAGAAAGTTTGCTGATGACACAAAGGTTGTGAGGAGTGGCCAATACCCCAGAGTGCTGTGCAACACTTCAGAAGGACCTTGACAGAGAGCAGAGGTGGGCAGAGAAGAACCATCTGAAATTCAACAAAGGCAAATATAGGGTTCTGCACCTGGGGAAGAATAACCCCATGCACCATCAGAGCCTGGGGGTAGACCTGGAAAGCAGCTCTGCAGAGAAGGACCTGGGGGTCCTGGTGGATAATAAGCTGTCCATGAGCCAACAATGAGCACTTACGGCAAGAAGGCCAGTGGTATCCTGGGGTTCATTAGGCAGAACAGCAGGTCAAGGGAGGTGATCCTGACCCTCTCCTCAGCCCTGGTGAGGCCACATCTGGAGTGCTGTGTCCAGTTCTGGGTTTCTCAGTACAAGGGAGGCATGGATCTCCTGGAACAGGTCCAGCAGAGAGCAACAAAGATGATTAAAGGACATGGAAAATAAACGAGATTTAAACAAGAAGACCCAAGAGAACAAGTGTGAGATGACAGAGGCCTTGAAAATACATGCATGAGGTTATACTGGAGATTTGAGACCTATTTGAGACCAAATGATCAGTCTCTGCTCATTAATCAGTACAGTTTTTGGAGCCTGACAAAACCTCTTTCAAAACTAGCAAGTTATTTGTGTTAAAAAACTTAGAAAATATTCTAAATGAATTGAAGAGAACAACCTCTGCTCAGACTTTTTCATCAAAGACCTCAAGACAGGGGTGACCTCCTGCAGTCTCCACCCCATTCTTATCAAAGAAGTCTAGCGTCACTGACCTTAGAAGACATAAGAGCCCGGAAAGAGTGGAAAAGTGAAAGAAAGAAAGAGCGAGAGAAAGAAAGAAACAGAAGAAAGAAATTTGTGCGCATATCAATTCTATTATTTTGGAATAAGTTCTAATAGTTGCATAATTTGGAGTTAATTTAACCTTTCGTAAGTGAATTGCTGAACTTTACAAGATTATCAGTTACTTCTTGGCTCCACATATAAAGCATGTTTCTTTAGCACACATAAAATGAACATGATATTTGGTCTTGTGCCTTGCCTTTGAGGCTTTGTTGAAATTTGGATGCAATGAAATGTCCATCCTAAATTAGTCCTCAGGGCTGCATTTTAAGCTGATAATTCTGTTTATCCTAAAAGAATTAAGATGAGCTGTCCTAAGTAAGCTCTTCAGATTCTTCCACAGTTATTTATATGACAAGATCAGGTTAAATTCCTGTGGTTTTGATGGTTTAAACTAGATTAGAAGATTCTCATTTGCAGTATCAAAACCACCTCCCCTTCAGTGTATAAATCTGAATATCCACCTTATTTTGGTTCTTTTGCTACTAGCCCAGCAAAATAATAGGCTTATCATTAGGATGTAAATCAGGGTAGTCTGGAAAATTTCAGAACTGTAAAAGATCTGGAGTGAAATTACAGGATTAGGAAAGGATGCTCTCTTCTCCGTTACTTGTCTGCGGCACTTTATAGCATTTACCTTAATGAATCATATATGGCATAAGCCGAAAGTACACCTCTTCAGTGTTATTTTTTGTCCTGATACTCTTAATACTTGGTATCTCTCTAGAATGCTAAAGCACTGATTCTTCTGTAAGACGAGACAGGGCCGAGGAAAAGCAGTCTGAACCTTGGTGGGATTTGACAGGTGCATTGGATCACAAATTTTATGATGGTCCTCCTCCCCGCTGTGCACAGAAAGATGCACATTTTGAGGAAATGTTGTATTCTAAGGGATGAGTTATGGTTTTGTAAGTACTGGAGGTGGCAAATTAAGAGTAATGTTGCAATGTAAAAAAATTGTGCAACCACTTGTTTAATTTGAATAAATGTGTGTATGTATGTGTTTATTTATAAAAAATAATGTTGCGATTTGTGATTTTAAAGTAACTTTTATCTAGGGGGAATTTATCAATTGTGAATGCAAACATCTAGGCATTGCTGAAAGTCTATATTCTAATACAAACCAAATACCACTGAAGACTGGAAAACTGACACTTCACCTCATTGTTGGATCAACCTGGCATCCGCACCTTCAGCAGTGATGATATCTGCTAATTGAAACTGCAGTGCAGTGGAGATGTCTCCGAGATGTGAGATTGTGTTCTCAGTTATCTCGTACTGTGCCCCAGTATCTTTACTCTTGTTCTTTCTCTCCCACAGTTGACTTCTCTTTAACTGAATTACATGGTATTGGGAGATTGTTTTCATAGTTATGATGCCTGGCCATGGAAAAGGAACTTGACAAATCTTTAAAATGTGACATTCTATTATGGATATGTGGAGAAAAAAAATAGCAATCAAACTCACCTAATACCTTCCTAACAAGCATATGACTTTGCTGGATGAGGCATCACAAGAACCTAGATGTTAGTTGTAGTTTCTGATCCTTTTCTAATTTTACCAGTCATTCTTTTTACATATTCCTTTTCAGTTTTCTGCTCTTTGATAAGAAGCAACACTGGACAATGTGATTCAGTAAAATGGTACATCCTTGTGCTCATGTTGTTGTTCTGAAGAGACTTTGGAAACAACTTATAAAACGTAAAATTGCCCACCACATTATAAAAGTAAATTACTTTTGTTCTTCATGGTATTAAAGGCTGTGGAAGCTGCAGTTTCACAATACTATTCTTGCAAAAAACCCATTCCATAATCTCAGTATGGTAAAACTGTTTTAAACACAGAACTAAGCAACAATTTGGTATCTTTTCCATTAGTTTTTAGACAGCTTTTAAGTCTTTAAAAACTGGGCATCTGCTTAAGAAAATTAATCCTACAAGCTCTTTCTGTAGTCACCATTTACTAATTTTGTTCTCCAGTTTCGGGAATGAGCAAAATTGGAGTTATTAAAATACCCGTAAGGAATAACTACAGAAATCTGATGAAAACCCCTAGACTTTATAATTCCTTTTACCTCAATACCTGGAACACAAACACAGTTACAGTAGTATGAATTTATTTTACAAGCTGGAATGTTAGGGTGTTCCCTAATTACCGGGGCCCAGTTCTGCTCATGAAGTTCTGTAAACTGTTGGATTTGTGTCAGGCTCATTTTGGCTAATAAATGGAAGCATGGATTATTGCAGGCTAAGTCCTGAAGTCTTAGCTGTTCAAAATTTCCTTTGACTTCCTTGCTGAGGACAAAAGTCACCACAAGTTTCAGCATGAATAATTGAATCATGATTCATCAGTGCCATTTAACTGAAACACATTCTTGGTTTCTTTTAGAATTGAAAAGATTAATATTTCTTGCTGATAACTGAGGGAGTTTCTTTCTGTCTGTGTTTTTGCTTGTGAGTTGTTCTTCTCATTGCAACCTTTCACTACAACTTTTACTGCAGGAAAGTAGTTGTAGAAAGCAAAGTTTTATTTGCATTTTATTTTAATTAAACAAATACAAATAAAAAAAGATTCCAAATATTCACTGGTTTCATTTATCTCAATTCCTTTATACGCCGCTGATAATGTGTCCCCTTTGACAACCTTAAATTAAGCAACTTAGCTCTTCCTCTATGTTTGCATCTTTTTTGAGCAGTAACTGCTCCTTCCCACCAACCATGGTGAAGCTGGAAAAACAAATTATTTTTCTCCCTGCTGACATTGAATATCACAAACTTCAGTGGATTTCTGATTATGTTCTCAAGCTCAAGCAGTTTTCTTCCATTTTCAATTTTTTAGGACCTGTTTCTGTATTGCACATGCACCTTCCCATGTAAGAATTCAAATCACGTATGTCCAATAGTGTTTGATGCCTGGGTCCCACTATGCCTCCTGTGGTTCAGCACAAAATTGCTTTTTTGTCTTCAAAATAGAATGAGAGCACGAGCTCTTTCTTTTTGGTAGCCTAAATGCTGAAAAAAAAAGATTACAGAGCTGGAGGAGATTTTATTTTGAGCTAGCATGTGTCAAAATGAACTTTCATGGTCTACTGATTCAAGAAAATCAAAATGTCATCGAAGGGAAGTGATATTTCAGTGTATGCAACCCATCACTTTATTTTAATGTATCTACCTCTGCATTTGACTCTTCATAGACTGAACACTAAAGTGTTTGGCCTTATGCAGAAACAAACGAAATGCAGTTGCAAGAAAAAGACTGGAAAATGACAAAAGTTAAAAAAAATTAATGGAAAATAAACATGCAATTCTAATGGAAGTCTCTTTTGCAAAGAAGTGTTAAATGTTACTGGAACTTCTTTTTCAATTGCATGACTTATGCTTATTGAGACAATATACTGCTGCTAAAAGATTTTCCTTTATGATTAATGAGTTCATTTAAATAGTCTCAGAATCCCAAACACTTCAGATGTGTATAGCATGGAGCATAACATTCAACTTTATATAACCTCTTTGTGCAGATAATATTAGTTATCCAGTTGGGTTTTACAGTCTTTCATACAATAAAAGATGATGTTATTGTGTTACTAGTATTCCAATTCCTGTGAATTTTGCTTTCATTTACATACTGAAACTTTTGGTATAATAAAATTAAATTATATTGGTGGGGTGGCTGACTGCGTTATTATAAGCATGTCTGTAAAGGAAATAAACAAGTATGCAGAGCATGTGAATAGACAAAAACAGGGAGAGAAAGAGAAATACACAGTCAAAAAAATTTTTCTGAATTTCTTATTAGTGATTGAAAGTCAAAAAGAAAAAGCAAACCAAAACAAAACCCTACCAACCAACCAACCAATCGCATTTCAGTAGTTAAATAGCTTGACTTTTAGAGTAATAAGGACACTCCTTTTGGATTCAGTGAAAGTTATACCTGATTAGTGCTGGATGCCCTTTTAGTTTAACTGAATACTTTTATGGGCTTAATTTTTCATTTTTTTCCGGGTCTGGATTCTTAGTTAAGAACATAATAAGGATACAGGGACGTAAATGTAAACATGCAAGTTTGAAAATACTGACATATTTTCTTACATTCATTTAATTATTTTCTGTGGGTCTTGATCTATTAAATTATTCATGTGCTTAATTTCTTTGAATATTTGATAAATTTATGGAGCTTACCCCAACAAATTTTGCCATATAAAATATGTTGAATTGAAGCATTTGACAAGATTTTGTCATCTTCTAGTACAAAAGATGTTTTTCTATAATATACTTTGTTTTCTATAACTTTCCATAAGTTCTACCATAGGCATATCTGAAAGTTACAGCCTGACTAAAGCTTCTCTCTCTCACTTTTCTGTCTCATCTGGTCACTAGTCTATCTAGATAGCCTCTTTTTTTTTTGTGTCTCCAGCACTAGGTACAATTTGGTTGATTTATAGGGGGAAAATAGAATGAACGTTTTATCTCTTGTCAGTTATTTCAGGAATTCTAAAAGACCACAGCTTCATAAATTGTTTGGAGCATGTCTCTATACATCTGCAAATGCAGAGAGACATAACCCAAAATCTGCTTAAGAGATTATGATCTTAGGAGCAGGCAACATAATAGACCACATCTTCTGAAGATGTATTTGCCTATCAGTCTGTCAACGTAGTGAACTATACATAGAAAGATGCTCAGCTGTAGATTTTAAACACATTTTACCTTTTCCTCTTACATGGAAGTCTTATAACAGCCATTGTCTCAATGAAGAACAGCGAGCCACCCTGGTGAAAAACATGTTTATGTTCTAGATTAAGTAATTGCATGTAAAAAGAATTAAATCTGAGACTTTTAATGATTAAAAATATTATATAGATTTCTTCCAAAAGTTCAATAGTTCTATTTCTTTCAAAATGATACAGAAACAAGAGGTATTTGAAACTTCAAAATTATTTTACCCGATGTCTAGAAATAGCGTATACTCTTTTTCAAGCATAACCATTTTTGATGGCATATAGAATACTAATATTTAATTTTTAAAAATAGCTAAAATTATCTTTTTTATTTAAATTATGACATTTATAGGAAGATATTTAATTTTCAGCAGAATTATATTTCTTTCCCTTTCTTTGTATTGACAGACATATTTATATACATATAGACATAAAAATATTTAAAGACATTGAGGTAAAATTGAAACATTGTTTAAGTTGAGATGGTTAAGACTTTTTGACCCAAATCCAATTAATAATTCAATGAAAAGCTAAAAAAATAGAGGTAACTATTTGGTATGTCTGGGCCATTGTAACTAAAGATACAATAAACATTAAAAAGCAAGAAGAAAAAGAATGCCAAAACCCCCCATTGCTTTTTAAAAACTTTTTAATATAATATATGTAGTAGTAGACTGAGTATGTATCTGAAGTCATTAATTAATCCCTTTGGGAATATTCTCATTTAGGCTGTCTGATGGGAGGGAATTTGTTTTGTAAGATTTCACATTTCTAGGTGTCTGGGTTTATAACACAGAAGAGATTAGAATAATTTGTATCTGCTTACCAAAATGTACTTCTGGGTATTTATTTGTTCATTGGGAATGAAATTATCTTCCCTGTGTTGCATGACAGTCCTATCTAGTTGTGCAGAATATATCCTAAACAATGGCAGTGTGCACAATTTTTTCTCCTGTATTCAATCATTGTCTTCAGGATAGGGTGAAAGCTTATCTTCCACTGAGGAAGTGTGTTTGGAACCAGTGCACGTCTTCTGCAGAGCTATCTCTTTCCAGATCACCCTGGAATGAGAAACAGAGATTGTGAGAATTGAGTTGGCAGTAAAGCAACGTCAACAGTTTTGGTAGTGGCAAAAGGGTAAGGGTCCTGTTAGACAAATCTGTTAAAGAAAAGGTCATAAATCGATCCCTGTTTCTTAATCAAGCAGCTTTATACCACATTGCTTAGGGCCAGATCAATTTTAAGATTTTTTTGGAAATAAGCCACTTCATATGTTCCAAAACAGGTCAGAGAGAAAGCTAGTAAATAAGTAGGATAAACTACTTGGTTTTTTGCTCTCAATGTTTTTCCTTATTTTATTTTTTTCCTTCTGTTTTAACATAAAGAGTTTTAAAGGCATTCATTTGCAACAGAAGTGCACAGATGGTGCCAGTGTATTTTACAAAACACAAAACCACAAAAAACCTACCTCCAAACTCACACAGAAAACAAACCAAACAGAAAAGAAAGTGCACACTGGAATATGATTCCTTATGGTCATGGTAGCTTTCAGCGGGAAATGAAAGCTCTCAGAGGAGGAGGGTATGTGGCATCTGGGGATGAGTGTGGAAAACATGCTGTATGAGAAAGGTCCTCTAAAGGAGAAAGTCTTTTTTTTTTTT
>VZTA01026551.1:26275-36452 GCA_013398855.1 Mohoua ochrocephala
TTTTTTTTTTTTTTAATATTATGTAATTGAATAGCCCTCTCCTCTTAGTATTATCTTACTAAGTAATACTACACTCTTTATTTTTTGCTTCTTCTTTTAAACTTTTGTTGTAATATATGCCTGCGAGCCCAGGTACAAGTAGAGGCCCACCTGAGCAACATAAAGATATATGCTTATCTTCACAGTTATTGAGGGATGTTAACAGTTTCCGAACAAAATCAAGCCCAAAAAGCCTCATGGAAAACCAGATGGCATAAATGAAGACAGATATTCTTTACAGTTTTAACATCACTTGGCAAATTTCAAACATTATTGAGAGAGTCAGTGGGAAACACCAGATAACATTGAATGTTTTCATCACCACCAAAATAAAAAAAGAAAATAAACATGTGGACAGGTAAATTGACAAAGGATGGATTCATGAATAGATGACCCTGTATCAAAGAGTATATTATTTATATTTAGACTAATTTATTCATAACAAACTAGACTGAGACAGTTCCGACACCATACTAAGTTGGAAAGAATGTGAAGTGTAAGTCTACCACTCACATTAAATTTGATGTTGTATACAAGAAGCAGGTTCTTACATTTTATAAAGAAGTTACAGAATCCAATGGTTTATAAAAAAATACTAATGAGGTAAAAGAGTGACTAGAAAAACCTAGAAAAGAAGGTTCCTAACCTAACATTATCAAGGAACAAGAGCAAGAGACAGAACAACTTCCAGAACAGCACTGGGCTGCAGTGGCATGGAAGAGTTTATGAATGCTTGCCTAGTTTATTTTCACTATATGCACTATAATGTAAATAAGCATATTTTGTATTTATCGATAGAGAAGTCAAAATATGAGTGATAGAGTGTGTTATTCTAATAGGTCTCTAAAGTGGTATTGGTGAATTCGGATATCCGTTCAACTTCACTACTGGGGTCACTTTTAGGATAAGCTGTGGAGTGGATGAAAATATTTCGTTAACCAGCTGGCCTGGTTGGCATGCGGTAGGATTCTTTGGTGTACAAAAGATATATGACCTTTTTTCAATGGAAGACTTCTGTTCAAGCAATGATTTGCTAATTTTTATCTGATACATTTATATTTTATATAAGTTGTAATTTAGAGTTTAGGAGGTTGCAATTTTACTTTAATTATTGTCACCAAGTGAAATTATTTTTTGGAAATCGTTATTGATCCTAAATTCTCCTCAGTCCTGAACTAATCCACATCATTAAAGTCCAGTTTAACTTAGTGTTGTTTAAAAAGTGTTTTTCTGTCTCCAATTTTAAACATTCTTGTCTAGTCCCACTTAAATAGACTTTTTGCCAATGACGATGTTAAGTAGTTTAATTCTAACTGATGTGCACAAATGTATCACAAACAATAATGGAAGGTAATGAGTGGTGAACGAAACTGGTTCTCTTGTTTATTCTTAAAAATTTAGGCTTTGCATCAATCTTTTGAAATCCCTTTGAGGTTTGTATTGGGTGCCAGATTTAATACAGACTTCTTCCTCTTTGTGTCACTAGCACAACATCTACATTCTATAAATATTTGTAAAGAGAACTTTACATAAAAAGTGATTTGGTTCCGCAAGTTAAATTGAGAATTGCAGATATTATTAGCAAGGAGATAATTTTCCAACATTTTAGGAAGATGCTTAGCCTCCTAGACTGTTTTGTGTCTGCTGTATTGTATTTCCAGCAGATATCTAATAAGCTGAAGTCGTGTATAAGAAGAAGAGCTAGTGATCATGAGACTACCCCCAGCTGCTTATAGAATATGTCCTGTCCCTAAACTGTGTAGGAAATTACCAACATAATGACATAAGATAGGAGGAAGTAAAAGCATGAATTTGCTTCTTACTTTAAAGCTTTTTGTTGTATCAGCATCAAGCAGATACCTATTTTTGACAGTTCTCTACTCTGTTAGGAGATGGAAATTCAAAATGCTGCTGTTAAAGGGAGAAAATAAAATCATTATAAATAAATCTATGTCACTGCATATATGGTATAGAATGCACTTTAAATGATGTATATTGGGTTAGTGTGGCAAGGTTTTGGCAGTATGAAGGAGTGGCCACCTGAGAAGCTCTTTGTAAACTACAGAGTGTGGGAGCAACTCACACTGGAAAAGGTCATGGAGGACTGTCTCCTATGGGACAGAACTCACAGTGGAGCAGGGAAAGGAGTCCTCACGCTGAGGAGGAAGCAGCAGCAGAGCAGAAGAGATAATGTGTGAGGAAGTGACCACAGCTTTCATTTCCCATCCCCCTGCTCTGCTGGGAGTGAGTACCTAGAGAATTGGGAATAAAGTTAAGGTCAGAAAGAAGGGAGTTGGGGGTAAGGTGTTTTAAAGATTTGATTTCATTTCTCATTGTAATACTCTGATTTGATTGCTAATCAATTCAATTAATTTTCCCCAGTCTGTTATCCCTATGACAGTATGAGGGATGATGAGTGACCTCTTCCTGTCCTTATCTTGATCCATCAGCCTTTTTTATGTTCTCTCCTCTGTGATTGAGGAGGGGGAGTGACAGAATTGCTTTGCTGGGCCCCTGGCATCAGCCAGGGTTACACCACCACATTCTAACCAATGACAGGATACTGAGTATATGCATGTAACAGGAACTAACTAAAGTGTTAATTTTTATGAGCATTTGGATATTCATAGCAATAGAATTAAAATTCTCTGAAATGATTTGTTTTATTATATGAATTGTAGAAGTTATATCAGAGAAATGAAGAAACAGGTATTGACAATTGGAAAGTATGATAGGTATTTTTCAAGATTAAATTCAAATCAGAATCAGTGAATGAGCTAATTCTTTCCTTATATTCCCATAATATTTCAAATACCAATATCATTTTGCAAACATTTAAGTGGGAAGTGCAATGTTCTTAATAGTGGGGCTTCAGTTTTATGGTCTCTTCTTTCATTATCTATGATGAAAGTAACTTCTATAAAGAGGTCATCACTTTCCACTGTCCCTTTATTCCACTTTCAGCCCTTGAATTGAATTTCTTTAATTTTTTTTTCTTCATATGTGAAGTCTGGTATAATATCCGTTTAGCAGTATCTTCTGATCGTGTTCCAGGAATGAATAAAGCATCAAGTTGTAGTTATAAGACAGTGAGGAAATTGGATAAAAAATGGATGACCACTTTAATAATAGAGGTTCAGATTCTCTTTGGTAATTCACAGTAGAATGCAACTTGATGGTCTTTCTTTGGCAACTTACACTATAATATGACAAAATATTAATATGACAAAAATATTAATATGACAAAATACAAATGAAAATATAAAAGTACTGGTATTTTATAAGATCTCAGATATCTGGGAATTTGTAATAGTTATGATAAGAAAAAAATTGAAGGAAACTGCTCAGGAATCTTTCATCAAGTAATAAATATAATTTTTAGAATTCTAACTTAATTTGCCTCTATCTCTATTCACATATACACGCACACACACACATATAACTGTATCAAAGTCAAGATTAGAACTGAATGCCTTTTGTTTTTAATTACTGAAATAGTGATTCAAAATTGGATAACTTCACAGGAGATAGAGAATTTATGTTAAGGAGCTGCCAATTCCCAGTGCAATTCAGAACCCAGGGGTTTTTTTTCCTAGTCTATTTACATCAAATCCAGTCCACTCTAGCACCGAGGAGGAAGTGTCTGTGGATGGGTCCTTTTCCAAATATGACAAGCAGCGAATTGGAGCCTACACTGCAGAGGCAGATAATCAACCACATGCCCATGCACACACACAGAGAACATCAGCTTGGCTCATCACAGAGCATTGCTTTAACCACCCCCAAATAAACGCCAATTGCTCTCACACAAATATGAACATGGACAGCAGCACAGGGCTGTTTGTCTTTCCAGCAGATTAGGACTAAGGGTCACTGGTGGATGCACACGTCCTGTCAACCCAAACTATCTAGATTTAGCAGCCAACGACAGACAAAGATCCATGAAATATCAGGATGACATTATTTAAGGCTGTTAAATGTCCATGCCCAGATCCCAGATAATTTATAAAGTCATTGGCTCAAGGGCTGTTTTTTTTCCCCAGATGTGTGTCTCTTGCTCATTGTCTGGTCATTTGTTAGCAAATTACACACACACACACAACAGCTGGCTGCATCAGCCAGCATCTCCAGCTGCCAGCACCTCAACCTCTCTTCACATGCATATTATGACCGAGATCACACAAACCCCAAGTCTGCAACATGATTTAATAAGATAGGACAGATTGCAGTGATCAGGGGCAGGGTTCAAACAGAAAAATGTGTGTGCTTATAGTTGACCAGCCACTTTTACTCCCTCTTCTCTCTGTTCTCCCATGCTTGTTCTTTGTCCATATACCTTGATCCTTCCCCCTTCCTATCCTTGCTACCTCTCAAAAACAACGTGTCAAAACCTAAATTTTTGTCACTGGTCCCAGTTTTCCTATATATATTTCCTATATCCATACCCAGATTTGGTGTTACCAATACCATTAGGAAGGCAATTTCAGTCTTCCATCATATCACCAGTGGGATTACACGAGATTCTCCTCCCCAAAGCTGTGTGCCTCCCTGTATTGGATCCGGCTGGGATGGAGTTAATTTTCCCTTAGCAGCCCTCGCAGTGCTGTGCTTTGCATTGGTAACACACCAGTGTTTTGGCCACTGCTGAGCAGAGCTGGCACATCAGGGCTGTCTCCCCAGCATTCCTCCCCATCAAGGGGCTGTGGGTGGGCAAGATCCTAGGAGGGGACACAATCAGGCCAGCTGACCCAAATTAACGAAAGGGATTTCCACACCATGTGATGTCAGCTCAGATATAAAAGCTGAGGGAAAGAGGAGAGGGGGGAATTCGTTGTTTACAATGTTTGCCTTCCTGAGCAAATATTACACGTGCTGAAACCCTGCTTCTTGGGAAGTGGCTGGATGTCAATTGCTAGTGGGAAGCGGAGAATTTTTTTTTTTCCTGTTTGTGCAGACTTTCACTTTTACTTTAGTAGACTGCTTTCTCAAAACCTACAAATAGTTTTCAATCTTATTTTTTCTCCCCTGTCCAGCTGGGAAGGGGGAGTGATATAGCTGAATTCCCATCTTGAATGTTTCACAAGGACAGAATTTTCAATGTGTTCAGAAGCTTCTTGATATATTCATGCAATGCGCCCTGTACTTGGACTTTTTTCTTTCTAAAATCACATTCTGAAAGAAGAATACTGCAATTAAAATATAATTATGTTGCAATTTCAGACAGGTTACCCAGTGATCTTCAGTAATCATTAATTAGTATTTAATATATTTTTCCCTGATCCATAATTTATTAATACAGCCAGAGAGAATCAATTACGCTGACCTTTCTTAGCCAAACATTATACAACTAGTAAAAGCTAATCACAGAAGCTTCACTTGAAGTAATGTGGTGTGAATAGATGACTTTTGTTCCTTCAAGTGTACACATTTCTTATTGTGCTATGATAGTAAATACAAATAATCAAAAATTCTGCAATGGCATGATAAACGAAAGATGAAAAGCCACAGTTGTAGTGGGATAATTTTTTTCCTATTGTGCTGTTGTTTCCTGAAAATTAGTGAATTTTAATAATCATTAGAAAAGAATAGATTTTTTTTTTTGTGGTGATTGGTGGTATTTTGTTTGGTTTGGGATTTTTTGTCAGTGCTGTTGGAGCTTTTTTATTATTTGAAGTGTTCCTCTTAAATGCAAATAATTACAAACAAAAGGAAAAAAAAGGGAGAACGTACATGAAACACATTTTTTCATTTCTGTACACTAATGGGATGGTTTCATAAACAAGAGTTTATCAATGATAGCTTTTATGTGTTACTTTAATAAGTTGCCTGTGGAAATATATTTTAACAGGGAACAGAAGAGTATCTAAGAAAAAAGCGAGGACCAATGAAAAATTTATATATTAAAAATGTAAGAACAGAAATAAAATATTTTTATGTTTTCCATCAAGTATTTGAATCACAGAATTCATCATCCACAGATCATTAGTTTAAAAAGAGATTTTTGAACTATATGTCAATCAATCTTACTCTTCAAATGACGTCTTTCTTAGATTAAGTTTGTTCTGATTAGCTGAGGCTTTATGGTGCTTTAATGAAAATAATACAAACTGCTTTTTGGGAATCATAAACATGTAACCTTTTGCCAGAGATTCAAAACAAAACTGAGTTCATTAGAAATCCTGTATCTTTAGATATCTCAAGGAGGAATATAAAAAAACCCACCCACAAAACCAAACCCCAAATTTTCTTCCCCTGTGTTTGGACAATTTTTGTCTTAGAGTTTCAGAAACAGGAGAAAACTTTCAACAGTCGTGATGAACCTCCCAGGAAAATTGCCACCACTATTAGACACTTAGTTATAGTATTTCTGACTAAGACAAATTATCTAAACTTAGTTAAAACGAATGATTTTAAAAGACTTCTTCCAGCATGGTTAAATGCATTACATATGTTATGTATTGAATGAATTTGCTTCCTAACTTACCAATGGATCAATACTACGTCTGTATTTACATTTCGTGGCATGGCGAGATAGGCTGGCTTACTGAGCCTCTTCTTCCCAAAGACAATAAAATCGTTTTTAGTAGTCAAACAGAAACCTGAGAGTTTATCACCTTATATATGGATATAATGAAGTGTGTTGCTTTTATATGGCAAGGTGTTGGAAGAGGGGCAGATTGCAGGGGTGGCTTCTGTGCCAAAAGGAATTGTCTACACATTACACTGAGACAGGTCAAACTGGCTACAAGAGGGACCCACTGCTGGCCAGAGCCAATCAACGATGTTGTAAGTTCCTCTGTCGTAGTGTATTTAAGAAAGGCTAAAAACCACTGTGCAGCAGCTGTGAGAGAGCAGAGAGGTGTGAGAGGAACAGCTCTGCAGACATCGAGATCGGTGAAGAAGGAGGGGGAGGAAGCGCTTCAGGTACAGAAGCAAAGATTCCCTCAAGTCTATGGAGAAGACAATGGCAAAGCAGGTTGTGCCCCTGCGGCACCTGGAGGACCACAGTGGAGCACCAATCCATCCTCCAGCTCACGGAGGACCCCACACCAGAGCAGGCTCCTGGCAGGACCTGCTCTTGTGGAGAGGAGCACACACTGGAGTCAGTTTTCTGGCCAGAACTGTGCCCCCCTGTGAAGCGCTCACACTGGAGCAGAGTGCTCCTGAAGGACTGCATTTTGTGTCAAGGACCCCATGCTGGAGCAAGGCAAGACTGTGAGGAGAAAGGAAAGGCAGAGAAAAAGTGTTGACATAATTACCACAACTTTATCCTACCCTATATCCTACCCTATTTTTACTAGCAATAAATTAAATTCCTCTTCCCCAAGTCTGCTCTGGTCATGATGATGAGAAATAGGTCAGCATTTTTCTGTCCTTATCATCACCCATGAGCTTTTCCATCTTATTTTCTCCTTGCCTTGTTAAGGATGGAGAGGAAGAGAGTAACTTGGGGAGAAGGGAGGGTCTGAATGCCAGCCAGGGTTAACCACCTCAATGGGATTCGTTTTGTGTGACAATGTCTGTACCATGTGCCATGTAATTACTTTCTCCAACATTATGCTTTAAGATGATTTTAGTTGTGAGAATTCTGAGACAGTCATCTTGTTACCATACACTGTGCCTACACTGTTTAGATTTATTATCAGACTAATTACATGAATTACCTTGTGAATACAATGATTAATTATTAAGGCTTATGGATTGATAGACAAAACATTTAATACTTTTAACTTTTCAATGGTGTTCTAAAAATATTAATACTTGTCTATTTCTTTACATACATTCAGTCATAATTGTCATCTGTGGTGACTCAGGAGTAAAATTAAAATTATTGACTACACATCTTGAATTATTGCTGCATTACAAGACCCGTAACACTGCCATCGCTCCCATTAAACAAAACAAACTCAAAATTTGGTTTTCTTACAAAAATATACAGTTATTTCAGGCTGTAGTTTGAAATTTAAAACACAACCCTCCATAAACTTTCATTAACTAAATTTGCATTTACAGCTCTTCGGATTTTGTGTTAAACATGTTGAGTAATAAATATTTAATTAACTTTAAAGAGTTAAAAATTTTCATAGTAGTGTAGTTTTATTATTGAATGCATGATAAACAAGTTTTCAGACAGTGAAGTATGTGGCAATTGTGATTACATTTACTAAAATGAATAAAATTATTAATATTTCAAATGAAATTTTGTAGTTAAATGGTTCATGTAAGGAAAATTTAACTATATAAATTAATCTTTAATAAGCTGAGTAGAAAATTCAAAACATGAAGTTGATCATAATATTTTATTTGCTTCTGTCCCTATGGGTTGAGGGGGTTTTGACTCCCTCATAAGTGGAGGGAGGACTTGTCATAAGTGACATGTGAGAAGTCTCTCAGAAGAGGCTTCAAAGCATTCTCAACTTCAATATGCCTGCATTTCACACAGTGTGTTTACTTAATATGCATCACTTATTTTACAGGACTTTTCCCCTCGGATAACATGAACTTCTAGGTGATTTAGTCAATTTGATTCTGGGTAGTCTTTCCAAGGCTAATCCTGAGAAAGTGGGTGATTCTGTTGCCTGCCATTACAGAAGCACTGGAGCATGGGCGTGCTTCTCTGTCCAATCTAAAGAATTCTGCTGTGGCTCTTTGTTCTCCATTGCACTTCCTTTTCAAACAGGAGGCGAGTTACAGCCAGTTGCAAAAAGGGCTGTCTCATTATGCATTTCAAACTGGAAGCAACTGCTTTGATCAACAAACCCCCAAAGCTCTCTGTGTGATTTTGGCCTTCACTTAATGTGTCACAACAGCATATAGAAAATTATATGTGGCGTTTATAAGCTAACTCCGAAATCTACATGATAAGTCTGGATTTTACCGCACAGTTTTGTCATCTATAATGTTTAATCTTAATTATGTACTTCAAAAATGTAACAACTTGTTTCAAATATTTCTTGGACATGTGTCTAAACAAAAGTTTGACAAATTTTGTTGAAAAAGCACCTGATAAAACAATGATATAATAATACTAATAAAAATAATGCTCTGAATTTACGTGCCGCTTTGTATTTCAGTAGCAGTACGAGGACATGACCTAATTAACTTTCCTAACATAGCTTTTGAACAAAAATTAATGTTCTCTTTTTGCTTAACATATCCAAGGTTATAAGCAGTTTATCACAGATGCATCTACAGAAAGCTTTATTTTATAGTTTGGGCTTCTCTTTTTAGGAAAAAAAGAAACCATACAACCCCTCTCCTCACTTGAATCTGTATTTAATACATTTTCCTGAAATGACATTTCGGTTCTGTATATGCCTCTTAAAAATTTTGAATTTCTCAATGAATTTGTGGGGATTTAATGAAGATACAAAAGTCTGAGTTCACAATATGTGCAAGTAGACTTTTATGAATGAAGGTTAAAAGCTTCCTTTATAAAATGTGTGGTTTCTCTAACCAGGTGAAATGACATCCATGGCAAGAAGTATTTAAGCTAATTTAAGACTTTTTGGCATTATGTCGACATATTTGAGAGTGTAGAAATCTCTGACTGGGGTAAGGACTCCAGAGAAAGTAGAGCCTCCGAGGTACTGGGAAGTTTACACTGTTAAAAATCCTCCTTTGGTTTTGGGACTAACTCAAACTTTTCGGTTGGAGGTATAGCTGGTGTGTTTGGCTGACAGATGGAGAGAGTTCTTAAGAAGACCCATAGTGATGGAACAAGGGCAATGGTTTTAAACTGAAAGAGAGTAGGTTCAGGCTGGACATAAGGAAAGAGTTCTGTTGCTGGGAGGGTGGTGAGACACTGGAACAGGTTGCCCAGAGAAGTTGTGGGTGCCCTGTTCCTGGAAGTATTCAAGGCCAGTTTGGATGGGGCTGTGAACAATCTGGTCTAGTAAGAGGGGTCCCTGGCCCTGATCAGGAGGTTGCACTAGGCGATTGTTAAACATCCCTTTCAACACAAACAATTTTCTGATTCTGTGAGTCTATTTCTAGCTAAGAAATATTTTACTTCTATAATATCGTATTGGTTTACTTAATTGTTAGGTTTAACTCCAAATGACAACTAAGTACCACACAACCTGGTGGGGAAGAGAATTGGAAAGAAAAGATGGACCTTGTGGGTTGAGATAAGAAC
>VZTA01026554.1:16157-60269 GCA_013398855.1 Mohoua ochrocephala
GGGTCTTCCACTGGATCACAGCCTCCTCCAGGCATCCACCCGCTCCGGCACGGGCACCTCTCCCCCAGCATGCGGGTGGATCTCTGCATCCCCTGTGGACCCATGGGCTGCAGGGTCACAGCTGCTTCACCATGCTCTTCACCATGGCCTGTAGAGGAATCTCGGCTCCGGCGCCTGGAGCACCTCCTCCCCCTCCTTCTCCACTGACCTTGGTGTAGCCATGTTGTTTCCCTCACATGTTCTCACCTCTTCCTCTTCTCTGACTAGAATCCCAAAATCTTGTGACTTTGTTTTGATTTTCTTCTTAAATATGCCATCACAGAGGCGTTACCAACCTCTCTCATTGGCCCAGTTTTGGCCAGCAGCATGTCCATCTTCAGAGCCATCAGCCATTGGCTCTGCCGGATATGGTGGGAAGCTTCCAGCAGCTTCCTCACTGGAGCCATCTTTGTGGCCCTTCTGCTACTTAAAACCAGGCTGTGCCAAACCAATACAATTTACACAACAGCTTGTGAAGAATTAATTATTATAATTTAGCCAAAAATAGGATGAGGAACGTTTCTTTGTTTCTTTGTTGTTTTTTTTTTTTACAAACAAAATGTTGTTATTATAAGCATCATAGCCATTTTAAATAAGCTAAATGTTAGGAAAAAAACAGCAGTCTTGTTGGACTGAAAGTATAGTACCTTACTCCCTGTTCAGTCATGTCTGTCTGCATTTCCAGAAAAGAGAGGATTTGATCTGACAGATTCCACAGTCTGAGTTCCCACTGACTTTAAAAGGAATTCTATAAGCAAAGAGTCTACAACTGAAGTCATATGTTCCTGAAGCTTGTGATATACATGAAAGGGAGGGGAAACAACAGCAGCCAATATTTTAAAGGAAACATGGCATATGTTAAATACCGAGTATTGCAAAGTTCATGTATTAGTCATTCATCATTTGTGTCTATAAGTGTCCAAATTTAGTTTAAGTTTCTCATTTGAATTTCTTCTGTTTGGGGAAAGAGACTGACCCCCTTCTAAAATGGCTTAGAAAAGCTAGCATAATAGTAAAGTCTGAGGGAGTAGTTCCATGCTGTTTTATTTCACTAATTGCAAAGCTAGCCCTGCTTCATATATGCTCGCTCCTGGTTCCACACAGTCATTTATGGTCCTCAGAATTGTGTTCAATGAAACATTAGGGGAGGACTCACAAGGATGTTTATTTTTATTTATAACTTTCATCATTCTTAGTCTGTATTACATTATGCTTGAACAAACATTTAATTCAGCTGAAGCTGTGAATCATAGTAGAAATGCCAGGATGGTCCAAGAAGTCTGGGAACCACTTAAGCTGCATTTTTCACTAGAGAAACAGAGCTGAACCATGACTCGATGCATGAGAAGCACACAGTGATATGCCTGTCCAGGCCATAGAAATTTACTTAAAAATTTTTTCTCTTCAAAGATTATGAAGAAGCAGCCTACTGTGTTTTTGTCACTATGACTATTGCTATTGTCAATAGGGCTAATAAAGAAACTACAGAACAAATGCAGTATACTCTAAGCAGAACTTTTTATGTTCATAAACTTTATTTTTCCTGCTAGGTCAGTCATGTACAATAACAAAAGTGGTTAGTAAATATGAAAGAAAAAAAATTCCATTGTTAATTATACTGTGAATTGAGTGTGACAGAACTATCTTATTGTTTCTGAAAAGATCTAAAATTGGCCACTGTTTAACTAGAAAATCATTTCCTCCAAATTGAGTCCTGCTTTACACTCCTGCTCACCTCTACCACAAAATCCATCACTGACAATGACTGCCACTCTCTTTCAGTTACAGAGAGTGATAGTAGAACCCATTCTTTTTATTACACCTCTGCAGTAAAGCCCTCTTTCATTTTTTAGAGACACTTCCATTTCCACCAATGTAGTTTTTCAAAATTATTTTTTACATGCTTGCATCATACAGGCATGACAAACCCTAAATAACATGTAAATGTACCAATTTATATTTTGCAAATGCTTGACATTGAATGATCTAAAAGATTTTCTGCTTTCAGGTGCATTACAAATTGTTCTAAGAAAGTTGGTCAGCTGTGGCAGTTAGCTCTTCATTAAGCAGTCACTGAGTTTCTTCAGGTTGAAAATCCCACCCCCTATCTTTCTCACAGCATCTGGTCTGTAGTAGAATCACTCAACAATTTCTTACAGGTACTTTTTTTTTTAATTTATCAGGTTTATTTGTATAATATGAGTCAATTAAATTTGCGTAGAGCAGATCTCCACTATTGGGATTCTCTTCTCTGAGTCTTTCAATTTCCCTGTAGAGTTTTAATACCTGATGATGATTGTTTTTTGTAATTAAGATTTAAGTACCCAATCCCCCAAGACTTGTCATACAGAGAGCTGCCACTCAAGCATTCAGCAACCCTTTCAGGCGCACCCTCTCTTTGTCACAGCCTTTTCCTAGCATCCGAGAGCTGAGAAGAAAGCCTTTGGTTGAGCAGCGCTGTATTTCATCCCACATATTTTGTTAATCCACACCATACCATGGCTGCAGCTTACCTGAAACTACTAAAAGGGTAAAGTGGTAATGTCTCTTTTAGCAGCTGCCAAGGGTACATCATGGGAATGAATAAGGCTTCCATTTGACTGAGTAAAGTGAGGGACTGCTCTGTCAATCCCACATCTTATTCATACTGTAAAAACTAAAAAAATCTAGTCACCTAAAACCCAGAATTACGGATACAGATTTGGTTCTTACATAGGTTCATAATTCATAAAACAAGAAACATGGGGTCATAGTCAGAATGTTTGTGTTTTGGAGACTTTTTTTTCCCTATTGTTTCAGTCAAGACATGACGAGAGGCAGGGCAGATGCACTCAACGGCAGCAATATGCAAAGGGAACTAGAGGTCAGTGAATCTGTATGAAATCCCGATCAGTGATGCCAATCATGTTTTTGTACCACATAATTTTGCTTCCGTTATGTCAAATAACAGTTAAATGCTAACATAAGATGCACAGAAATGCACCTCAGTTGAAGTCCTTTTTTAGCCGCAAGGATAACAGAGGTCATAAGCATCCAGGAATAGGTTTCATTCTTCCTTCCCTGAGGTCCCCAGTTGTGCCAGGCTATCAGTGTGGCACATCAAGAGTTTATCACTAAGCAAAATAGAGGATGCTGAGGACCTGGCATGCATTCTGTCTACATCTTGGGAGGTTTTACTACCAATTAGCTACAGCACAGCCCTACAGACTAAATACCCACTAGTGCTTGGATCAAGTTAATCAGGCTAATCTTTAGAGTGCAATTCTTGTTTTACTTTCACCCTAAAGGAAGGCAATCTTGTAGAGTTTTACTATATTGTGGATTGAACCAAACCCATAAGTGTAATATTCCTTTCAGAAATGCATCTTCGTCAAAAGCTAATGAAGGCACACTCATAGTATTCAAAAGGCTAAGGAGCACAAATATCAAGGGGAAAAAAAAGCTATATTTTCAAATCTCTTAAACTTGGATCCCCACAGACATTGTGACTGAGCCTTCAGCATCAGTCTCTTAAAATTCCCAAATAGAGTGTTAATAAATAATTTCAAAGTAGCTAGATTGATTTAATATATCCCTTACTCTTTTACTTTTAATTTACCATGCCACTAATCTATCAATCTAATCCTGCACTCATAATTATTTGTTGACTTTAGTAGAGAGAATTAATTCTTTACATCTTTCAGGGTCTTTAAATGATAATATATTTCAAATTTAAAATTACCATCAGGGTAGCAGGGCTCCAGGGGAATGCATGAAAACACCTCCTTTTGTTTGATAGAACCTTTAGACATATCACATGCTACTCATAATGAGTTGCCTTTCTCCAGATTAGATTTAGAAAAACACTTTTTTTTTGTCACAGATTTTGCAAACAGAGGGTATCTAATTAGAAACAAGTTATATATTCAGCACTTAGTGTCAGTGCTTTAGTAGCAATGTGATAAAAAAACTAAGAATAACCCAGGGGAGATCCAGAGAATCTGTGCCAACAGTGTTCATGGCTTCACAAAGCACTCAGTCACAAACTGTCAAAGAGAAAAAAAATGTATGTAAGTTTGTGTATAATGTACTTTGTTGAAAATATGCTAAATAGCATAGCATATGATTTATCTTAATTGTCATTCCCTTCAATGGAGTGTGTCATTGATCTTCCTTTTCCTCCCAATGCATGTAACTTGTCTTTGTTAATTCACTATATATTAGTTGTTAGCTTAGTCCCAAGTTCAGTCCTGAGCTATTGTAAATGCTGTTTACATGTTCATTTAATATAATGTACAAAGCAGACAAATCGGAACTGCAGATCTTTAAATTGAAGTGGTGCTCCTTCAGCTCTCTGCGCCATGTCCTTCAGGAAACTATCCAAATCAAAATGATTCGTTTCAGACAGCCTTTATTTTATATAGGCCTGTCCACTGAAGCAGAAAGAATGGAATTTTTCTCACCTAACTTTCAATGACCAAACTGTCTTCTTCTCATAAACAGCCTATAGAGACTTGGAGGGTCTTTTTTCATTGTTCCGATTATGAATGCCTATTGTAGCAAATATGTGAATTGCACCCATTACTCTATATGCAGTTATACGGAAAGCATTTGTAAGAACAAGACCTCTCATTCTCATGCCAAACTGGAGATTTCTAAATTTAAGATGAATGAAAACTAGCCAAAAATCTTTCTCTGAAGTACAGCTGCTGCAGTAGTAAGGCTTTGAGTCACAGCAAGATCAGAGCAAACTCTTTGGCACTCTAGATGCAATTCAATGTCAATATAATTAAAAATTATTTGGCAATTTATTAAAAAAGAAAAAGCAGGAGAAAGTCGATATTATTTACCATGAAAGATATATTTTATTAAGGTTTTATTGTTTTGTTTTTAGGTTTATTCTTCTTGAAGAAGTTCGTTCATCTAGATGATGATTTGAAACAGTCACCTATACTCAGAAAGTTTGAAAGCAATCATGGATATGTAAAAATATGAAGAAAATTAGGAAAAAAATACTTTTGTTAATTAATTTATGGCAGTGTATTTTCTATTTAATTAATTAAAACTTTATTACTCAATGTGACCACAGTTTTTATTCATTTGTCATTTTTAAAAGCAAAACTTAACATACATATTTAGCATACGTGACCCAAATTATACATGCTTTTTATTTCTGCATAGGTAATGTATAAATATAGTAAGTATGGAAATACAATATTCATGATACCTACCTGAAGAAAAGGAAAACAAATTTTTTTTTTTTTTTAATGCATTAACTAAGGTAAATTGTGCTTATTTCACTGTTCAAATTAATGATAATTGCATATTTCTTACAAAAAGAAAGAAAAACACAAAATAAACATTTATTACGTTTTTTTAATTGAAAATTTCAAATAATTTAGCAAATAATTTATTTTATGCTATAGATTAGAATTATCAACTGCTTGATCCTGTATAAAAATGTCTATTTTCTCTGTTAAGCATTTGAAAATGAATGTAGCACTAAACCTACTTCACATCGCCTGGCTGAGCATTTCAGGTGACAGAATGGCAAGAAGTGAATGGCAAAATATAAAACATATTCATAGCCCTCCAAAAGGTCCAAATAAGACCCTCTAGTGCAAAATGAAAATTCTTTCTGTGAAAACCACTGTTTAGTGTGGAATATAGGTCTTTTATTGTACAGATTGTATGGTTCTGGTTTGTTGGTTTTTCCTCTACAGATGGTCTTTATGAAAATATGGTAAGACTCTAAATATACAATGCATAAAGTTAACACTCAGTTCTTACAGCTTCATTTCCAGTCTTCTGTAGCTCCACTGAAGAGCAAAAAAGTAATGAAACAGGAAAACCTCTTAAATTAAAAGCTCTGCTGTTTTGTAGCTTAAAATATCTTTTCACTTCAGTGTAATTCCACCATGTGAAACAAAACAAAGAGCTATAACTAAAAATTCCAATGTCATATAACTTAGTGTTATGAGAAAATATTTGAGTTTTCTCTTAGGCAATACAGAACTAATTTGCACAATGAAAGTCTTGCTAAATTGGTACTGAAGTATGTGAAAGACTAAAACCTCACAATAGATAAAAGCATGCCAAGAAATTTAATTTACAAAACACTTACTGTAAATTAAAATAAATGTTAGAAGTGCTTAGGCACTGCAACTATCTGCAGGTGAAGCATTCTGACAGAGCTACTCATCTAACAAGCAGAGTTAATCTTCCCAGGAGATTTTAAAGATTAAGGAAGGGTTAAGAAGCTGTTCTAGGGCTTTAACAGGAAAAAAAGTTGTAAACGTTTAATGTTTTTTGTAATATTTTTATATTTTCCAGGAAAGTCCTAAGGCTGTTGGTGATTGAATCTACATATTCCCCTAACTTTATGATACCTCAAATCTAAATTTTGCACATCTATGACAAAACAAACAAACAAACTAAAAATCCCCAAACCCAAACAAACAAATAAAAAGGCACGGTGAAGTAAATGCTGGTTAAGTAAACATTTTAATTAACTCTTAAAATATTTGGGCTTCATTTTCTGCCAAAAGCTGAGGAAGGAGAAATGGGAGATTGGGCATGAGCTGGTTTATTCCTCAGGAAGAGGAGCACGAGAAGTTTTAACATTTGGTCTCTTTACCCTTAGTCTTTCTTTTGGGTACTCTAAAGCCAAGACACTAGACTGTATCGATTTTTTGCTTAAATTAGTATGTCCATCCATGTTTCTTTGCATTCCTACATTTTGGATTTTATTGAGCAAAGCAAGGTTTTGTATCACCAGGCAATGTTTTTGGAGTAGAAGGTGGGGAATTTTGAAAAAAATTTGGGTACACAAGACCTTTCGTAGCTTTGAAAAAGTTTTGAATACTCAAAACTTTTTTTAGATGCAGATCACCTCCAAGTAAATATAATTTAAGAACAACTGTTCACAGTTGAAATCAGACAAAGCAGTGAAAATAGCTGAAGCTCAGGGATAAATTAGAAAGGGAATAGAGAGAGAAACTAGATTAAACATTAGTGACCTAGATGGAATTTATTCTAATACTCCTTTTCACTATAAACCATAGGGCCATCTGCCCCAGGTTAGGCATTTAGTCATTTTGATCTCTCTTATAAGGACTTGTGAATGAATGGCAATACAATGACTTACGTTAAGAAGAGGTGAAAGTACATCTGATTATACATAACTAATTTTTAGACTGAAAATTGAAACGTCTCTTGTAAATATGCTCCTTATTTGCTATTCTCAATTCTTTCCTTGACACAACAAACATAAAAAAATCATCAAACAGCAAAGAAAGAGTTTCCCTACCCCCTTTAGGCCTTAATGGAAATTTTAATAAGTTCTGTATTCAGAAAATGCACAATTCTCCCAATCAAGTAAAAATAATGCTTTGCTTCTATCAGGATAGTCTCTGTTCCTACCATAATGTAACTCATGAAGAAAAATATTTAGGAAAACAAGATAAAAGTTTTTACTTTATAGAAGTCGACCTGAAAACTTGAAGGGTTCTGTGTTAGTGGTTCCTGGAGAATGAGTACAGCTCTTTTTTTTGGTAATTTAATTCCCTGAGAGAGTTTTTTGCAGAGACAAATATTTTGTATACTGAAGTCTAAGGCACTATTAAAACAGAAGGAACTTTCAGATTTGCTAGGGCTTTACAAAAGAGGCAGTGTGGCCTCATAAGTAGCAGGCCCCTGGCAAAGATCAGAATACAGAGGTTCCACTGCTGAAGTTTCCTCCTTTAACCCTTATAAATAGTCAGATACAAATTTTGCCATCTGTAAATAAATGCTAGAGATTCTGACCTCGTCTAAGTACCTGGAAGAAGTCTGTAATAGCAATAATAATTCTTTCTTGTAATACTAGTGAAAAAACTATAGGCCATATTTTTATTCTAGGATATTAATGGTTTTGATGTCCCTGACAAAAGAAGTGTGTAAGATAATTTACTTCCTACAATAATAAAAATACAAAGTATTTCCTTTCCTAGGCAGCACGTTGATTGTCCAAGCTATCAAAGAACTCACCTAGTTGATTGGCATGCAAGACAAAATTAGCATTGTGCTCAAAAATTCAGTTCTGGGTAAGAATAAATATTCTGTTTTCAGACAAAATCTCTGGCATAAAAAAAAATATTACTAGTTCTTATGAATCAGAAACAAACAAACAAATAAATACATAAATAAGGAGAGGGGCAGGAAAAAAAGAGAGTCTGGACTCTTCAGTTCACCACCACACTGAAAACTGTTTGAAACAAATAAGTAAATTCATTTTCAGGACATTTCAGATTCAACCTTAAAGTTTCAAAAGCCTTAGAAGTCTTAGGAATAATGCAGCTGGCAGGATTCTCATGAAAATGTTGAGGGGGAAAGCATAAAAAAAATACTCCTGTTCTCATAGTGATCTTCCCCAATTCTTTCTCTCTTTGAAACACGTGTAGATATACCTTCAATAGCACTCACAGGAGATGGCAGCAAATTTGTTGCCTTTGAGACATGTGATGTAAGTACTTCTAAGTCACCAAAGCAGAAGCCAAGAAATATAAACAAGCAATTTCCCTCCCTCCCTTACCCCCGAGTCAGTTTAGTGAATACTTTGAGGAGAAAAGGTACTCAAGCATGATGGCAAATGATTCAGACATTCTTAAACACTGGAGACTTACATCTAATTTCCAAAGTTTGTCACTCAGAAACTTTAATTACAATGTTAGGAAATTAGCACTTTGCATACTGTAACATAATTCCCCATAGTACTGTGAAACTATATCCTGACATTGATCTGGTCTGCACATGTAATGATGGCAGAATAGGTTATTAAATAAGAAGTGAATATTTAATTGTTTACATAGTGAACAGCACATTTTAGATGCCACTACAATATAAATATTTACGATAAAATGGTAGTTAGAAAAGCAGTAGCTTAAAAAAGATCAATCTTTTTCTAAACAGGATGGGCATAATATTTCAGTAGTTTAGTAGATCTGTATAGTTGTAATGTGCTGTAATAAATTCTGTTATTCAAGAAAGCAGTACATGGATTTTAAAAATGAAATTTATTTGTAAAATTAAAATAGATATGGTCAAATGTATCACTCAATACAATTTATTTAAATGAATTATTCTGTTATTAATATGAGAAACTAAGTTATTTTTTCCCCAGTTCTTCAGGTCTTCCTAATAAATTCCTAGCCCTGTGCAAACAGGTTGAACTTAAAACTATTTTAAGATGTGAGGTAGACACGATCATCTAATAACCTCCAAAGAAAATAACAAAATGAAAGCATTTATTCATTAATGCTATTCCTGTAATTCAAAGCACATCTGCAAAACAGTGGTATTGTTTAACACTTCATACAGTCTAAAATTCTGTGCTTTTTTCCTTTTGGTCTTTTGTCCACTTTCCTGGGAAAGGTAATAAAAAAGCAAGAGAGGCAAGACTACAGAAAAAATATAATGAACTTGCTCACTGCAGCAATTAATGGGGAAGTGAACAAATAAATGCAGAGACAGGGTAATGAAACAAAAAGCTATGGGGAAATGATGAAAGACCTTAAAAGCTTTGACATAGTGCAACAAGGGTGGGGAGTCAAAGATCTTAATGCTGGAAACACAGACTTCTGAACTATAGCAACACTTCCATACTGCTGCAATTCATTTCTCTCATATTGTTTCACTCTTCATGGGAGGAATTACTTATAGCCTTTTTTTATGTTGTGTAAGGCATCACATCAAAATACAGTTACGAGTTTGCGAGTTCAATTCTAAAAAAGACCTATGGTTTAATGCTGCCTGGAAAAGGCTGACAGACATGTAGGTGGAGAACATGTGGGAGGAAAGAGGAACACTACACACACATGCACACAAAAGTATATCTGAAGTATGAGCAACATTCATTTTTTGATTCAAAACAGTTCTGTTAAGATTGTAGGTGACAAAAAAGGTATTGTACTGCTGGGCAAACACTTCATTATGAATTTTATTTGCTATGTTTTGTAGTCTTGACTTCAAATAAGAATGGAGTTCTCAAAAAAAAAAAAAAAGAAGGTAAAACAATGGATGAAAGTTTCAAGAATGTAATTGATTCTTAAATTTTCATACAGCCATCTTTTGCCTTATAAACTCCACCTTTCTACTTCTTCAATCTTACTATTATTGCTGGCATTATTATATATTGTAATATTACTAATAATAGTAAGAATGATAATACGTATAGAGAAAGTTTACTGGAATTGCATTTTATGCTTTTTAGAATAGAGGAAACAAAAGCTTTCCTTAGAAATATCTTTTGGCAAACATCAATACTGGAAAATTCCAGATTAACCCATAAAGAATTCCAGGTCCTTTCCTCAAATCATTTTTTGTTGCAGTTTTACTGATGAGAAAAAAAAAACCAATTTCTTCCTTCTCTTCTTCAAAAGTGACCATCTAGGCATGTTTAGAGATAAGTTACAACATGTTGTATATATATTCATTAAATAAGTAATAAACAGGTATGTGTTGGCATTAAACAAGAACAAACAGTGAATTCTGCACCTGGGATGGTGTAATCTTGGATGCACACGGGTTTTTGGTTGATCATAGGCTCAATATGAGTCATTGCAATGTTCTGGAGACCAAAAGGGGCATCTGTATCCTGTGGTGCACCAAGAACAGCACAGGCAACTGGTTAAAGAAGTAATTGTCCCACAATACTAAACACGGGTTGGCCTCCCCTTCAGTTCTGTGTGCAGGATTGGGATTAACAATATAAGAAAGATATAAAATATTATAATATGTCCAAAAAGGGTGGTGAAAGGACTAGAAGATATGACTTAGGAGGAGACTAGGTTTGTTCAGCTTAGAGAAGAGACTGAGGAGTGATATCATTGCTTTTTACAACTTCCTTACGAGGGAGAGAGGGCAGGGAGGTGATGATCTCTTCTCTCTGGTATCTGGTGATAAGAAACAAGTGACTGTTTAAAACTATGTCAGAGGAAGTTCAGGTTGCACATTAGCGAAAAATCACCACTGAGAGGGTGGTCAAACACTGGAACAAGTTCCCCAGGGAACTGGTCATGACCCCAAGTCTGCTGGTGTTCAAAAGACAACTGGACAACTCTCATATGGTTGAACTTTTACGTTGCCATGTGTGAAGTCAGGAGTTGGACTTGATCCTTGTAGGCAGCTTCCAACTCAGGATAAGATTTGATGAATTATTATTAGAAAGACATATTAGAGGAAATTGATCTTATAAATTTGATCTTGCAAAACATGTCCTGTGCTTATAAATAGTACATTTTTCCTCCAATGAAGAGGAAAGAAATTGATGTAATTCAGTAAGATGTCAGAGAATAAACCAATTTCATTCTTGTAGACCTAGACACAGTGAAATTTAAAAACAGGTAAGATGTTTAAATTAAGTGACATCAGAATTTCTTATGTCAACACCACTCACTGATATTGAAACTGACTGTGCAGTATTTAAAATTCCACAACACTTCTGTTTACACACCTAAAAAGCATAGTATGCAATTGAAATAATTGTTACACTGTGCACTAAGGTGTTAGAAAAGTAAGATCATTTAAATAATTCATCATAACTGCTATATTTCCATTTGCAGTGATGATAAGAATAATAAATGTAGCAAATTATTAAGGAAACAAAAAGCTAAAAATATTATGAGGTAAACAAAGAGGCTAAGAAAGGTATCAAAAGAATAGGATAGATTCTTCTAAAATTTCTTTGCAGGTAAAGTGAACATATCCACTGAAATTTGCCTAAATTTCCTCCACACTAAGCACAAATAGGTGCATAACTTCTGTTAGTCCTCGTACAGGTACCCATGAGCATCTATGAGTTAAAGCAGTACCCAGTGGCATGGCTTCGAGAATCAGAGCTACAGATCAACTCTTGACAAACTTTATTGTCATTAAGTTTTTCCTGTAGAAGAATAAACGACCATTCTATGTTTCCTGGATACTCAGCTTTTAAAATGTCTGTAAAAATTTGCAAATATGGCTGTGTAGATAATGGACAATATTAATTTCTGAAGTTCTTTTTTTTTCCTTGGGAGACAAGGAAGGGGAATGTCAGTTAATAACTAATAATTAATGATGATGTCAAAAAAGGATTTTGGCCTTGAAAAAAGTCACAGTGAAAAAGGCTTTACTGGGAAGGGGCAAAGAATATTTTTTCTTTTTATAACAGAAATGGGTATTCTGTGATGAGAAAAAGTAACTCAAAAATTGCACTTTCCAACCCAGAGATTATTGTTTTGACAAAGTGACCACCTAAATAGCAAGAAATCAACTTTCAAACTGAGACATCAGCAAAAAGCACATATTAATTATCCTGATTTCATGGATGACTCTGGCAAAGCCATAAAATTTTACTTGGTATTTTTAATAACTCTTTTATTTTACCAATTCTTATAACTTTTTTTTTCTTTTCCCTCCCAGGATTCGACATCCTGCCAAGAACTTGCATGTAATACATAAAATTATTAGAATGCTATAAAGAAAGTAAATCCAATTTCATAAATTAGATTTCTACTTTTCTACTTTATAGATAGAAATAAAAAAAGCAGTTAATACTTCCCCTTTTATGCAATCTCTGCATCACTCCTTTCTATACTTAAAGTGACAATGTGCAAGAGATAGGGAATTATTTCTTGTGCTGCCACGACATCAAAAAAAGTCAAAGCAAATTTTCTTCCTTAATTTAAGATTGAATTTGGTTGCTACTATTTAGTTCTACTGAATGTCAGCAATCCTTTCATTTTTTTCATTTCCTCATACATTAAAAAGTAGGTTGGATGAGGCAAGAGCAACTGACATTGTCTACCTGGACTTGTGCAAAGCATTTGACACTGTACCATAGCACATCCTTGTGTTTAAAGTGGAGACACATTAATTTGGTGGATGGACCACCCAGCAGATAAGGAACTGGCTGGGTGGTTGCACTCAAAAAGTTATGGTCAACAGCTCAATGTCCAAGTGAAGACTAGTGGCAAGTGGCATGCCTCAGGAGTCAGTATTGGGACTGGTGCTGTTTAACATTTTCTTTGGTGACATGGACAGTGAAATTGAGTGAGGACAATGAGTTGAGGGAGTGATCGCTCACCTAATACCGTCATGGGCCAAGCAAGCTCAAACTGGAGACATTAATTGAATGTATTGCTAGCAAAATCAGAGCAGGATAATGAGAAGTAAAATAAGACCTTAAAAACATCTTTCTCCCCGCTCTTCCCTCCTTCTCAGCTCTACCTCCTACCCCGGTGGTGCAGGGAGACAGGGAATGGGGGTTACATTCAGTGCATCACACATTGTTCCTGACGCTGCTCAGGGAGAAGAGTCTTTCCCTGCTACAGTGTGAGATCTCTCTCATGGGAGACAGTTCTCCATGAACTTCTCCAAATGGGAGTTCATTCCATGGATAACAGTCCTTCCACTGTTCCTGGTCACTCTTCCACAGGAAGCAGTCCTTCAAGGACAGGCTGCTCCAGCGTGGGTCCCCCATGGCATCACAGGTCCCACCAGGAAACCTGCTCCATCATGTGCTCCTCTCTCCACAGCTCTGCAGGTCTCTTTCAGGAGCCTGCTCCAGCATGGGCCTCCCATGGGTTCACAGCCTCCTCTCAGGCATCCACCTGCTCCAGTGATGGATCTCTGCATCCCTGTGGTCCTCCATATATTGCAGGGGCACAGCTGCTTCACCGTGGTCTTCACCAGAGGCTGCAGGGCAATCTCAGCTCCAGTGCCTGGAACACCTCCTCCCCTTCCTTCTGCACTGACCTTGGTGTCTGCAGGGATGTTCATCTCACGTATTCTCACTCTGCTCTTCTCTGGTCACAATTACAACTGAGCAATAACTTATTTTTTTTTCTCTTTTTAATTATGTTATCACAGAGGCATTTCCATCATTTCTAATTGGCCTCAGCCTTGGCTAGTGGTACGTCTGTCCTGCAGCCACCTGGCATTGGCTCTGCTGGATGTGGAGGAAGCTTCTAGCACATTCTCACAGAAGCCACCCCTGTAGAGCTCCCACTACCAAAACCTGGCCATGCAAATTCAATACAGTCTTTTAATAAGGGCGCTTAGTGATACGACAAAGGTTAATGGTGTTTAACTGAAAGAGGGCAGATTTTGTTTAGATATTAGGAAGAAATTCTTAACTGTGAGGGTCATGAGACACTTGAACAGGTTGGTCAGAGATGTTGTGGACACCCCATCACTGGAAGTGTTCAAAACCAGGTTGGATGGGGCTCTGAGCCACCTCGTCTAGTGAAAGGTGTCTCTGCCAATGGCAGCGGGGTTGGAACAATATGATCTTAAAGGTCCATTTCAACCTAAGCCATTCTATGATTACATGAAATTACTTACTACTAGCATCACTTTTGGGAATGTTGTTTGTTTTTGCATTGCAATTATTCCAGCTCCCATTATTATAGTTAACTTATATGAAAAATTGTGAAATAACATTGAATAAAAATAGGATGGTATATTGAGAAATTTTTCTTCTTTTTTTTTTTCTTAATTTTTTTTAAATTCCAAAATAAACCACTTCTCTTGTGCACTTGTATATATACATTCCAGCTGTTTATTATATAAACTCAATTATTTTTCTGTAGGTAAGAGTATGCATTTCAATCTAAGGTAACCCCTAGCTGTGGAGTTATGCTTGGATTATTTCTGCATGTTGTCCAGTTACACTGTGAATATAGTGATATTTGAATTAAATAATAAATTACAAAGGTGTAATATTGTTGCCTCTTGATATAAACTTTTATTCAATGTCCGAGATATTCTAGATAGCAGTCAAAAAATGCTCTGTACTTCCTAATTTGAACACTGCATACAACATGCCTTCGATATAATTATTCCACATAATTCTACATAATTGTTTCTGTCAAGAATAAATGAAGCCTTAAAAGAAGAACACAATCATTACAAGCAACAGAGCCTGAGTTATACACTACAGTGTTCCTTTTGCTCTCCTTATATCCAAAGTTGCTAATAGTAGATTGGGAAGGCGACAGAAGTTGTAAATTATTATTACACAGAAAAATACCTACATGAGTAAACTACTTGGTGCAATTTGAATTTTTTTTCTGTTACTATTCACTGAATGGTTTTCTTTCCATTTAATTTGTTCAGCATGAGTGGAAGCACACTGCAGAGGCTAAGCCAGAAAGAGATCCAGAAGTCAAGTAATGTGAATTTTAAGCAAATATTACTGTTCATTTAAGAAAAAAATCTAGGGTTTTTTTTGTTTGTTTTTTTTTTAAGACATGAATATCTGACTTAGACATATCTGTGCTCCTTTTCCACTTTCAGGAAATAAAGGAGCATTTTATTCACCAAAAATGAAGGAAATAACACTGTTTACAGACCCCAAGGCATAATCTCAGATTCATGTTTTCTGTAACATATAGCATATATAATTGGGATTCCAATGCAGAAGTAATACTTCACAGCAGTTACTATGCACCCACCAGATGGAGATAATCTTTTCATATGCAAATGGATGATGACATATATCAATACTACCTCATCTCCCTGGAGTCTTCCTGGTTCTTTATTGAGGAGATTCTTGCTTCAATAAGGCTTGTAGCCCCTTTTTCTGGGCATTATGGTCATCATTCACTGCTGGCAAAGGGTAGGCTCAATCGTCCTTTTTTTTAAACTTTTTCTTTGAAATTTGTGTGTCTCATTCCAATTTTGTTGGAGGTTTTTTTGACTAGTTTTGATAAGGCAACAGTCACATATAATTTTCACAATGCTGAAGAGGCCCCTCCATGAAGAGCAGTCTTCCTTTAACATTTAAGTAGTATTTTTTTCTGTTGTGCTATCTGATGTCTGAAATGGTAAACCAGAGCTTCTAAGTGCTATTGTCAGCTTTATTGTCAATGTATGAACAGTAAATTTGCAAAATTTTATGGCGCAGTTTTAAAGTTGTAGAATTTTTAAGGGAAAAAAATTCAGAAGAATAAAATTCCCACATGTTGGTACTCATCTACTTCTAAAATATTGCTATGCTAGAGAAGCTTGAAGTTTGGTGGGTTTTTTCATGATGGAGAAATGGCTCAATGACCATCGTGAGAATGGAAACCAACTATTATAAATAAAATTATCAGCTTTGTTTGCACCATCCTTCCCTGGATAAAAATATTTGCATGCAAATTTAATTGAAATGGTTGAAAAGTATTGCCCATTCATTCAGGCAGAAAATCTCCTAAATGTTCTGTCCTGTTCATTCACTGCACAGAGGTATACAGAGTTTTATACCATAATTTCATATATGTCTTCAAAATGTAATTTCATCTTTCTGTGAGGAATGATTTTTTATAGTATTTATTTCCTACAGAATCTCTAATCTTTGGTATTAACAAAGCAAAATTAATAGTGTAAGATGATATGAATATTTTTAAGGAATTGAATTATTAATTTTGTGTTAAGTTAATAATGATCTCAAGATATTTTTATCATTTAGCACGAGAGGCAGCAGGACTTAATGGTAGTCCTTCTCATTTTTAAAGACAAAATAATGCAAATTTACTCTTAAATATGATTACCTAATGAATGCCAGAGAAAAAGCCTATAATATAACATTTCAATAGTTTAAAGGTGATTGTTTTTACAGGAAGAAATCCTGTATTTTCCCACATGTTTGCTAAACATAATCCCATATTAGTTGCAATTTTCTCAGAACCGTGAGACTTTATTGTATTAAGAAGAAACAGAATTGGGGAATGGTTTCAGTTGGAAGGGAGCTTAAAGATCATCTAATTCCATCCCCTCTGCCATGGTCAGGGACACCTTCCACTAGATCAGGCTCCTCAGAGTCCCATCCAGCCTAGCCTTGAATGCTTCCAGGGATGGGGCATCCTTAGCTTCTTTGGGCAACCTGTTCAAGTGCCTCATGACCCTCACAATTCAGAATTTCTTCCTGATATCTATTCGAAACCTGTCGTCTTTCAGTTTAGAGCCATTAACCTTTGTCTTATCACAACATGCCCTTTTCAATAGTCTCTCTGCAGCTTCCTTGTAGGCCCCTTTTAGGTGCTGGAAGACCTCCATTAGGTATCCTCGGAGCCTTCTCTTCTCCAAGTTGAACAACCCCAGCTCTCACAGTCTGTCTTCATTGGAGAGGTGTTTCATCTCTCTGATCATATTTGTGGCCCTCCTCTGAATTAACTCCAACAGCGTCTTCTCACAGAAGATGTGAAATACCACAGGTACCTTGTTTGTACTAAAATTAAGACTGGGAACTCATTGCTATTAAAAATGTCAATTCTGTTGAAGCATTAAAAAAAAAAAAAAATCCAGAATCTAATTCACAATGTCTTTACTAAGCTGTTTTATGGTAGAGCATACCATTGGAAATGTGATGAGTCTTCATGTAAAAATGCTGATTTGAATTAGATTTAGAATATATGTCATCCTCAATTAGCCTTCCCTTCATCAAAATGATCTCACAAACATGGAGAATGAATCTTTATTTCCTCCTTTGCACATGGGAGGTCATTTGTCAGATTTAATATACTTCCACCTACGTCTTCCTACATGTTTGGGTTCAATATGGATGACTATGGACTTTGTGGAAAAAAAATGTATCACATCTATAAGAACCTGAAATCTGCTTTTATTAAGTGTTCATCATATTATATATAACTATTCTGTAAATTATGGCAAAGCTGATAAATCAATGATAAAGACATTGTATTGGAATTAAAAATGCAAAAAGTTTCGAACACTTTCTAGACCTATTTCTGCATCATAAGTTGCTGCTGGTACTTAGAAACTGGCAAGATATAAATTTTTTTAAATTAGCTATCTGTATTTTCTTCAAGCATTAGATTGATGGTTGCTATTCTGTTGACGTTTATCATCACAGCAATTACCTTTTACTTAAAAAGACTGGGCATGTTAAAAATCATTTGACATCATGCACTTCCATGGTATATTGAGGCATAAGTAAAAAAATAATTGTGAGATAAAAACACTTTTAAAAGTGTTTCTGATAGGTGCTGGAACAGCAATCACTCTTAACTTTGAGTAGTTATCTCCTTTAAAGACTGTGGTTAAAACAAGAACTTTTAAAAGAAAAGTTGTCTAGAGCAAGAATTAGAAGAGGACATAAGCATGACAGAGAAGGAAAAAACAAACACACACACACACACACACACACAAACTAAACCAAAAAGCAAGATCCAAACTCAAAACATGTAGAAGAATGCCCTCTGGATATGTAAAAACACAGGAATGACATAGCTAACTTCTGCATCAGGTTTATACTTTGGCTGATCTGGAAGGAGTGGAGAGACATTGAATTACATATGCTAATGATATGAAAATAGTTGATGTAAAGGAATATCAGGATGGAAAAATTAATTTCTATATGTGAAGAATTTTCATACTTCTTAGTTTTTAACAGGAATACTGAAAAAAAAGAGTGTTCTTATTCATATTAGTATTTGCCAGTACTTTCTCTCCATTCTCTTCATGCCTGATTGAAGAAACATCAGACCACTGGGATTTGCTGTTTTATGGATGTGTTTGCATACAACAACTGCATCTCAGGGAAGCCAAAATGCATGAGCAATGTGAATTAAATGCTAAATGTATCTGGCCCAAAAATTTTAATTCACTTTCTGCTATTCCTCTCTATATTGAATAAATATTGGATGGCTGATATTAAGAAAGAAATACTTATATTACTTATAATGGTCATGATATTATAATACACTATATTGATAATGTATATATATAATATATAAAATTTAAAAATTATGGAAACTGTTTTTTTAAAGCTTTTCATTACAGTTTTTTGACTGGTGGAAAATTAAATTGAAAAATTCTGTAAACATAGCAATTGCATAAAAATAAATTTGAATGGAATATTTAGGCTTTAAGCAAGTATGAATTCTGGATTATGAACATATAACCACCTCCTTTTACCAACTGCACAACTACTGAGTCTACTGAGGGAGTTTCAATTGCTTCATCTCCCTTTACGTAAGCAACAGCTAGAATACTCTATTGTGAGCTCACATCTTTATTATCACTGGGAGGTGTACTAAAAAGAGCCTTGGATTCCAGTGATTGTGATAAGTTAAGTACGATAAACAGCACATCTTCTTTAATATATAACTTTTACTAGGTAAGATCAAATCTCTGCTCTTAAAATTACTTCATTGAATTAACCTTTGTCATTTCTAAATGTAATCACAAAACAGCCTTAAAAATCAGTTGTCCAGTCCTCAGCTTGTGGAAATCAGCAAAGTCCCACTGAAATGTTGGTTTTGTAGGTCATCTTGTCTGATGTATATAAACTGGACATGACAAAATGAACTTATGCCTCAAGTGACTTCTATATTACTATGACCTGTCAAAAACTATTGCTTAAATTATAAGGCTGTGTTCAACAATAATGTTTCTGTAGGCACAGCAACTTTCTTTGCACTCTTGCTAGCACTGCAGGAAAGTTGTCTTCAGGAGTACTTCCAAAGGCATAAATGCCTCGGTGTTCCACGTTATTTTGTTCTGAGTCTTTTAATGCATTTTTAGGAACTTATATTTGAGTTTGTGAATAATTCCACTTTAATTGCCAAATAGTAATAAATCCCACATTTAAATTGCAAGGTCAGCACTCTGAAGAATCACGGCATCATGGAATGGTTGGGGTTGTAAGGAACACCTGGAAATCTAGTCCAATCCCCCAATAAAGCAGGGTCACCCAGAGCAGGTTGCACAGAATTGTGTCCAGGAAGGTTTAAAGTATATCCAGAGAAGGAGGCTCCACAAACTCTCTGGGAATTCTGTTTCAGTGTTTATTAATATTCAGACGGTACTTCCTGGGTTTTAGTTTGTGCTCGTTGTCCATTACCCCATCAGTGAGCACCACTGAAAAAAGTCTAGTCCCATCCTCTTGATGCACCCCCTTAAGATATTTATATGCATTTATAAGATCTCCTCTCAGCCTTCTCCAGGCTAAATTGGCCCAGCTGCCTCAGTCTTTCCTCACAAGAGAGGTGGTTCCATCCCCTAATTATCTCCGTAGCCCTTCACTGGACCCTTTCAAGTTCCTTGTCTTTCCTGAACTGGGGAGCCCAGAACTGGACAAAGCACTCCTGACACGGCCTAACCAGAGCAGAGTAGAGGGGGAAGACAGCCACCTTACTAAGATAATTAATCTCAATCAAATTAATTAAAATAATCATGTGGACAAAGATAAGCAAGAGTTAGTGACCATTCTTGACACTGTCTCTCTTAGTTAGGCAAAATTCCTGAAGATTATTGATGATACTGAAGCTCCTCAGGGCTGAAACAATCACTGTTGTGTAAGAAAATTGTGTACTCTAAATTTGGAAAACATGATCTTATGTACTGAATTTCCAAGCCTCTTCTGCAACACAGAGCATTTCATCAGAGAACACGAGAAATCCTCGTCAAACAATGTAGAGTTCATCTTTACTTCTGCACTGGATAATTTTTTCCTCCCATTTTAGTTTATGTACAGCTGTTGGAGGTTTCTACACAGATAACAGAGAAAAGTGAGACACAGAGGCATAGGTTTGAGTACTTTCTTGGATAGAAGTCTGAATAGCTCTTATGGAGAAATGACAATATTCATGTCAGTGTAACTGAATATTTGAGTAAGTAAATGTTGATTTAGGTTTTTCAATTTTATGACACTTATCACTTCCCCCCCCCTCCCCCTCCAGTTCTGAGACTGTCTTCAATCACCCTTTTTTATATACCAAGTTTCCTTTCCCTCTCTGTGTTTTTGTGTCTCCACTGATTCAGGAAGGACAGCAGAGATGACAGCAGCAGAATGGAAGGTAGTGGTGTCCCATGGGGATTGTGTTTCATGGCCAAGGAGAGCTCAGAACTCATTCTTTCATTTCACATGTGTTTGCTTTTGCCTCCATTTTTTACTGTATCTTTTCCAATTTACCATCTGACCATAACCTCTATAAGAAATTTCCATTACTGCTGTGCTTTGCACTGCAGGCATAGTAGGCTGAACTGTATATTCTACCATCATATTTCCAGAATCAGCTATGTTTAGTTCAGAAATAACTTCTAAAGGAGGACAGAATTTTTAATTAGAGTTTTCATGATAAAAACTAGTAGTGGGAAAGATTTTCTCATTCACCAAATTCACAGGACTTTCAATCAGTAGAAGATCTGCAGGGGATATTTCCTACCTTGTAGATGTAATTTGTGTAATGTGATGGTGACTAATCTTCTATGACCACTGCATTGTCTGATATTACATTATGCTTTGTTAGATGGAGTACACATCAGGGAAGAAGTTGGGATTAATTCATATTGGAGAATAACTTGACTGCATCAGATTCTCCAATTATTTTAGTTAAAATTGTCCTCTTGTCCCCATACCAGAACCAGGATGTCATTAGCTCCTGGAGAACTCTCACTGTGAGGAAATAAAGTGAATGAGCTGTCAACCTCTAATCACTCTTCAAAGAAAAAAATTAATGTGTTTTAGAAATGCATTAATCCAAATTAAAGTAGCAAACAGTTCCCCAAAGCTTTTGACTGAATAAATATTTTCATATTTGTTTAAAATTTAAGAGCTATGCATTTATAAGCTATGATACATTTTCCCTACTTTCTGAAACAGACTACATACTGCATATTTTCAGCTTTTACAACATCTATTAAATAAAAGTCTCCACCCAGACATTTTACTGCGGCTTTATCTCCTTACATTTTACCTGTTACTCAATATAATTTCATCAGGTCTGTAATGATAAGGTTGGAAAAAATAACCTTTATGATACCAGATGGATTCTAATTCTCAAAAATCTCTGGTGATGGCACATTCTTATTGACATTTATAGTGACTCCATTTATGACAGACTGAAGGTGATGAACAGGCCCATGCAAGAGGTCATCTTGTGTCAAAGCTGGTACACAGTCTGTCAGACACAGTGAATGTAAGGCTGCTAATGAGGAATTAACTAGATAGACTGTGGCCATTTTACTGTTTTCATGCAATCTAAACCTGTTAAACAATGCTAATCAGGTGTTTATTAAGTGAAACCATTATGCCAAACTTGCTGCAGACCCTACCATATGTCAAAGAGGTTGTAAAGTATTATTCATCAGATTTAAAGCTGATTAATGAGTCATTTAATAGTGAACCTTTCTTTTCTTAGCCTCTAGCTAAGCATATGTACCAAGGTTAAACTAACACATACATGGTTTTGAAAGTAAGTTTCTGTTAAGGGGAAAGAAAATCTTCAACCGCTCCGTGAAAGTTCTAATAGTTGAAAAGCTTTCTGGAGGAGGAAGGGTATTTTCTTTTATTTTTAGATAAAAATGTAGCAAAAGAATGGCATATTAATTAAAAAATGAACAGAAGACAACTAGAATACTACATACATTTTCAGATCGGGAAATAAAATTTATAAATACTAAACTTAATAAATTTCAGCCTTCAAGCTCACATCCATTTCATTATCTTTCCTAACTTGTTATTTACACAGTGTTGCAGCAAATTGATGCTACAGAGCCATCTTGACTAGAGTGAAACCAAAAAATTGGTGAAATATTAGGCAGAACTGAAACAGCTATCAAAAATCTGCTGTGTCCACATCGGGGAGCAATAACGGTATCGGTATTGAGGTAGCAGTAAATGCTAATGGTATAATGAACAGTAAAAGCCTGAAGAGAGAACTAAAATTCATGCTAATAGAATGACAGTCGGGTTCAGAAAATCTGAAGATGATAGCCAACATTTCGTCAGTAAATAATCACTAAACCAACAGACACTGATACCATTTTAAACTTCTTTTAACAGGAAGAAAGGACACTACAGAGAACCTAGCCATAAAATCTCATGTTCATACTTAGTCAGGTATTAGTTTTGCTTAAATTAGAAGGCTGAATAAAGGTAGAACTGTAATTAATATTCTCACTTCCAAAACGAAAAACACAGAACCTTGTAGGACTCTAATCAACTGGGAATAACAGCAAAACACTTAAAGGTGAACATGGCTCCAAACCATGAGAAAAAGATTGCAGTGAAGGCTTTTAGATATAACCAGATAATAAACCATCTATAAAAGGAAATTTAATGGCTCCTTACACAGAACAGAAAACAGAAGTGATTACTAAGAACGGAACATTTCAGACAATAAGACATAAAAGGATTAAAAATATTTCTAAAAGGCGAACTGAATGAAACCTTTGGGAAAAAAACCAAACCAACATTGCATAATAAAACACAAGAAATCAGAAAATGTGGTCACTTTGCAGAGAACATGAGTTAGAACTTAAAGTTAGTTATGCTGCAAAGACAAATGCATTACCTCAGCTTAGAGAAATGGCAGTGATGTGCAGTGTGGAGGTAAAGGATTAACTGATAATGTCGATGGTGGGTGTGTAACTATGCCAAATCTACCTGGACACATTCCAGCACACTAAATTTCCCCATGAGGCTTTGTTACACTTTCAAGCCAGAAATACTACAGGAGTCAGCAAGGCATTTGAAATGACAGTGAAAGAGAACATCCTTCCTGTGATGAGATAGAGTGAGCTTTTAAAGTACCAGGCTGCAGACAGGCTGACACATACTTTGACGTACATTTCATTGCAATATAAACTAAGAGCTTCCTAATGAAATGTGCCAACGGTATAAAGCTGGGAAATATTGCCGATATAGGATCAGATTATCATATGGCAGGAGATAATGACAAATCAGATTGGAGTAATAGAAATGGAATGGAAGAGTTCAAAGTACTTAGAGACTAATAGCAAGAATGACTTCCATAAGCAGTAAGTTCATCAGCTGATAAAGCTCACCTACATCACAAAATACATGGCTTATGGCTTGGCATAAAATAGTTAGGTTGTCTCAAAAAGAGATGAGAGTCTGGACAATGAATAGGTAAGGTATTTTCAGCTCACTCCAGAGTCTGTTCTCTGGAACTGCTATAGAATAAGATCACTGAGTTTAGTTCAGCTCATGCTTCTCCTTTCTGTCACACCAACACTGTCAAGTGCTCCATGTGCCTTCATATCAGTTCTTGAGGCTTGAGGCATGTCTTCAATATTCCCTCTTGAAAGCATTAATCTTGTTGAGAATTGCATAACCGTAATACCCAGGTGCTTTGGGCTGAAGAAATGCACACCACCACCCCACCCCCAAACAAAGAAAGAATAAAGACACACACTGTGGGTTAAAGAGAATTCAGTGTGGGCCTGCAAAATCCAGTAAAGAAGAGATTAGCCCTGAACCCTTAGTCTGGGTGTAAGGGCTTATTTCTTGAAGGAGATATTTTTAATGCTGGAGATACAGCCATTGAGACCCAGGTGTCCTATCCAAATTCAGAATGCACTAAAGAAAGTTTTCCAGTGAAGATGGAGAATAATTTATTCATATATCATATGAGCGAGTATTCTTCTGGAATACTTGTTTAGTTCAATTTCTTTAAAAACAATGCAATTGAATTATTATTGGTCTAACTAAAACCTGCTACATGAAAATACTGCAGAAAAATATATATGCTGATTTCGTATAGGAAGGAAAATGGAAACAGACACAAAAATGGGGGGAAGGAAGTTAAGATAAAGCCTCTTGTTGCCACAAGAATTAGTGATTATGCACAAATTTTAAACAGGATGTATTGGGTTTGCATGGCAAGGTTTTGGTACCACCCAGGAGCCATTAACTACATTTTTCTTTCCCCTGTCCAGCTGAGGAGGGGGAGTGATCGAGTGACGTGGTGGTCACCTGTCATGCAATCAGGATAATTCACCACACAAAGCTGTTTTGAAAGTTAGGTAAAGAATTTTAACCAACAGAAGTGATACAATTTTCTAATAGTGGCAGATGGAAATAAAGCACCAAATGATTTTCAGAAAAAGTTGCACCAATTTATAAATAGGTTTCATAGAATCACAGAATGGTTTGAGTTGGAAAGGATCTGACTTGTCAGTTCAGAACGGATAAAAAACTATTAGCATCCCACACAATTTCTCTATCTACAATTTCATAGTAGTTAATCAAAACTTATGCTTTACTAATAGTTTTTTTCATATTTATTCATTTTTTCCTGCAACTAGTTGGTACATTTCTAGCCCTGTAGGGTGTACAGGCACCAGCAAAAACAGGAGGGGAAGGCCCAGATTATGAAAGGTTTATTCTAGCAAACTCAAATGAAGAAAATCAACCAATGGATTTTTTTTTCTTTTTTTTTTTAATAAACAAAATACTACTGATCTATTCCATGTTATCGCATCCGTTGCTTCATAGCAAAAACATTAATCAACTCAAATTCTGTTAATTCAGTATTATTTTTTCAGCTGCATCACAGAATCATAGAGTATCTTGAATTGGAAGGCACCCTTAAGGATCATTGAGTGCAACTCTCTGCTCCTCACATGACTATGTGAAATTAAACCATATGACTAAAAGCATCATCCAGACACTCTGAACTCTGGCAGGCTTGGTGCCATGACCGCTTCCTTGTGGAGGCTGGTCTGGTGGCCGACCACCCTCTCAGCAAAGAACCTTTTCCTGATGTACAATCTGAACTTCCTCTTGCACAACAGATCCCAGCAAAATCAGAACTCAAATTTCTCTTCTCTCTTTCTCTATCTTTTAAACAAACCCAGAATAATATGGACAGTAAAAAAAAAAAAAAAATGGTCAAGAACATTTAGACTTCATATTAATCTGCAACTTCAACACCATTGCAGATTTTGAAAACTGGATCACAACACAAACTCTATCCTTCCTGCCCCTCAGATTGCTTTACCCCTTATATTTGGTTAAAAATTAGTCTTTCACTTGGTCTTCTCAGGGAAACTGTCAGCTATTCCAGAGCAGCCTGGACACAGAGCAGTCTCCAAGGAGTCACAAGGTAAGAGTCTGAACCCTCCAAATAGGGAAGTGAATCGGTCCTATAACTCCCCAGATCCAAGTGAATGTTCCTACACAGAATTACTGATAAAAGGTGGACTTCCCTCTGTTATTCTATATCACTAAAGAAATTAGGAATTGCTGCTCCACTTTGTGGAAGCCAAACTCCTGTGCTGAGTCTTTGGCATAGCAAGAAGAAACAAGGGCTGAGCTCAAGATATCGAACACTCAAAATCAACAGGGTATAAACTGACGCACGAGAGGAAACCCAGAAGACTTTTGAAATGCTTTTCGAAGTGCAGTGGTTTTTCAGGTGAAAAAAAAAAAAAAAGAAAGGTTAGTTAAGGCCTTAGGACTGCAATTCTTGCTGAAATGAAGCCTCATTCCATTTTTGCATTTGGAGCTTTGTTCTACAATTCTTGCTGACCTCAGTGTAAATCATCAGCTAGGAATCTGAATTATTCTTCTAACATTATCAGTCCAGACAATCTAAAAACTTTTCTTAAGGGAATACCTAAGGAGCTATGGGAGGAGTGGTATGATTTGACAAACAGGTTTTGGATACATATCACTGCTGTGATATTTCTCCTCCTTTGACAGTGTGATGAGCACTTCTCTTGACACAACACAGGTTTTTAACAGGTGTTTAATCAAGAAGAGTGTTTGGATTTTGCAGGCAGATGAAGAGAATTCTTTTTTACAGATTTTCATGCCACACTTTGTCCTGGTTTTGTCTGGGACATAGTTTATATTCTTCATAGCTGCTGAAGTGCTATGGTTATTTGGAATCAGTAAGATACTAAAGCTGATATCATTATGATGTTTTGGCTGCTGCTCAGCAGTGCTTCCTTTAACTCAAGGACTTTTCAGTGTCTCACGCTCTGCAAGTGAGGAGGTGCACAAGAGCACCTGACAAAGCACAGCCGGGACAGCTGACCTGAGCTGGCCAAAGAGATTTTCCATATCGAAGGACATGCCCGTACACAAACTGGAGAGAATTGACCAGGAGGTGCTAATTGCTGTTTAGGGATGGGCTGGGTTTTGGCCAGTGGGTGGTGAGCAATTTTATTGTGTACTGTTTGTTTCTCTTGGGGTTTCCTGCTCTCTCTCACTCTCCTTATCATTATCATTTCTATTGTTGTTGCTATTATTATTTTCTTCTTCTTGTTGTTGTTATTATTATTATTGTTATTAATTTTTTCTATTATTTCTAAATTAAACCCTTGTTTCAATCCACCAGATTTACATTTTCTTTCTGATTCTCCTCCTCACCAGGCTGGGAGGAAGCAAGTAAGAGTTTGTGTGGTACTTACTTGCCAGTTGGGGTTGTGACCCACCTAGTCTTTTATACTTACTATGATTCCAATCTGAGGAAAGAGTTTGTCAGAAAGCATGGAATATAATTTGCTTCTATAAGCATATACAATTAAAGTTCATGAAAGCATAAAAATAATATGCTTGTTTAATATTTGATTCATTATAAATTTCAAATATATATTTTATTTTAAAAGTCTGAAGTGTTGTGTATTTATTGACTCTAGCATAATGAAAAGAGAGATTCGTGAAGAAAGGGTTAAACAGAGTAAAAGCTGAAAATTCCCTACCATTTTTCCTGAAGAGAGTGTCAACACAGCTATTTTAGAAGAACAGGACCAGTCACTTGTGCTGAGTAAGCAAACCCATGACCCACTGAAGTCATGCTGTACTGGGAAGAACAGAGGCAGGCAAACAGCTGCCTACAAGCTGATCCGTTTTGTCACTTATTGTGCTTATTATGTTTGAAGTACTTCTCATCCAGCACAAAAACCAGGAACATGAAATAGTACAGTTTAACAACAGATAGAGGTTTATCCACAATTTTTCCCAGAGAAGCTTTTATATTTGTCTGAACTGTTAATCTTAATGGCCAGAATTCTCCATCTTGGAAAAAGTTAGGGAATATTTATTTAAAAATAAAAAAAATCTTAGAATGTGTTAAGACAATTACACGTGTATTTGTATGATTATATCAGCCGTGCAAGTCACATGACTTTAAGTCAGATCTTTGTAAAGGAAGAACCCTTTGGTGCTAAAATGAGTTTGCTAATCTACAGGGAAGGGTAAATGACAAATTCTTTGACATTTAGGGATAAGAGTGCCTCAGGACTGGAGTATGCCTCAGTTCCAAAGAGCTGTCTGAAGCAAATCCAGAAGTGTCAGACAGAGAGACCGTAAATTAATACAATTTATAATGAACGTACATACTTTCAAAGTTCTGTACTAATATTGACAAAGTAGTCAGAATACAATTTACTGCTAATGTATATTTTGTTTCTTAATAAAAATTGAATTATTTAAGTGGAATAGAATTATAAATACTATCATCCTATATGATTTAACATTCCATCTAGTCTTAAAGTCTGTGAGGGCTAGTAGAACCTGGAAGTTTCTAATGAAGTAAATATTATAGCTACTAACAAGTGATCTATAATTGCTACAAACACATAATGATTTGTATTGTTTAACTTTAATATTTTAATTCTTCTACCATGCCATCATTGCCAGAAACTACTGAATAACATAACCAATATGCAATGGCTAAGTGCAATAATCCGCAGTTTTCCATGTATTGAAGAAAAAAATCTTTCTTCACAACTCTGTTTTTAATTTACATTTTCTGAAAAGGCATCTCCTAGTGCAGTTATCAATGCAGATAACAAATGTTTAAAAAAACCCTGGATTGTGGCCAAATCCATCAGGTTCATCTTCCAAAAGATAAATTCCAATAGTCCATCCCTGATGACAGTGCCTTGAATATCTTTAACTTTTCCATCAGAACCATTTAGTGTAACTATTGCTTCTCCACAGCTTGAACATCACTACCATTGTCAGAACCAGGCAAACAAATTTATGATGATGTTCCTGGGAATAAGGAACTAATGCAAAGGGGATTTCTCTGTAGTTCTTCATTAACATTTTATTCATTACGACAAGGGAGTTATAAGAGTTTCCTTTTACGCAAATTAGGTCACAGGATAAAAAATACACAGCATGGAAACACAGTGTATTACTACGTAGAACAAAAGATCTGGTTAATAAATTATGATAATGGAATTAGTCTACTGCTAATGCTGAGAGGCACATTTAAATATTATGAAATTTTCTTGGGGAAGGAAAAGCTGTTGCATGTATTCATAAATCATTTTTTTCCTTTGTGCCTCAGTTTCTGTTGTCCTTTTTTATGTTATTTCCTTCTGAAGGAATGTACATATCCTACTTTAAACATTTGTTTTGGTTTGTTAAAAGGAACATTTTGAGTGAGTCAAAGACAAATTTTTACTGTCCTGTTTTTCAAATGAATGCTTTAACTATGTTCAGAGATGTCCTGGATCAATTCAAGCAGATTCATTCTGGAAATGATAGTGTGTAGAGTACAGAGACTGAAAATAAATTAGGTTAATTAAAAAACCCCAAACCCTTAAACATTAATGCCAAGAAGATAACCATTAAGGAAACATGTGGTCCTTGCCATAGATATCTAGTGTCATCAAAGTTCTTTAGTTAGTTTATTTATTTATTGGAGTTATTTGGTTTATTTGTTTCCTTTGAATTCAATTTATTTCTAAGATTTATTTAAACAAAATAGGCTAAATTCAGACCTGGTTTAAGTGGTATAACTCTAGTGAGCTAATTAATTTGCAACTACCTCATTAATTCAGTGATTACCTTCAGTTTATTCATTACATTAACTTAACTCCTATTTTTCCATTTATGCAAGGTCTGAATAGACTCAAAGGACAGCAAAATGAAGACTCTTACAAACTATTCTTTTAGCAGGAAAATAAGGACGGCTTCTCCACTTCCTACAAAGCAAAGCAATCCATTTTAACCATTTTTCTGGGAATGTCAGTACCCCTGCCAGCTGAGGGCATTACTTTTTCCAAAAGAGCAGGAATTTAGCTGAGCAATATTTTGCACAGAGCAATTTCTCCTCTAAAATCACAATGTTCTGTTATTAATAATGGTGTGATTAACAAAACGTGAAAAGGAAACCAAGCCATGAATGATTCACCTAAACTCTTCTACTTTCATATAAAAAGTATTACTACAAATTGTATATGTATGGATCATCTCACTCTCTCTTCATTCCATCTTCTTAAATCACAAAGTTATTTTTCACAGGATAAACTAAACAGGAATGTTATCAGTGTAAATCCCAGAGTGCCTTTCAATCATTTTTAAAGAGTAAAGAATGACCTTTGCAACGCAACATCCATTCATACCATCTAATTCCTTCTAAATCATCATTTCCTTTTTAAAATCTCTTAAACGCTTCTCTTCAGGTCTTAATGTGGCCTTCACACTAAGAGCTACCCTGGCATAGGTAACACAGATAATTGTTTCTGTGCAAAAAACCCATTCAGATGGAGTTAAATCAAACAGAAAATATTGTCATATATGCCGTGGTGTAGGCTTATTCAGGATAACTTTTTAAGGACTGCAGAGAGCTGTCTGCATCTTAATGCTGCTGAACCCTCAGAGAGTAAATAACTTGCAATTCAACTGGCACCCCTCATCCACTGGGGTCCAAAAATAGCATTATCAGCCTTGACCTTGCACAGGCTGTAGTTGTTATACAGGATGTTTCCAGAGAAAGGAATGATTCTGTAAACTCGTGCTTAAACAGAAACTTAGGAAAGGGTACCCCTTGTTACTCTGTTTCTTCCATCCCCACTTGGATTTGAATGTGAGCAGGAAAACCCAAGAGGCTAGCAAACTCATGTTCTACTACTGGAAATCAACCATATAAAGTTCTTGGTCCTGAATGTGAAGCATAAAAATGGTTCTCTGTATTTCTCCTTCCCCAAATCTTATTCTCTGCCAGTTTTCCAGATACCTATCGAGACAGCACATCTAAAATAACTTTTTTTTTTCCTACATAATAACCATTATTATTCAGTACCTACTGGGAAATTCAAGAAATAGTAATTCTCAATCACAATGTGTATCCTGTTAGAAGCACACCATAGCAATACTTAAATGAATGCTGAGAACAAAGATCACTGATTCAAGAGCAATCATCCTTTTCTGAGCAAGCTAATGTGCATGTGAGAGCAACCTCTGCACAAGTCTATGATGAATTACAGGCACATGTACAGTAGATAAGCCATACTGGAACTGACCTTGGCAACAGTCCAGGGATGGTATCTTCCCTGGGAGGATCTACACTTGAATATTTTTGACAGAAGAGTTAGGCATTAACATCATATTAAGAGACTTTTTATTCAATTATTTAAATTATAAGGGACTTCATAAAATTACAAATCTGGTGCATTTCCTAGATTTATGCTTAAATCTTCAAAATAATCACTAAGCTCAGTGGTGAGAACCTTGGCCTTTCCCATTTTACAAAATTTGATGGCATCAGTAAAAATAGTACCTATTGTTATGTAGAGTTGCTTTTCTAGGAATTCAGTTTAGCTGAAAATACTTTTCTTGTCTAAGTGCCAATTTTATCCTTTACAGGCAGTGTATGTATCAACCCTTCATTAGGCAGCATTTCAGGAGAGAGAAAATTTAGAAATTTTTAAACTTTTGAATGACATTACTTTTATTCTAAAATCTGAAGTATTTGCTCTAAAACCACAATACCTTAGTAATCTGTTCCAATGAATAACTGCCCAGAAGCATTAATTTTTTGGCTATGCTTGAAATGGTTGACATCCTCACTGTTAAATTCTCTTACGTTCTAAACCACATCAGCCAAACGTCTAAAGCAGCTGTTCTGAACTGTGCCTGACCTGTGCTAGCTCTCAAAGGGCAGCATACACTTGTGTCCTGAACGTCTCAACGCCCTGTGGCTGACAACTTCCCAAACTTCTCAGTTACTAGAAGGACCAAAAAGGGATGCTGTTCTTTTTGGCCCACTGTTCACAAACAGAGAAGATGTGACTGAGATAACTCTCAGAGACAGCAACCAAGGCTGTGCTGGCTGTTAGCTGATCTGTCTTCTTTAAAGGAAATCTGGGAAGATAAGCACATCTCTGGACTTAATAAGAACAGACAGGAGAAAGACAATGAGGAGGGTTAATTGATTTCAAAGGAAAATATGTTAGAATCTCAGGGACAAACTGGCCCCATTGTGCAGTCAGAGAGGGAATTTTGGCCAAAGGCCCAACTGGCTGGGAAAAGAGTTTCTCACTGAAGTCAGTGCAGACGTTACCCACAGCCGTTCTGGCATCCCCACCCTCAGAGCCAGCCAGTGGGCTGATGGGTGTGGGTGGTAGTCCTACTGCAAGTTGGAGGCTGGTCTAGATGGTGGCACCCCAGGGAGAATTTACTTAAGAAGGTGCAAAATGCTACCAGATGAGGAACTAATTAGTTCTTCCGAAATGCAAATCAATGTAAATAATATCAGAACAATTAAGTTTCTGAGGGTTTTTTTCCTAGATCTGATAAGATCTGATAACTTAATCTCACAGGTATTTAAACCCCTTATTGTAGCTGACAATAAAGAGTTAAGTGCCTATGTACCTCTAATAATTTTTTTAATTATTTCTATAGTAATCTTCCACCCTCAGATGGAGGCTTAGTAGGTGGAAATCATCCTAATTATATATATTAAATAACTTTGTCCACAAAATGATTCATCTCAGATTTACTTGTCTTCCCTTCTACCCTACAGGATGCCTAATCTTCTTACATTCAGTGGGATTTGACTTCAAGTACTACAATTTGTGGGTGGAAAAGAGTATAAAATACTTCAATATTTCAACTGATTTTTTAACAAGAATAGTCTCTTCAATTTGTCCAACTTTATAGACTTTTTTTGTGTGATTTTATTACCTCTTTTTGCAGACTATCTGTATTTTTAGTTTATGGTCATTGATTTTATGAGCTTCCTAATTTCGAGCTAGCTGAAGCTGTTGAGAAGTTCTGTGTGCTTCTAAGTGTAATCTACACTGCAGTCATCTTTAGGAAAGCATTAATTGCAGTCCCTTACTGCACATGAAACGATAAAATATTGCATCTATATTTCCAAGGACAGTGATCAAGTGAAGTATCTTTTCACATATATCCTGTTTTCCTATTTTCCTGCCTTTTAAAGTGATCTTCACGTCATTTGTAAAGAAGGAAGAGCAATATATGCAATATCTGCATGTGTTCTTAGGCCCTTGGTATTTTTCTAGAAGCCTGTAAGTTTGGTAAAACTACCAAACTACCACAAACTTGATAATTCAGAATAACAGTGTTTTGCATACCACAGTATATTCTACCAAATATTGAGGTATTGCAGCATCCACCTTTGCACAGGAAGAAGACTAAGTTTTGGTTTTAATTTTTGGTAGCTGTCCCCTTAACATTAGTGATGCTTTTGCTTTTATATAAGAGTAAATGTATAAGACTTCCCAGTTAAAAATATTTAAAACTCCTTTCCTTCTATTCTTATTGTCTTTGAAGTCAATTTGAAGCAATTCTGAAGATCCTCTCTAGACATAAGACTTCAATGTCGGTGAGAAGATTCTTCAGAGGAGCTGTGCATTTATAGTAACTTCAAGACCTTTTTATGCTTACTTGAAATAAAGTAGTTCTTATACTATAAATTTGACACAGGTAGTTCCTGCAAATATTACAGTGAGATTCCAGTTGCTATTTATGCTATGTTTTTCATCTGCAGCTCAGAAAATAGTATTTCTAGATATTTGTTCCTAATAAATAGATTGATGTAATAGTTTCAGATAGAGTACTGTCCAGGAAAAATTTACAATTTATTTTGAATATGTTATTTTCTAGACTAAGAAGTTTAAAACACTAGGCTATTTCTAAATGGAGACAGAGAAGTGGATTAAAGGCTTCATTAGCAGTACTGAATTAATGATGATTTAGAAACTGATTTCTCTAAAATATATGTCACCTAGTTATGTAGGATTGGAATAGTCCTCAAGACTTATATTGTCATCAAATTCATCTTTCTTGACTGAAGCAAGAACACATGTACACGGACATTTTTTTCACCTATTCCTCTGATCTTCACTCTTTCTAATTATCTTGTTCCAGGATTTGACTATCCCTTACATTTGAGGTCATTACTCTTTCAGAACATACAGCTATATGTTCACTGGCTGGATGGCCAGGCCCAGAGAGGGATAGTGAAGGGAGTTGCATCCAGCTGGCACCTGGTCACCAGTGGGGTTCCCCAGGGCTCAGCACTGGGGACAGTCTTGTTTAAAATCTTTATCGATCATTTGGTAGAGGCGATCAAGTGCACCCCCATTAAGTTTGCAGATGACACCAGCATGGGCGGGAGCGTTGATCTGCTGGAGGGCAGGAAGGCTCTGCAGAGCGATCTGGATTGATGGGCCAAGAGCAAGAGTATCAGGTTCAACAAGGCCAAGTGCCAGGTCCTGTCCTTGGGTCTCAACAACCTCATTAAGCACTACAGGCAGGGGATAGAGTGGCTGGAAAGCTGCCTGGCAGGAAAGAACTTTGGGGTGCTGATCAACAGCTGCCGAACATGAGCCATCAGTGTGCCCAGGTGGCCAAGAAGGCCAATGGCATCCTGGCCTGTATCAGCAATAGTGTGGCCAGCAGGACCAGGGCAGGGATGTCCCCCTATATTTGGCACTGGTGAGGCCGCACCTCAAGTCCTGTTCTGTGTGTCCAGTTCTGGGCCCCTCACTACAAGAAGGACACTGAGGTGCTGGAGAGTGTCCAGAGAAGCAACAAACTTGGTGAAGGTTCTGGAGAACACGTCATTTGAGGAACGGTTGAGGGAGCTGTAATTGTTTAGTATGGAGAAGATGAGGCTCAAGGCTAACCTTATTGCTCCCTACAACTCCCTGAAAAGAGGCTGTAGCCCTGTGGGGGTGGGTCTCTTCTCCCAGGCAAGCAGTGACAGGATGAGAGGACATCTAAGATGCACCGGGCGAAATTCAAGTTGGACATCAGGAATCATTTCTTCACAGAAAGGGTGATTAAGCACTGGAACGGGCTGCCCAGAGAGGTGGTGAAGTCACTGTCTCTGGAAGTCTTCAAGAAATGACTGGACATGGCACTAAGTGCTATGATTTAGTTGGCAGTGTAGGTTTGGTCAAAAGTTGGACTCAATGATCTTGGAGGTCTTTTCCAACCTTTATGATTCTATGATTCTATGATAAGTTATGAAAGTTGTAATATCGTAGTGTTTCCATGTGGGTTTTATAAAAACAAACTTGTACTTTGTGAATCAACATCTATCACTAAATTCTATGAAGCCATCAATATTAATACTGCTGAGGTTAATGGAGATTTTAATGTTAATTCTGCTGACTACATTGCATGAATAAAGCTAGTAGGAAATCAACATCTACCTTCTGCTTTTCACATAATCATCAATAATAATAATGTATTTAAATGAAAAGAAGAATAAAAATCCACTTCAAGAATCAATAATGTTGGTAATGATGTTGTAATAGAATATGGCTGGCTATGACTCTCAGAGCTCTGCACAAGCAACTCATTGCGATTAGTAAACCCAGCAAATGTGGAAAATACATAGACAATTGTAACTCTAATGTTAACATGTCCAATAATATGTGGAATTTGATTACATCGGAAGGTTCTGCTGATACCGTGCGCTGCCTTCAGGACAGAATTGCTGTCTTAGTACTTAGGAATAATAATTTATTCCAGCAGTGTCCCCTGTTGCTGCTGAATGTAAGACCCTATGTTTCTGGTTCAAGACTGAATTTTAATTTCATTATTCTCACTTATAAAAACTACTTTTTTTCTGGGTTTCAAATGAAATTATTCAACTAAATAGAGATTTATTGTTCTATATTAAATATTATTTATACCTATATGTGCTGTGTGCTGGAATTTTATTCAAGGAAAACTGCCGAAAGATGTTGTATCTTTGCTGGAAAAGGTTGAATTGTTGAAACTGAAATGATTGATTCACACTATTATTATTAGAATTCACATTGTGAAAAGGCCTGGATAAAGACTTTTCATGTTAATAGTTATAGAATTTGCACCCTCCAAAAAAAAAGATTTGTAATTAGTGATAAATCCTTGGATATCTAGATTTTGTGTGTATCTTATTCAAAATATTTTTAATTTCTTCTTTTGCAAATTATTGTTCTTTCCATACATGAAAATAGAAACACAAAGCCTGACCAATGAGTAGATTTTTGTGCTCTATTCTTGAACTCAGAAACAATTTCTTTGTTTTAATTGTTATAAATTGATAAATACTCTGAACACATTCTGTCTTGTTACGCAAAATTGCTTTAACTTAACAGGGCCCTACAAATGAGGTATTAAACTTTAATACAAATGTTATTCACGCATCCTAAATGTGTTATTAGTCATGTACTCCTCAGGAAAAAATATTATTGTATGTTCTTTTAAATATTTCATCTACTATCATTCAACCGCTACTCAATGCTTTGTGGACTGAGGTGCCAAGATTCCCCATCCAAAGCCAGGATACAGGTCTTAGATGGAATAACTTTTTATTTAATTTAAAAAAAAAAAAAAAGGGAGGAATCAAATTCATGGAAAAAGACAAATGAAAAAAAAGAAAAATCTACTGATTTTTCCTCTCTTCTTCCTAAGCCCTGTATAATTCTAATTAGTAAGACTTAAATAAAAACCTGGTTTCCTTCTATGTACCTGGTATCCCTTCTGCAAGGGCAACTGGAATGCTGAGCTGTGCCTAGGAGATAATAAGTGTCTCTTTCCTCTTCTTTTCTTCTTTTTTCTTCTTTTCTTTTCTTCCTTTTTTTTTTTTTTCCCATATGCTAGTGATTTTAGAATTCCAGTCCATCCAATTAATTTCCTCTCAGAATAAAGCACCTATTATAAGCGTAAAATGCAGGAGACTTGTACATCTTCTGCAGGTCAATAGCCAAAATGGACAATTTCTGTACCTCATAACTGTAGCTGACATAATTCTGTAACTTTTTTTTTTCAAGATGACAAGAAAAAACAAACAGAATAGGGAATGAAATACTGCATGCTAGTTCATGAAGGCAGAATACAATTAGGAGATCTCATATAGCTATGAATGTGCTAGGTAGAGAACTTAAAAGGAATATTTTTCACAAATTAATCTTTATTTTCCTTACTAATTAATAAACACCATGCTGTGAATAACTGGTGATAATGTTCTAATAAGAAAAATCAATAAATTTACACCCAGGGTCACCGTAATTGATGCTGCAGAATAGAAAAATGTATTCTCCATTGATCCTTTAGCAATCTTCTAACTAAAAAGGAGAGGAAAGAAAGCCAATTACTGTAGTATGCCTCTGAAAATGATAAGATTAAAACAAGCTAATTATGTGTTCTTGAATAACTACAATTTTTGATGAAAGTAAGTAGAATAAGGGCATCCTACATCTCCAGTACGGAGATATTACTTTTTACTAATTAAAAGATAGTAATTTTACATTTAACTTCTCTTAACCAATAGGCAAACAAATGGTTAGAAAAATAAAACTTTAAAATCTCCCAGGATAAAACCTTTTGATGTTGCTGTGAACACAGGATTAAACTGAAGACTGAAACAAGCTCCTGCAGCATTGAAGCTAAAAGAATTTTCATACTTGAGCAAACAACATTTAAGGAGAAAGACAGTGACCTCAAAAATAACATCCTATGAATATATGTCCACTGCTTTCTGTTTTGCATAGAAAGTATCGATGATTTCACATCGTGCCACAGATGCACAACCGCGATGCCTTCCGCTACAGGCTTATCCGTATTGGCAGACGGCTGTAACAATTAATGAAGGGTCAATACAGAATGATGCAGAGAGTCAGCAGCATCCACTGCTCATTTTGATCTCGTGGCTCACTAAAGTAATTAGAAAAATCAGATTTCTCTTTTAACAATTAATAAGTAAACAACCTTTTTAAAGCTGTTAGTAAAATTCATTAAAATATTTGGAAATATTTTTCCTTCTTCCTTTCATTTGCTACTGTAGTTAAAATGAAGCCCACCAGTAATATAAGGTAAAGGCATTATTCAATGTGACTTGAATGCACATGAAAAAACATGTATCCTTATTCTGACTTCAAACACTTGATTTCAATTTGAGCTATAACGTGCCATTTTGAAGACTAGATTTAATCAGATTTTTCACCTTCAGGTGTTCGTGGAGGTGCATGGTTTAAACTTGTTACTTTGCCACACGGGCATCTCCTATTGAGCTATACAGAAAATTAGGCAGTTTTTCTTGACCTGTTCAATTCTCTCTAACATTGCTGGATTCACTTATTTTGACCATACTTAGTAGTCTATAAACCACTATACTATAGTTTGTAAACCACTGGAACAGGCTGTCCAGAAAGGTGGCAGATGTCCCACCACTGGGAACACTCAAGGTCAGATTGAACAGGGCTCTGAGCAACCTGATCTTGTTGAAGATGTCCCTGCTCATTGCAGGACTAGATGACCTTTAAAGGTTCCTTCCAACCCAAAATATTTTATGACTCTATGTCTCAAACTCACAATATTCTAGTGAAGGTCAGTTTTCTAGTCATTCCTGAGCTATTCAGGATGGGAAGTCACTGCTACCACTGCATGTACTCTGCACTTGAAAGTCACTAGGTAAAAACAAAAGTTAGAAAGCAGGGTCTAGGTTAATCTCTGGACTTCAGTTTCACTGAAATATCTTAATCCACATACACTGGATGATGAAAACCAGCTGCACTTTGGTCCTTTCCTAGGCACTGGTTTAAGTTCAGCTGTAAATTCTGGAATACCATTTTCCTTTTAGTTTATTGGCTATAACATTCTCTTTTTTACATTTCTTCATTTTTTTTCCCTGATCATCAACTATCTATACTAACTCTTAAAACAGACATAAAATCAGTGTATTTGAAGCTGCAGCTGAGAGTAACTACTCACTACTCTGATTGCCTGACAATTACCTGTGACATATGGGGTTTTTTTCTGTTTTTCTTAACCTGTCTATAGTATAAGCTATTGCCACAACAGTTCCCTTACTGGGTGTAGATGTGTATGCTTCAAAGTGGGAGATTTTCTACATACACAGGGCAAGACAGCTATAGATTCCCAGACAACCTTTCAGTAACTAGTCAGTAATAAATGTCAGGAGAGGGTGTTGAAAAAGAATAACATCGCTGTGGAACACCAATCTCATAAGTCTGCATTTTACATAGTCTTGTAAATATTATTTTTTAGGACTTCCTTGGTCTCATACTTTTCAGAGAAAAAGCCAAACTGAAAGTTAAAAGAGATCTAAGAAGCTACACTTTGCCCTAGGCATGCTTTCACTAATTTTAATTTGTTATTATTCAGTTCAGTGAGCTTGCTCAAGTTTAACATTTCAATTAGTTGTGTAACTACCTAAAAAGGACTATCACATAAAGTAGTTTCTGTTTTAGGGATCCTGATGCTCGTTCATAACATGAAAAGCACTTGTGCATGCTGCTCAAACAAGTTTGATCAAACTTACAGTGCTTTTCCCTGGTGGCATGTTCTAGAAAAAATGCAAGAGATTCACTTCTCTGACTTTACATGGACACGGGCAACAGTTACAGGAACAATGAAAACGGTCACTGAACACAGCTCAGGCTCTCTGAATGATCACCATTTGAACTGGTCAGGAAGATTCCTCTTTCAGGGCCCCCTTTTGATCCATTTTTCTACATTGAAATCCCTTTAAAGAAACATTGAATGAAAATAATATTCAAAGAATTGTACTTCTGAAAGAGAAAATAAATGTAAATAGTCTCTATTATTAGCCACAGGTGTCAAAGAATGTCTCTGAAATAAAATAAAATAATAAAAAAACCCCCACCAGTTTTTACTCCAGTACCATTCTTCCTTTAATGTTATGTTGAAATTTTTTATTGAAGGCCTAGGAGAACACTGAGCACCCAGCACTATTTCCGATTTCAGCAGCTGGAACATTTTGGGTACAAAAAAGAAAAAAAATTAAAGGTAGGTGTTCAGTACACTCATTACACACACTGTCCTTAATTCACGTATGTAAAATCAAAGTATATTACAAAAATGTGTTAAACATCTTTGGCTTCGCTAGCATTATATTCCATTATTAGTGTCACTAAGATGACTATTTGCATTCACACATGCTTCAGTAGGCTTTTTTACAGCTGCAATTGTCATACACCACTGAAGCCATCCTAGTATCTAACAGGCAAGCAAGAAGATCAGAGAAAATAGAAAAGACTGTTTGGAAAGAATAAAGAGAGAAAAAATGTTAATGTTAACCTGAAACCAAGTTATAATTCCTTCAGCTTGGTATTGGGCCTGCTTATGTGCTTCCTTGCTCATCTGATCCCTTTATTTGTGCAAAGCAAGTTTAAGTTATTTGAGCAGGATTTGTATATACAGAGTTATGGATGTGATTCACTTCTAAAAATTAAGTCCCAAGTATCAGTGTCAAACTCCTATCGTCTAAATTTGACTCTTAACAAAAATAACTGAGTGTCACCAGAGGGGAAAATCCAAGTATTTCAGACATTTCTTTCAGGATGTTTTGAATTGTCAGCTGTAGATTCCACTGAGCATCCAAAGATACTACTTTATGCTCATGATTTACTTTCAGACAGCTGAAGTTGGGTGATATGAATTGTATGGCTCTAATTTTTAGATGGCTTAAAGTGATTCTATGTGCAAGAGGGTGTAAAAATAAATACTCTTAAAATACCCGTTGGCTTCAGAACACGTGTTCAACCAGTTACATATCAGCAGGATAAGAAAGAGTACAAAATTCACCAACAAAGTCTATTTCTGAGCAATTTGATACTAAAGATTTTGATCAAAACTGGTGGTTGATACAAAAATCCAAAGAGGATTTGATTCTATGAAAAATTCTCAAGCATAGCCTCATAGCCAAAGTCAGCAATTTCTGATTTATCCTTTATTATATCATAACTGTAGCAGAGTGGGAAGGAGTTAGTTGGAACTAAAAAATGATGTATCTTTTGACTTGTTATTGTCCCTCTGAGAAGGCAGTGTCTTCAGATGGGTATTACACACTCACAGCTCTTAGCACAGGACCACTCAATGAAGGCCTTAAATAAAAGCATTAAATCTGTGAACTCATTTTTCTGAAGATTTAGAGGAAACACATGGGAAGAGCATTTTGAGACCCATAGTCTAGGTCTCCAATGAGCAATTTAACCAGTCCAAGGTAAAAATGCTGCTTATGTGGTAAAGTTGAAAAATCTCTAGCTTTCAGAGTAGCTGTTGATTCTGAAGGACAACTGATATGGCAACAAGTATATCCTTACATATGTGTTTTCAAGAACTTCATCTGACATAGATCAGATGAATCACACATAAATGTGCCCACTTCACTACATTGTCTAAAGCTCAGGTGGAGAAATCTTCGCTTCAGAGTGTTTGAGCATTTTGTCTAGATTTCCTACACCTTCTGTTAAGCTCTTTGCAAAAGCTTTTCCCACTCTGTTCTTCATAATTTTTCCATCTTTCTCCTTACTTGGCCCACATACCTTCTTCTTCCTGATTTTTACCGCCACTTTTCTATGATCCTGCTTTTCCTTCCTCTGTCTTCACCTTCACCTTTAGTTTTGCCTTTTTCCTTTCTCATCCTCTTCCTTCCTCTCCTCCTCCCGTTCCTTCTTTTTTTTGTTCTGTTACCACTCACTTTTCGCTCCTCAGAGTGGGACCAGCAATGTATTTGTATGTCTACATGTCTCTGCAAGTGGGGCTCCTTCTTGAGAAGTCGTCCATTGGTTATAAATATAAAGGTAAAACAATAATCTTTTGGGGTTGGAGTACAAGGGAAAATGCTGGCTGCCCAGATATCTAGAGGATCCAGCTAGCTATTCTGTAGGCTAACAGTTGCTGAAAATGCTGTCATTCAGTGCCTAAGAAAATGTTCAACCCCAAGAAGAGCAGATTCAAAATATTTTATCCTAACTACAGTTAGGTAGTGACTTTATAATGATTTATAAATGAAAGCTGCCCTTTTTGAAAGTGTGCTGCATAATAAATGTCTGAACAGTTTCAGTTCTTTATCATCCACCCCAAACTATATTCACAGAGTAGTTAATCAGTTGTGTTGTTCAAAATATAAAATTGGAATGTGTTTACATCTTGTATCCTTACCATGTTCAGCATTTTCACAAAACCTGCACATTTAAAAATAATCCTATCCACATTCTGAAGGCTTTCTACATAAAAGGTGCACACGCATATGTTTAAAACAGGTGTATATGTAAACTTATTGTGGTTTGTGTTTGTATATAAACATATGTATTTGATTACTGTTTTTCATTCCTTTACACATTCTTGTTCTTGATGATCTATTATTTCTTGCTGGCTATAAAGCAGCAAGTGCTAACACCTCTACAACTAATGAAGCATATATTTCTTCTTTGAATACATTATAGTCATAGCACTAAAGAAAGAGCAGCTGGGGAACTTTTAATAGCAATACAGCATGTGTTGCTCTTCTAATATGTTTTAACTTTGCTGCCTCTGTAATAACGATCAAGTTTGCTGCATTCATGCTACAGGTGGAAACGTTTTCCTGGTTTACATAATTCTACAGTATTGTACCTAACTGAAATACAAGGGAGAAAACTCTCTTTTAGATTAATAGATTTCTAATAGCATAAATTTTCTGTATCCCAGATCTTACGGTATCCTCACATAATGAAAAAATACTCAACACCACCCACTCCTCCCCATTATGGACTAAATCCTATTTTCTTTTCTCTCCAATTAAATGAAAGATTTCACTTTATCTGATTCTATCCAGTAATATATGTAAGATACATTTTTCACTACAGAAGAAGAAAAATTATGAAAGCTAAAATGAATTGTTCATATTTTGTTCTGCAGTAGCAAATGATGCAAAGAAAAAATCAAACTCATCTAATAAAATACTTGCAATAGCTGACTCCTTGCTTAAAGTGCATAAAAATATTCTGGGGAAAATAGAGAATTCATATGAACTTGGATTGCCAGGAAAATACACACGCACTCTCACATAAATCCAAACAGGAATGAGTAGGAAAAATGAAATGATAATTTACCCTACAAAACAAGGTATGTCTTATACTACCATGACTAGGTAGAATGGAGTAGAGAGAAATCTCTTTCAGTGTGAGATAAGCCTCGTACCTGCATCACATAATCTCCTGCATGAAGTTTGATGATATAGAATGCAAATTGCAATGTGCTGCCAATTTTCTTCCAGAAATTCTTTGGAAAAATTTTTTTGGGAAATCGCACTTTATTATATTTTGCTTTGTCCCTCCTGCTTTCCCACTTGAAAATTACCTCAATCATATTAAATTTCATTTTAAAATAAATCTACTGCACTTTATCTGGCAGAAATTACTACTGGACATCAATATCTGGCAATTGAAAAGTATTTTTAGTATTTGAATATTTATTTTCCTTCATGAACCTCAGTGAATTTTATTCACAGCCATTATTCTGAATGAAATTTTGTTTATAACCCAAAACAACTTAATCAGAAAATACCTTCTTTTTGAAATTTCTTTAAAACAGGTTAACAAGCATTCAAGATAATCCTAATTTTTACACTTTGTCAAACCCACTAATATGTCCAGCACTGCCCTCCAGTATTTTCTGCCATTCGTCAGTTCCAGGAGTATTCATCTCACAAAACATATCTGTGTAACTGGCATTAATTGGCACACTGATTGGCAGAGCATAACCCACCATGTCATGCCTAGGAGTGGTCCATCTATGTCAATACCAAACGAGAACAGGTGGAATGCATGCAGAAGAACTCAATGTCACTGCCCAGCATGGATGACAAGACTTTGGTCTCCAGGGCATACTTTCCACCATTATGCTAAACCACTGAAATTTGAAAGTGGAAAAATATACTTTTCGTCTATAGGCCAGTTGTGAGTTAACACAGATGTCAGGAAAATGACCACTTTATCTTTCCTCCTAAGCCTTCTGTACCACTACCACCACCCCCACTCTTCTTCTGTCACTCTTGATTACATCCTAAGTCCAGTTTTTTTATTGTGTTGCCTGAAGCTCTTCCACCAGTCATGTTAGACTCAATCTCTCTTTTGCCCGTTTCTCCCACAATTATTTCTGTACCTTTTCACGACAGTGTTTTGGAGCAGTGGTTATCAGCCACCCTCCTACAGGTCTGCTATAAGGCCATTTCAATGTCTAAAAAATGTCCTCAGTACTTGCTTCCATCACTACACCTAAAAGAATCTAACAAAAAAAAAAAAAAA
>VZTA01026554.1:60309-105256 GCA_013398855.1 Mohoua ochrocephala
CAAAAAAAAAAAAACCACAACCAAAACCAAAACAACCAAATGAAAAAAAAACCCAAACAAACAAAAGCAAAACAAACGTCAGCTTTGAGAGACATAATTAAGGAGATATATTGATATATTACAAAGGAAGATAGATGCTCCATCATCTTTTATACATTTCTTCTTTTCTGATATTTTAAACACTTTGGGGAAGTTTAGCAACAACAGAATCATGCAAAACAGGAACATATTTCATGTGTGCCCTTTATTCTGACTGTGAGAAGAATCTGCTTGAAGATGCATTTATTTATGCAAAGGAGAAGGCTGATGCTCTCTCACCAGTACAGTGAGAATTCAGACTACGGAGAGCAGATGCACGAGGGGCATTTCACGTGGAACAGCCTGAGTGTTGTGTCTGCTTGTTGAGGAACTGTTCTCTTAATACAGATCACCAAATTACACCACACTTCTGCATGATAGGGCCATTAGTGCATACGACTTTGAAATAAATCTTCAGAAATTAAATATAATATTAAGATGGAAAACTGATACAACATTTTACACTGTGGGGTTTTCTCCATTACATTAAATATGAAAAATCCGAGCATTTTATAAGAGAACTGTTAATTACTATATGACTGGACATGAATTATACTTCTTTATCCTAATTCCTGACATTTCTGTCATGAATCATCATGTCATGTTCAGCTCAGTCACTTTAGTTTATAACTTGAGACAATAAACACGACAAAATATGTCACAATAACCCAGATAATATGTCAGAAATTTTTAGGGAAAAAAATGCTTTCTCTTTCAACTTGGACGTTATCCTTCCCCCAACAGGAAAAAAAGAAAAAAAAAGCAAAAAGGAAAAAAAAAAAGAAATTGAAATCATGTTCTTCACAACTGCAACTGAAATAATACATTTTAAAATTTAAATTTAAATTTGTATTTGTCTCTTTCTTTTTTAGTCTGGAATTTTTATATCTGTATCACTAACAATAGCCAGCTAAAGAAATATTTAAAAGCTAACAGCAAAAATAAAGGGAAACAATTAAACCTAGCTCGCATTATGGAAGAGAAATGTTGTTATTTCTCTTTTCATAATCTATTCAAGATGAGAAGCTGACATTCAGGCATAACATTTATTCTTCAATGAGCTCTTGATTATAGCCAGTTTTAAAGAGACTGCTTAAAGTTCAAGCATGTTAAGTGATCTGGTCAAGGTTATAGTCTAAAACTATGTATTGAATCTATCTTAGAGCATGGCACACTTCAATTTTCCTGTATCCCATACTGCTTCTCTATTTCTGTTTTAAATCAGGAATAAACCCAGCATGGTATAAAGTATACCAGAACACTATGTACTGAAAAATGAAAGCACCAGATGCTTGATGCAAAATGCAAAACCTGTCAAAAAGAGTCATAGAAAAGTTATTTTTTAAGAATACTTTACTATGTAATCTGCTTATTCCAAGGCCTGTTCAGAATTTTATAAAGATTATAAAAGAGGATGTTGTCGACTAAAGCTGTTTGCAATTTGTAGGGACCATTTTGTTGTCAATTGGTATCTTTTCCAATGTTTTTCATCATTAGGGGAATCAATTAATACATACTTTGTTTGTGCAACATATGCTAAGTACATGATTTGTAGAGGATTCTTACCTGTCCAATACCCTCATTCTATTTCATTCTCCCTCCTTCCACCCCCACTTCCCCATCTTGGGTTAGTGGGTTCACTTTTTTCCCTTTTAATAAGAGTTTTGTGTTAAAACTGGCATGTTGAAATGCCTGACGTGAGAATTCTCAAACTGTCTTAACTAGATTTTGGCATTTAATAAGCTGTAAACTGCTGAAGCTATTTGCAGATGAAGCCTCATTTTTGTCCATCAGCAGGGGGCTGGGAGCATAATTAATTGAGTGAAAGTTAAAAGACGGACAGCATGGTTACATTTATGCAAATATTGTAGAAGAACATCTAACAGAAAAGAAAAATACCTTGTAACTGATTGGTTTGATTTTGGACCAAAATCCACAGGGTCCACTTAAACATTGCTGATTGTGCATATGACAATTAAGGCCTATAGTAGTGAGGTTTTTTTAATATACTTTCTGCAATGTAAAAAATAATAGAAAAGAGAACCTTTACTAACTGTCAAAGTTCCAAATCCAGTGAGACAATTCTATTTCCATTTTAAGGTTTTTACTGGTCTTGAATGTTAAAATAGATTAAAAAAAATAGTATTACAAAAATGATAGGATGCATGTGGCATCAACCATGTGCCAATCTCTGTTGTTTATTTCTTTTATTCATATCCCAGTCATATACATCCTGGTACACCAAAGAGTCCATTTAGTTAACGTTAGTTAAAAGCTTAAACCACAGAGATCAGGACAACTGCTACAGGTACGAACCCAGGTGCTGCTTGGGGTGATCAGTAGCTTTTTCATTTATTCTATGTTATATTGTATTTCTTGCAAGAAATTTTGTTGAATTTTTTTTCCCCTGGCTGCTGCTGTGTGTTGGAATGATTCCTGAACTAAAACTAAAACTAGCAAACATGAGCATTTGGATTGAAACCCTTTCCTTTTTATAACTCTGGGGTTTGTGTTATATATTTACAAGAAAATAATTGCAATCTTGTTCATTGATTTTTGACTGTGCATGAAGACCATGATGTACAGCAGATAAAAATTGTAAGGAGATTTTTCTTTGGAATTTAGACTCTAATTCCTTTTTTGTCCAACATGCGATTTAACCTGAGCGTCTAATTCCAGCAGGGTAACAACTGGTAAATAGTTTAATTTTATTAGGCAAAGGAAACACTGTATTATTCATTTATGTTTAATATAATGTGCACAGGTTTCTGCCAATCTCAATGTGCCAGGATTTGATGGATTCTTCCTATATCCTACAGTGTTGCCAATATTCTAGAATCAGCTCAAACTGAAGCTTGAAAAGCATAGGAAGAATGTACCTTTAGGAAATAAAATACTCCCTAATTTTTGTATGTGTATCAATAGGAACATAAACACCTGACTCTCAGGCACGCTGAAGTTTCTTTCCATTGCTTGGTGATGCAAGATGCCAGGCATCCCTACACAGCAGCAAGTGCTGTGTGTGGGGAACTGCATCAAGCACCTGTGCAACGTGGGCAGTGGAATCTGGAGAGATGCCCACTGACCGTATTCACACACACTACCATTTAAGTTCTAGGTAAGCTTGCCCCAAAGAACATTCTGATGGAAGGAATTATTTACCATCTCATGAGGTCTAAGCACTTCTTTCTGAAGTCTGCAGGTCTTTTTCGTTCCAAGCAAAATTTATAAAAGAATCAAACTTCTTAAGCTTCTAAATGCAAAGAGACATATGCATCAGTATTTGCTGTTTGTTCAAACAAGGCAAGATTAGCACCCAGAGCTCTGCAGGTGTATATACAATTGTGAAAAATGGATAAAAACCTATGTAAAGAACATAAAGAGGAAGAGACCCAATAGATCACATTAATTTTAATGAGGCTTAGCACTGCAGTTAACTTCAGACTTCCCAATATGCAGAACTTTATTGTTGAATATTAAACATCAAACACTTAGTTTAAAATTATTAACTATTAACAACTAATCAATTAAGTATTACCTATCACCTGTCTAATAGCTGTTGCAGTTCCACCGGTGGCTAGGAAAATAATCATCATTCAATTTCATTTTTAAAAGTGGAAACTATTGTATATGCCAATTGTGCGATATTCTAATATAAAACAATGTAGTGGTCAAATAGTGCTGCCATCTTAAAATATTAGGGTATTTTATGATAAATTTGTGTTATCTCTTTCTACATTATGTTTCCATTTAATTTGGCATCGTAGTCTGTAAATATATTAAGCTGATACTTTCAATGATATATGCTCTGCCTGGAAGTAATTATCAGTGTTAAACATATAACTACAGAAAAAAAACCACCCAAAACTAAATTAATTTATTTTCCTGTGACCAGCATACAGATTAAAAAAAAAAAAAAAAAGAAGCTTAAAAAAATTTTAAATCTATGATTAGGGTTTAAAAATACATAACGCCCCCTTATATGTTTGAGGTTTTTTTGCTTGCCTGGGAGGAGAAATAGCTGCAAATTAACAGCAGAGAAATGGGCAGTCATTTCTCATGAATTATAAATTCTGTGTAAAACTGAGAATTCTGTACAGGACTTAGAAGGAAAGCACCAAAATATACCTCTCTATTATACTTATTGCTATCCTCCTTATTAAATTAACAGTTAATTTTGGAGTCCAATAACTGATCTATATAACTCAAAAGACATCATTCAGCGAGGGACTGAAGAGAGGAAAGAGGAGTCAGGACTTCAAAATGGCATTTGTCATATTATTCTTTATGGTTGTTTTTCTACCGCAATTTTTGAAAGCTGCCAACCTAGGGTAACTAAGAAAGCAGAATGAACAGGAATCTGCCTTTTACTATCCATCCCTGTTGGGTAAGTATTGTTTAAAACTATGGAAAAGAATGGAAATAAACTTCCAGGGGTTGTGATTCAGACAAGCTTGTAATTCATTCTTGGAAGCCTCATGGAGCAGCAATGTAGTAAACACATGACGACTTCTAACAAAGTTGCCTGCCAAAATAACTCTACCAAGACGGATTATGTAAAGCTATATACAGGATGCTGTAAGCAGCAATAAATGCTACGTTTATGAGAATTGTTAAGTCTTTTATATAGAAGTTAAGAGTGTTCAGGAAAAAAATGAAGTTGACTACAAGTTGCAATATTTACCCAAAATAATTAAAAACCAGCTAACACAGATGACCCAGTAGACATGCTACCCTTAGAATGTACTCTTTCTAATGATAGAAGCAAATTATTTAAATGTATTCCCCCTTCAAAGCATTATCAATGAACAATCTGTAGCAGAGGACTTTCTGTACCAGTAGCTTCTTCCTCATTGTAAACTTGATATGAATAAACATAGAAACATAATTTTATTTTTAGATTCTGCTTAGTCAACAGAAAAAATATACATGGCAATATAATAAAGATTACAGATGTGAAAAATGCAATCCAGGTAAAGGTTTTCACTAATCTGCCATTGAAGCAAGGTTCAGTAGGTTGAGAGCTGGCCCTACACTCCATGTATTATGATAATTAGAAGAACTCTATTTGAAAAAGAAATCAAACATAAACTTTTCTGCCAGTAAAAGCAATGAAATTTTGGAATATATTGAATGACTGAAAACTCATGTACACTCTTCTGGAAAATCATTTGTGAACAAATGCAAGAATATTGGAGAGACATCTGTCTATTTTTGACATCTTTCTTGAGTTTTGGAATTCATACAGTTTCATGTGAATTTGAACAACAAAATTAAAAAGTTTGAACTGACACCTTGTGAGGCCAGAGAAAAATTAGTCCTTCTTTCAAAGAAGAAAGAAAAAAAAAAAAAAAGAAAACAGAAGCTTATTCACCTTAGGTTTGTCCATGTATTTACCCATTCTAACTTCCCGTATTCGGGTTTATCTACACTTTTTTGTTGTTGTTGTTATGGTTGTTTTTGATTAAGGTCAACTTATTCATTGAAAGCTATAGCGCAGAAGATGTGTAAAAGCTCTTTTTGGGAGTGTTGGGATGTCTTGGCCTTTGAACTCGATTGAAGATCTTACTTTGAAAAACATTACTGTTAATTAATGACCCACAGTTTTTGAGAAAATAGTAACAGATTAAAGGAGAAGCATATCCATGAAAAAGTTCCAGGTGTTAGTAAATCTCCAAAAGGCTCTTACAAGAGAGGGATATGCTGTTTGTCCATATTCAGGCTATATCACATTACTATTTTAAATAGCTGTGAGTAGCTGTTCTGGTCGGAAAATTTGTTATGAGTTAACACTGTCGAAACAGCACTCCTGGTGCATGAATGGTGCTATGCCATTAGTACAGTCTTTTAACTCTTTCTGTGAACACTAAAGTTCAGTAGTACGCAGAAAGGAAATCACGAGGACTGCTAAACCCTTTCAGTATTTATTCAGACAGCAAAGATATCGGCACAGAAAACTAAGCCTATTTCCCGAAGAGCTTTCTGATAGCAGCTGTCTTTACTGGGCACAAATCCATGTGTTTTACTAAACAGAGGATATGTTCTTTTGTTCAGTAATACTAGATGCAAACAGGTCCAGAGATTCAGATTCCATTTCAGGCCTTCTTTTTATTCTGATCAATAAGAATTTTGTTCCTCTGTTTTAGAAGTATGATGTCTTATAAATAAGAAATTGGCTCAGAATGATGTGTTTGGATACAGTCCATAGTTTGAAAATGTTAGTGCAACACTGTTAGTGTTTGTTACATAGAAGAGTAGAATATTTATGCACTAGCTGAACCCTCATTTTCATAGGTCAGAGTCAGCTCTGGCATGAAGTTAGGAATAAAGCTCTGGCATAATGTTGGCATAAAATGCCCACTTATCATGGTACTTCACCTGAACTGATAACTTCTAAGCAACATCCTGGTTCACATTTGATGTTTTTATGACCTCAGATATGATTACAGAAACCCAAATGCACTGGACACTTTAAACCCTGATAAACTAAGATATTAAAATACATGAAAACCCCTTTTCAGGTGTAATCTTATTACAAAGCAATTCCAATCTGGCATAGGAAAGTAATATCAGAAGTGGTTGCTTACTACTCCCTGCTTACTTCTCTCCCACCACACCTGAAGAAGAAAAAAGACTGGAGACAAATGTCTTGAGGTGCATTCAATAAACACGTTACAATGAATCTGTTCAAACCATTTACATTTTCAAAGCATATTGTACATGAATTCACATATAATTTCTAATATATTTTTGCTCACTGGTTTTGGATATTTTACAGGTACATTTGGATTCTCTAGAAAAATATAAAAATGCTTTTCATGTATTTAGTAAAACAAAACTCAGAAGACGTTATGGCTCAATTATATTGAAACTCAATCTGTACAGATCTCTTAGGATGTTTGGAAACCTTAAGCTAGGTTTAATCTTCATTGTTGCTAGGAGCTTGACTAAAGTCACTCAGAAATATAGCCAATATAGGCACTTTCTATGTTGAATAATTAGAGATATTTCCTTCCACCACTTTTCCTAAAGTCTCAGATGATGATGCTCCTACATCAATACCTCGTGCTGGTGTGCTGGAAGTCACATTTTTCTTGAACAGCCTGGAGGAAAGGAGGCTGAGGAGACACCTTACAGCTCTATACAACTACCTAAAGAGAGATTGTAGAGAGGTGGGGGTAACAAGTGAAAGGACTAGAGGAGAGGGCCTCAAGTTGTAACAGGGGAGGTTTGGATTAGATATTATGAAAAATTTCTTCATGGAAAGAGGTTGTCAAGCACTGGAACAGACTGCTCAGGGAAGTGGTGGATTCCTTGTTCAAAAAATATGTGGATATGGCACCGGAGGATATGGTTTAGTGGTGAACATGGTGGTGGTGCTAGGCTGGCAGTTGGATTTGGTGGTCTCAGAGGTCTTTTCCAAGCTTTATGATTCTATGATTCCAACATGAAGAACAGTCACTGCTCCAGATTTCAGGAGAGAAAACACAGCTTTTCCAGAGAACATAGCTTAAACTTTACAAGACAATTCTCTGAAAGTGAAAACATAAAGTTATGCTGCCTACCATGGCAGTCAATCAAACAGAATAGGATTTATTGAAGAACATTTCTTCTCCAACACATGATGATTAGGTCAATAGAGCTTTGAACTTTGTACAGAGAAGAGAGGAGCTCTTTGTGAATAAAAGCTGTACAGTATGAGGTACTGTATGTGTACGCAGCAAAAAATTTGAACTGACATACAGGCAAAAGTCATACAGGAGACATCACCATGTTTTAAAGGTACAATTCAGATGAAGTTTAAAAACTACTCTGGAGTTTGGAATTCCCTGGGTTTTGGCCGCTTCATTTTCTGAAGCCTAAATACTGCACTAGTGCCTTTCTGGTTTTTTCATTTTCTTCTCTCTTCACTATATCTAAGGACTGTACACAAAAAACATTTGGGGAACAACTAAAAGAAACACCCACACAAGGGAGAAAGAACCCACAGCTTGTATTGATCTTGGCATTTTCCCATGTTGCAACCAAATGAACAAGCCACAGGTGCAACCAGAAAGAGCAGGTGATCCAAACAAACTGTTATTGTGATGGGAATAAATATGATTTTTTTTTGTCCATAATGTATTCATCTCAAGGCACATTGGTGCATCTGTTACATATTTACCAGCAGTGTTGATTTCTGCCAGAAATTTTAAAAGAATGCAAATCTCTGAATTTACACACCTTAAAGATATATTCAACAGCTTTCTTCTTTCTGTTTTCCATGTCTGGATTCTTAAACTAATTAATCTAATAGTACAGCTAACATTCAGTAACATAAGTAAGTTGTGTGCTTATGGACTCATTATTCTGCATCAGAAACATAGGGGAGGAAAGTTAGGAAGACATGCCCAGATTTCAATATAAAAAATGTCACGTTGTAATCAGGCACCTCTTCACAGTTCCTTTACTTTCTGTGCGGTTGTTCCCAGCATTGTGCCTTCTTATCAGCTTGCTAACCTGCTACTGAACCAACAGAGAGCCTTATCCAAGCCAGTGAATACTGATCATTTCATGAAGAACTATGTTAGGAAAAGGCAAGTATTTAGAAGCGGGCAAAAGCTGAACCATTATATTGATCCAAGCAGGGAGGTATCTTCTAAAACATTTAAGATAAAAAATGTGGATGCCCTGGAAGCAGAATTCATAGCTGAAAGGGCTGAGGCTAGTGTGTTGTTCCTACAGAGCATCTTTGACCACACACATTAGTGTGCTAGATGGACTAGTCTGAACAAGCTATAAAGCTGGATTAGGGTGGCTAGAGCTGAACTAGATCTGGACAAGGGCAGATCCTGTAAGGCATTTCTTATGTTCTCAACTTTACTCTTAGCGCTATTAATTCTTACATCTACAAAATTAGACTGGGATTTCCTAAAGAAAATGTGAACTCCAGTTTCATGTCTGTTTTTTGACTCTAGGAGTCACACCACATCTAAAATTAACCACACATGTTCTGCCTTTACTGTTCCTACTCTCACCTTATTCTCTTGACATTTCCAGAGGCAGCAAAACTGGGTTTTGTTCCCTCTTCTCTCCTTATGACTCTGGCTCTTGCATTTCTAGTTGTTCGTTTACTTCAGCAGGACAATTTGGGAAAGCCAGTAGTTCACCCAATATCCTGGCGATTGGTACACAGTTCCAGGAAGTAAGAAAGGTTTAAATCACATGCTATGGTCCTCAAATCATTGCAATCATTCTCACCATTAAATCATTAAGTAGGAAATCATAACTACTCTGGCTTTGACAACCTCCTTCTTTGGTGATCCATTCAGCTATACCAAATGTACAACACCAGTGTAGAAAATGTTTTCAAGCTCATAGAATTTCATGTGTATATAAATAAATTTTTAAAATTATGTGCAGCTACTTTAATCCTGAACACATTTCAGGAATAAGCCTGGGACCAGAACTATTCCCATCGGGTGGTTTTGAGACAACAGCACGTTATGGGTGTAAGTAATTTGGTGCTAGCTGATCTCAGTTCCAGAAAATCGTTTTAGTCATGTTTCCTAAACTACTGTAAGCATAGCCATACAGACAGAACACAGTATTTGTGAGCCAAGTACACTGACCACTTTCTATATGTTGTAGCATTTAAACAATATTATTTATTTTCCCCTGAACATTTTTTAAATCATTCAAAATATATTACTGGTAATTTTCATGACAAATTTAGTTCTTCTCTGCTTAAAATCACTGATAAATTACAGTAGCACCTGGATTATGAAACAGGATAAATAGCTGCTCTTTGGCACTGTGATTCAATATCTAATTAGAGATTTTTACTAAGAAACTGCTTAAAGTGGTTGCTTTTGGGCTGAGATTTTCTGCCTAACTTTTGCTGTAGATAACTTTTAAAAGAATAGTCTTGGAAAACATTCTATACGATTGTTAGTCCTCTCCTAAGTGATAGAAATGATATTCCCTTATCCAGAACTCTAAGTGTCTTTATAGTCTTCCTTATGATATGTAGAATAGGAATTAGTGCTCATTAGAGTGGCACTCAAGACTAATGCAAAATTACTAAATGAAAGTGATGTGAACATTGTCTATAAGGCATGAGCTGGTGCAGACCTAAAAAAATGCCAGGGATCATAATTACAATTAACCACTAGAAAATCCTGGTACGCTGTTTAAACCTTTGCACAGGACACTTTATTTACTATAGTAAACTGGCACAGACTGAGTTACATGATTTTCTCAGAAATACAATCTGGGTTTTTTAATGTCTGAAACAAATCACTGAAAAACAGGGTTTATGTCAGATTTTCTGGCAGAGATAGAGAATCTGCTGTAGACTAACACCGAATAAGCTTGCTTTTATTTCCTTTTAGTATACATATGAAGGATCAACATCTTAACACATGCAAACCAGTCACTGAAATCAGGAAAATACAGAGAAGTTTAAAACACTGCTGACAGGCATATATCTGTATAAGGCCAGACAGGTACACCAGAAACAACTTCTACTTAAACTCCTTGCAAGGCTGTTGAACTACTTCAGATTTTCAGTGCCATAGTTCAGAATATAGATTGCAAACTAAATTATATAAAAGCTTAAATAGAGAGATGATTTAATCTTTGTCTCTCAAGAGTGATCTTTGAACTTAACCTATTACAGGAAGCATGACCTGTTTTTATGCTTATATTTGAGTATTTTGTGGGAGTTGTACACTTTTCTCACTGCTCATTGTGATTGTAATTGTCTGTTTCAGGACTCTATCTCGACAATATTCTCTCCTCTGGCTCAGACAGATAGACCTGGAATTGTACCAAAACCAGACCACTTAAATAAATCATTTTAGTGTGAGGCATTCCATCAAAATGTAGATATCAAAAACAGATCAGATGAATCATGTTTATTCTTCCCCACTGATTGCAGGTATTGTAAATTGATTAGTTTGGGTCTATGTATTTCTGTCACCAGTCTTAGATGAGACGAATTCCACGATAGGCACTCAGAGTTGGTAGTCAAGGAACAGCTGGATTTCACACAATGGTGAAACCGATGCATAGTGCCTGATCTCTGTATAAGGCTGACAAAAGAGCTAAGAAACGAAAAGCTGAGAACCGGGAAGCAATGAGAGATTAGATGAAGCTACCAAATATCTATCTGACATTGAGTGCTGTCTGTGGCACTTGTTTATTTTGCCTTTCCTCCCCCACCCCCCAAAGAAATGACATCAGTTTTAAGGGAGAGAAGTGAAGACTGCAGGCAGGCTTACACATGTTTCTACATGTGCATACAATGCGTGCCTTACAATGATTTATGATTCCAAAAAAATGACAAATGGACAGTGATGGCACATGTCACACACTGCTCAAAGGTTAGTGTTTAAAACTGTGCTTAATGTGAAGTGAATATAGGTCAGGGGTAGCTTAAGAATGGTCTTGAAAAGGAAAGTTAAGAGATGGTATTTAATGTGATAGAAAGGGCAAGACTCACAAAAATCTAAAAATTTCTGGTGACACAAAGTTATGAGAGTCTGAAAAGTGTTCTAGTTTTGTAGAGACATACCACAGACCATGAATCAGAGTTGATGTGCAAGGAGAGCCTTAAAATGTAGATACATCCTGGAAGTAAATTAGCGATGTTACCCAGGGTACAAGCAGGATAGTGAAGCCACCATCATGGCAGAGGTAAAAGAACAATGCGATGGGGAAAAATGAGGTTTTAAAGAGGTAGGTTAATCTGTACAGGGGGGAAAAATAGTCAGTATCCCAAAATATTCTCTGTAGTTGTAGTGTTCATCTTGCATAAAAATGAAGACTTAGCAGCAGTTCTCCATTATGGCAGCCAGTGGGGAGGAAAAAAATTATCATCCAAGTTGCTGCGTAAATCATTAAAAGTAGATGAATCACACACATTATAAATACCAATGAAAGTAGCCTAGACAATAATCTCTGGTGAAAATCTTCATGCTGTAGAGGTGTAGGATACAACTTCATCAAGTAATAAAAGTAAAAAGAGGAGCAGATCTGAAAGATAGCTCAGTAGAAATCCCACAAAAAGTTATACTGTTGATATTTATGCTTGTCTGAAGAAAGTTTTAAAGTAATAACTGGGTAGGCAGGAGGAAAGCTGGTGGAGGACAGAATATGCAAACTGAGAGAAACTAAGATTTCTTCCTGGAATTTCTTTCTTGAATTCCTTAAGCTACTGGAAGAAGAGCACTGAATGGAGGCACTTGCTGATGAATCCAATACAACTGGCTTGCAGCACCAATTCTGGAGTTGGCAGAGTAAGCCAAGATAAGAGGCTGAGAGATGGATTTGTTCATCCTTAACAAAAGAGGGCTCGTATCTTACAGTAATCAACAACTACCTAATGACAAACTATAAAGAAGACACAGCTCAGTAGAACAATGCACTGAACATAATCATTAACCAGGTCTGAACAGTGGAAATTCTGTCCCAAAAAGAAAGATAAATACTGAGTGTGGGGACATTCTGAAACAGGTTTCCCAGAGATACTGTGGTATGTCCATCCTTGGAGAGATTCAGAACTCAGCTGGACACAGCCCAGAGCAATCTATTGCTCCTGGATATGCTTTGAGTGAGGCATTGGACCAAAAACTTCCAGAAGTCCTTAAAAAAAATATATAATACTGTGTAATTCTAAGAAAGAACAAGATTCATTTTTCTTTAGGACCTAAAAGTTTGAAGACTGCTTATATTACAGGGCAGAGGCAGGACAGGCAGAAAGAGGGTGAAATTCACTGATTAGTATGGGGTGAAAAAAAAATCATTGCCATGAAGAATGTAAGGTTTTCTTCCGTTTCAACAGTATGAAGAGTGATTAAGTCAGTCAAACTAGACTCATGAACAGTAAATAGAAGCATTCTAGTGCTAAACAAAAAACTTTTGATCTACAATTTGTCAGTTTTATCTCAAATTATTGCACGTTAGCCTGCTTTGGTTTTGATTTCTTTTTGAAATAAATAGATTTTAATTCACTTCTAGCTAACATACCTTACTTACAAGTAACCATTAGGCTTGTGACAAGACTACACCTCTGCCTTTAGGTCTATTACTTTAGGAAAACTTCACCTGTACATAACCTCAATTTTCCTAACTGCAGAAGGGAAATTATGAAAAAAGCTTGCTTTGTAGTCACTGAGCTCTTCAGATGGTGAGAACTGTTGCTGTTCATACTGTGGATTCTGAAAGGGAATAAAGACAATTTTTTTTTTTCCCATTCTCAAATACTTGAAAGTCCTTTGTCTATCTCCCACAGGCATCTGTGTATGTTGACTCCCAAGGAGCTACTTCATGTCCTTTGGGTTAGTCATTTCTGCAGATTTATTTGATGCATGCAATGTTTTACAAGCTCTCAAGAAAAGCATTTCCTAGGAACAGCAACAGCAAGGCTGAAATGGAGATTGCAGAGGCAGCAGGCAGTACAAACAGGAAAGCACATGGGAAAAGGTACCTAGGGCTCAGCCATGTCCCTGTTAGAACTTCCAGGTCCTAATGGTTAAGAAGCAAATAAAGATGGCTATTTTTAACAAATTATTATAAACTTATGATTACTCAATTTAAATAGGACCTTCTATGCAAAGAGAATTATTCTTTTTTTAAAAGAAAATCATCCAGTTAAAAAAATATACGTGCGGTGGCCCTGTAAGTTGCCAGCCAAATATTAATGTATTTTAAAAATGAAAGATATTATAGTCATTTGAATGCTTATGATTGTTATGCCCTGTTCCATTTTATATATGGGTCCTATGATTTATTGACATCCCAATATAAATGGTTCTTTATTTTCTATTCATCCTAACCTTGGTCAAATAATACCACTCTACTTCTCTTCACAATATTTTCCTAATATCTCAGCTCATTTAATTCTATTGATCCACTGAAGAGTATAATGGCAATGAAACTGGAATTAATAGCACCTCCTTTCTCCAATGCTAAGAGCTTTCCTATTTAGTCTGTGGACCATCACACAAAATCATAAAAGTAGTCAAAAAAGCAGACTGACCTTTATCAGCTACTATTGTGTTGCAAAATTCAGCAAAGCCCAGAACATCATTTTCAGTTTTATGGCTCTGTTTTCTTAAATAATAAGGGGAATGGAGGGGAGGAACTGACCCCTGTTCAGCATTTACTTAAGCAGAATTGGCATTAATAGAGTATTCTGTCAAAAATTCAAGCCCAGGAAAATGTATGGCTTTGTCCACAGCAGCAGCTATCTTAGTAGATTGCACTGTCACTGCTTCACACAAAGAGCATTGCAACACCATTAGTGGACATAAATAATGCACAAGCTCTTATGCAGTACTCAGCTAAGTGCATGGAAACCTTGGGCTCCTGTTGTCAGAAATTCAATGGATTAGTACCTAGATTTATTTTAAGTCTGTAAAGCACTTTGTTCTTGACAGCGTTCAAAGTAGAAAGAGTGCTATCCTGAATGTGCATCTTAATACTGTCATTCTTGTCTTGTAAGAATAGATGAAATATGGGCTGCAATACTTCTTTTTAATATTTAAAAGTTTTCACTGAGTGGACGCAGTTCACACATGCCCACATAGGCACATATATATATATATATGTATGTACATATGTACATGTGTGTGTTTGTAGATATAGGAACACAGTAACCCACGCTTATCTTATTGATCTGGAAATGCAAAAGGCAAATATGCAATGGAATGTTAGCAAAGAAGAGTATCGCCACTATTGCAGATCATCAAAATAAATGCTGATAAACAAATGTACTGCCTGGTATTGTTATTATTGCCTGGTTTACTTTGTAAATGGGATGTGCCCTCTCCAGATTCCTATATAAATCTCACATTTACATTTCCCTTACAACACAAACTGTTTAGCTTCTAGAATGAGCATTGCTGAGAAGAGTTCATATAGTTAACTGAGATGATCATGAATATTTTCATCTAATTACTAATATCGAGAACTCAGCAAATACTTACTTACTACATATAGAATAGTGTTCTTGTACAAGTTTACAGCAAAAAGTCAACTTCCTAGTTCAAAACAGAGCAAAACAAACCATACACACACACACACGCACACACCCCAGAAAAAAAAAAACCACAGAAGTTTTCAAACACATCATTGAAACACATATGAATTATATTCAAGAAACTGCTTCACAGCAATAGAGACTGTGGGGTCTATTTGCCTCTCGATGTTCTGGAGTGTTAAGCATGATAATCCCCCATGCATTGAGAGGATAACAGGACCCTTTGTGTAGATTAAAAGCAGTTTTCTATTGATATCAGGGTGGTAATGCAAGAACAGCAATATCTCATGTGAAGGTCAATCTTTCACAATGCCACTAAGACATAAAATCTTCGTTTGAAATAATAACAGTTACCTTTTCTCTTTGCCTGCATGGTCCATGAATTTCCACACAATTCATTGAACCAGCAGTCAATGAACTATTCATTATTGAACCCAGTGATTTAAAAGTCACAATATGTACATCATTAATGCCCATTTGGAAAAAAAAAAAGTTGCATTTCAGAAATCTTGGTAGGATTTGAAATATGGTGAAATCAGATTGCAGTAACGATAGAATAATCTTTGAAACACAAACTCGGAATTGTTTTGTTGCCAACCTTGTGATATCTGTAGCAATCCCCACCCTCACTGAAGGGAAAATTAACTGTTTCTCCCTTTAACTACTGGAAGATATATGAGATTGTCTATTCAGCATGCAAAGTTCTCCACCAGGTGCAAAGATATTGCAGTGAATAGGGTCTCATGTTCCACAGATTGCAACAAAATTTCTGTTAAAGCTGCTCCCCAAGCCCTCTCTACCTCACAAAAAAAAGCTCTTTTTGAAGAGAGAAAAGAGATACAGGAGAGATCGAGACATAGAAGAGGGGAGAGAGGAGAGAGAGAAGAAGAGGGGACAGAAATCGGAAGGAAGGAAGGAAGGAAGGAAGGAAGGAAGGAAGGAAGAAAGAAAGAAAGAAAGAAAGAAAGAAAGAAAGAAAGAAAGAAAGAAAGAAAGAAAGAAAGAAAGAAAGAAAGAAAGAAAGAAAAGAAAGAAAGAAAGAAAGAAAAGAGAAAGGAAGATTTTGTTTCTGATACAGCATTACTACTGTGTAAAATATTCATTTGGCTTTAGTTATGTTTTAATACATATTCTTTAAACACTTCAACATGCAGCCTGACAATATTGAAACTTGTGGCAGACGTGTGCCTCTAAGATGCCGGCTGTGCTCATTAAGCGCAACCACCACAGGTACGGCACGGCACCGAGCGCGTTTGCGAGGCACCATCAATAGGTGGCGCTTTTCCCCTTCCTCATTGCCCTCAGCTCCTTCTCGGCTTCCATGGAAGAGCTGTTTTCAGAAGTGATTCTGAAAAACTTACACTACTTTAAAGAACTTACATTGCTTAGGAAAAACGGAGGAATTTTTGTCAGTGCATAGGCTGGTTTTTGCAGTTCTACACAAGAGATGACCAAAGCAGCACGAATCATGGGATTAATGGCTTTGGTACAGAAAAGTATATTTTCCAAAATTATAAGAAATTTGATCCCATGGCTGGTATCATTCTTAATTGATTTTTTTTTTTCCCTAAACTAGGAAGAGGTCTCATTTCCAATGAAAATTACCTTTTATGACTTGGCCACGTTACTGCTGATCTGATTAGAGTTTTTAAACATTTATATGAAAAAAAATCTATTGTTGGAACTATTCGTCTACATAATTACAATTCCTGGTATAAAAAATGCAAAATATAGTGCTTTTATTTTCTTCATTATACTATAGTGAAAAAAGAAACTTTCCAAATATTATATATAATACTAAAATGACATTTAAATATGTGAACAGACTGCCTATTGTTTAACTCCATAATAATTTTACTGTAGCATGAAAAAAGTATTGAAAAAATATTCTAACTTTAAGCCTGAAATCTTGGTTCAGCTGTGAAACCTATTTTTACATCAGATTTCATCTTGGTTTCCATAAGAAAGGAGAGGGATGTCTTATCTTAAGAGAACAGAGACTTACTTAAAACTGCCTTACATTCAGAAAAAAGGACAGAATACATACTCATTTACGCACATACGCATGTGCACAGAAGGGCATATTGTATATTCATACACAGAATCCTATTATTCCCAAAGTAGAGTTATTTTAAAAGCAAAGAGATAATTGATTAGCGGTGCAAGATATTTTCTAATGCTGGAAGGCAAAGTAAAGTTTCTTATCTAGCTTCTGTTATCAATATCTTAAAATGAAAACTACATTTCAAGAGCAAAATTATGATATCATGATAAGAAGTTTCAGCCGTAACTAAGACTTTTGCATTGATTAATAACAGGAGTTAGAAGGTAAAGCAGTTTCCTTTTTAAGAGAGTGACTCTTTTTCAGGAGGTTGTCCCACATCAAGGAAAGCACAAATGGGAAGATCAAGGGGTTTCCAAGGTTATTAAATTATAGTAGTGGATGTCAATAGCTTCATTCTATGTTTTTGCTCCATATGCTGCATACTTAAATTACCAGCTTTTTCAACGTATTCGTGTTAATGACTTACAAATTCTTGCAAATAAAGATTTTTTACAGACTGATAAGATGACCAGAGAATAATTTAAATTTATAAATTATGAAAATGTATCACAGAATCACTGAATGGGACCTCTGGAGGCCAGCTGGTCCAATCTCCTCGTCAAGCAGGACCATCTACAGCCAGTTGCCCAGGATTATGTCCAGATGGCTTTTGAACATCTTCAAGGATGGAGACTCCACAACCTTCTTGGGCAACTAGCAAATGTCTGTAAAGTAAGACTTCTAAGTTTGCTAGTGAAACACTTGCAAATGTGATATTAGATTAGAAATTGGCTTCCTAAAAGCACTACTGCAAGTATATCTTGCCAACTCTATAAACCAGCTGTAGCTTTCCTACCTTTTAACGAACTCTTCATTTAGACACTAATCCAACCAAACAATACGTTTCTCCTGTTTGATTCCATAGCATCTCTGTGCCCTTTGGCACCTTGTGAAGTTAAAGGGAAGGTGTTATATAATTTGTGTCTCTAATTAGTATTTCTCAGCACCCCAGCATTACAGGATTGTAACAGGAGTGTCTTCAGTAAGAATGATTAGTAGTGACTTGAGAGCAGAGACGCCTCCATGGGACAGAAGGGGAAGAGAAAGGGAATATGGAGACAGGCGTCGAGGCAGAAGAGGGAAGAAGAAATGCCTTTCCAGAGACTTCATTAGGCTCCACATATGTTCGAATTTTCTACTCCTTGTCTAATAGCAGACAAAAGTTATTCTTTTTTTTCATATTCTCTGATTCAATAAATCCCATGCATCAGAGTCCAAGTCATACTTATGCAGATACATAAGTATTTGTCCAAAATGGAGCATACCTTATATCCTCAGTTGTCAACACATTGATTCTGCAGGCCCAAAACCTCCATTCTTCTTATATGCTGCTTTGCTAAATTTGTCCAAACATACTGAAACCAAAGGCTTATTAATATATAGACTTCTGTGTACAATAGAATACAATTGATGAAAAGAAAGGAAATAGAAAAAAATCTAAGCTGACATGGCTTGTTTAAATGCAAGTTTGCTTAATAGTGCCTTGTGTTTAAATCTTGCATTTCTTTAGGCTTGGATAATAAAGGAGGCTGGTCAGATTCACTTTCCTTAATTGCCAGTTTCTAAACAGATCTTATTGTCAGGCAGTAAGACATTACAAGCATGAGAATAAATATAAACAGATAGATACATAGACCTTGTTTCTTATTATGTTCACCCCACAGAATATAGATAAATTTAGAACTGCAGGAAATATTTTATTCACTGAGGTGAAATACTCTAAAACAAACAAACAAACAAACAAAACCAAAAACCACACAGACAACAGGTTAATTTTGGTTTTGATTTTTTTTTTTTTCCTTTTTACATCTCCATTGATCAAAGCTTCCACTAAGAGTTATTTCTTAATACCTACATATTTGGCCAAATATATCTAACTTAAATACATTGCAACTCTAAAGTCTGTGGAAACTGATTTAGAAGTCATACATGTGTTTGCTAAATGTGTCTTTGTATCATATCTATGTGAAGGGAATTGCAATTTACAAGTGAAAGTTTGGCTTTATCTCTTAAATACATATAATTATTTCTTATGAATATGCGTGTTTACAGTGCACTCCATAATATACTGTAATTTACCAGGCAAATTATGACTGTTTCACTATATTTAACATAATAGCAATGATTAACTATGTGTTTGTGGATACATTTTCCAAGAGTTTTGGAACTTTATCAATGCCATTCACTTGGACATTACAGAGGCTGGATGGCTGAAACTTCATGAAGTATTTTAAAGTTACTATATCCATTTTTTACGTTGGTTTTTCCTCCTAGGGATAAATTTGTATCTTAGAATTAAAGTTTCTTCAACATTTTGATTTAAAATACTTCTTTTTAGTTAGTTCTCAGAAGATTAATTTTTTAAAAATCACATATATTTAAAATACAATACCAAGTGATCCTAACTCAGGGATGATGCCTCGAAATAAAGGGAAGAAGTAAATAATGTTTATTCCAGAATTCACCAAGCTGATAACTGGACCCCGGGAAGAGGAAAAAAAAAAAGCATTCTTATAGAATTCTATTTCAATTAAAAGGTATCTCTTAAAAAAAAAGTACACTTTACTTGACACCTGTCAAAAAGCTTAGATGACAGGCTTCATTTCTCCAACTATTCCACATACTAGAATCTAATCAATCTGTCCAGATTATCATTCATAATTTGCATAGTATAGTGAATGCTCCAATCCATATTTTATCCTGTATTTTCTCATCATCAACTTTCAGCAATCATCACGAATTTAAATAAGAATTTTATTGTTGTCTTGCTGACATTGGTACATGAAAAAGGTAGATGAGGAAAACTGGGTTTCTAACTTTGTATGGCAGTCTTAACCATTTTTTAGCAAAAAGGCAGAGAAAAATCAGCGTTATCTGACTTGGTTTTAAAGTACGGGATAACAAATTGTAAGTTCTCTGAAGAACCACAGAACCAAAAAGGAGAGTGATCTCATCCAAATATTCATTTTGTTTTCTCATGTGGGATTTCTGTTGATTTTTTCATGTAGGTGGCTAGGTCTAGAGGCTGGAAGACCTTGAAAACTTATGGACACACCTCTAACTCATTTATTACCCAATTAGCTGTAATTTAAAGCCTTAGTCAAAAAAATCATGAGAGCTATTATAACATCTGAGATTGGAGAATGGATTTCCTTATACAATGCTTTTTTACAACTAGCCTATGTGTGCACTGTATAGACATTTCACAGTCTGCGTGTTTGCTGGGATGGGACTGTGTATCTGCATTTTGTGGGCCACTATAAACTCATATATACGTGCTTCTGAATTTGAGAAAAGCAGTACAGAAATTTAAATCCATGAAAATGCTAGAATTCAATGGTGCAGATTCCTGGTCTAAGTAATTTATCTCTAGTTTCATTTTGTGTATTTGTTTATCAAAGTAGATTCCTAAGAGAAGTCTATTTTGACTTTAAATATCTATGTATAAATAGCTATCTGTCTATAATAAGCTTGCTTAAAAAAAAAAAAAACACAACACAAAAAAGCCCAAATACAACCACAAATAAATAAATAAAAAAAAAAAACAAACCAAAAGAAACAAATCTACCAAAGTTTTCTACACTTTATTACAAAATTTAATACTTCAGCTTTGTCTTAAAAGACATCCTAGGTCATCTGCAAGATTGATGCTGTCTCTGTGGAGACATTCAACCATTTGGGAACTAAAACTTGCATTGATGCCCCAAACTACTCCACATTTCCATGTAACTCAAACCTAGTCTGATAGCGACCTACAGTGAAGCAAATTCCATAAGAAAATACTAGGATATCCATATCATTAAAATACTTTTTGTTTTTTTCAAGATCAAAAGGAGGCTGCATATATTCTTTCCAAGGACAAATACACATCTAAAACTCCTCAGCAGTCAATAGAAAGCTAAACATTTCAGGGAGCACCAGTAGCCATTTGGCAGGGGGCATTGGCTACCAAATACACAGAGGTTGATGACTGTGGGAAATTCTGGGATAAATCTGTTACTGCAATCAGGACAGAGTTACGTTTCCCATCTCTGTTGTCTTCTGTTCATTAGAACCTTAGCTCAGCAACCTCTTCCAGATTTTTAGATTAATTCAACTCTCATTTAGATGTCACTGGAAAATCTGCAGGCCTTGTGTCACTGCTAACCTACTTCAGCTTTCTGCCTCTTAATTTTCCCTTGTACTTTTGCTGCAAAAGGTAGGCATATAAGCAAGCATGGCCCCAAAAGTTAAATAGAACCTATGAAACTATCTTTTGATAACTTGCATAGGCAAAAAATTCTGCAACCCTCTTTGCAGTTTGCCTTTAGAGCAGAAAATTATTATGTATTTGATCACAGAGGCTAATAAAGCTAATATAACAACCTAATTGAAAAATATAACTAAACTGATTTAAGATATGTAATTAGAAGTTTGATGTCACAAACTTCATTCATCGGTGTAGCATTTATGATTCAACAGCCCCTTTGGGTTTGTAGAAGTGGCTTCTCACTCTGTGGTAGAATCTATGATGGATTTGTATATTAAAAGCTCCTGTATTCACGTTGCATAAATATGCAAGAGCATTTTTAATAAAATTCACCTTTCATTGCATTCTATTGCTCTCACATGTAATATACCTAAATAGAGATCACCTGTAGAGATTGAACCTGAAACCTTTAATATGGAGGTTCTTCCATTTAAAAGAAAGGAACTCAATCTGCCACTAACACTTGCAGATCGTATTCTCCTGGTCTACTCATTCAATACAATGAATACAATACAGATACCCAGTGTAAAGGCAAGATAAGGCAGCTATCTGGACCATTAATTCTTAATTGCTTTGGATGTCGTTCTTTCAGCACTGACTGAACAAATGAGCACCGCAGCTTTAGGTGTAGTCAAAGGAGATTGGTTTGATTGGTCATAAGTTTAATTCCTGCCCTGATGTGGAACATGTTATTTTCCCATTTCCCCAAAATGGGGAAATCAGAAAAATTCTGTATATCTTGAGGTATATTTATATTTATGTACTGTATTGGGTGCAGGTGTCCTGGTCCTGGCAGAGGGGAGCTGCAAGGGCTATGTAAGCTGGTTCTGGATGATTCCAGATGGTTCCAGTGGACCCACCTCAGGGCATGGCTGAGCCCTACAGCCAAGATTGTAATGCCTCAGGAAAAATATATTTAAGAAGGGGCAAAATGCTGAATAGCAGAGAGGAGAAATATGGGGAAAAGGAAGAGAAACAGCCCTGCAAACACCAAGATCAAAGAAGAAGGAGGAGAGGTATTATCCCACAAGACAGAGGAGAAATTCCCTGGAGCCCACGAGAGAGACCATAGCGGAGCCAGTTTGTCCTGAAAGATTGCAGTCCAGCCCAAGCTGGAGCAGGGGAAAAACACAGAATCACAGAATTTTTTGGGTGGGAAGGGACATTAAAGGTCATCTAGTTCCAATCCCTCTGTCAGAGACACCTTCCTGTAGACTGAACTGCTCAACACCCTGCCCAAGCTGGCCTTAAGGAGGAAGAAGGTCTCCATGAGGAGGAAGGAGCAGCAGAGAAGAATTGTTTTGAACTAACCACAGCTCCCATTGCCCATCGCCCTGCGTCACGCTGGAGGGTGAGAAGATCGAGGAACTGGAAAAGAAGGGCTGCACTTGAGTCTTGGAAAAGGAGCAGAGCCAAAGGTATTTCTAATTTTTGGTTTTGTTTTTCACCATCCAGCAATATTATTAAAAAATGGGCAGTAATTTAAATTAATTTTCCCCAAGTTGAGTCTGTTTTGCCTGTGACAGCCATTGGTAAGTGATCCTTGGTCTTTATCTTGACCCATCCTTTCCCCCTGCCCTGTCCTCTTGAGGAGAAGTAGGAGAGAAGCTGGGTCAGCACCTGGCAGCCAGCCAAGGTCAAATCACAAATTGCCACAGTCTATGTATTCCTATATACACACACTATTTTCGGTACCTGACTAATAATTTATATTTAAAACAAACAGAAACCCAAAATAATTGCCTTCTATAATGCAGTTACCTAGATGGTATCATTTTAGTTTATGTCAAAAGCTACTGTAATGATGTTGGTTTTTTTTCAATTGTTGCAAAACCAAACTTAATTATGAGTAAGCTAAAATTGTGCAAAAATATTCTGATAAACCTACAGCATTTCTTAAGAGTTTTCTAATGGATAGTGTCTTCCAAGCAGAAGAAAAAAAAAGTAAGGATTGTTTTCCCTACATCAATTTAAAACACAATTAAACATATCTGTTAAATTAGAGTTAAAAAGTGATGTTTGGGATAGGTTCACAAATAAATCAGTATAACTCTGTAGACTTGAAGAGATGAGAATTCATTTGCTCTAGATGAGGTCTGACATAAAGTATGTGTTTCTAGCTCAAGTTTATGAACTTCACGTTGCTAGAAATTAAAGAACGGAACAGATAAACATTTGAAAAGTAACTATTACCCTACTAACAGAGCAACAAAAAAACCCCTTTAATATTAAGTCAAGTCAGGTATGCTGGAATAATATATTTTAAGTCAAAGATGCATTGTAAATCAAAATATACCACAGTATGGACTGTAGTTCAGTTAATAATTAACTAATTATAATATTGGGAAGTAAGCAATGAAAACAATGACATAGTGTTTTTAAAAGTACTAACCCCATGGGTGTCTGTGTAGAAATGAATGTCAATTACTGGCTATGAAATAATTAAATTATGTTTGGAAATCCACATCACTGTAATTGCCAATCCAGACTGCTTCATGGCTTTCTCAGGACTACAATATGAGTCATTTTTCCACAGCAGGTAAAATTGTTCTTGCATCCCTTTGCAGTTACTGAAGTTTCATATGTTGCATTGTTTTGTTCAGGAATCTATCACATCAATTTACTTTTTTATTCTTTCTGAAATGAACCAATGCACCAATCTTTCTTTTAGGATAACAGTAACAGTTAATATGTAGTAATGTCTTTATTGATTTCTTCCAGCTGATCTTTAATTAGTACTGCTCTCTAATTTAACTTTAGCACTGTAGGCTTTTCTAGAATGCGAAACAGAACAGAAGCAGAAAACAGCAGTAAAAGCAGGGATATTAGTTGCAAGACTCATAACACCACGTCTGTCAGGTACAACCACATTTGCTGGTTTTCCCTGACATGAAAAAGGCAAAGCAAAAAGGTGTTAGGACAACTTTTTGGCCCTGTTCTATGCAACATAAATTTTAAAGAGTATGATTTCTGTTTGTGGGAGTTAAGAGAAACACTGAAATCACGGAGGGAATTAGTTACTTGTTAGTTTAATTCTCAAACACTGGAAGTTTATTAATACAGTCCAGGAGCTGGAACTATGAGGCTAAGTGCTAAACTGACTTCGGAAAGACGGTTCCTAGATTCTGGCCTTGTCCCTAAGACTTTTTATCTTATGGTTTTGGTTTGGGTTTTTTTCCATCTTAGAAACAAACAAAAATTGCCACTGATAAAAAAGTAACAAAGATAGAATTTGAAGGTACATCTCTTCATCTCTATGTTCAGATATATCCTACTCGCTCTATAAAAATGCTTGTTTGTGCAAGATACAGGAAAAGGTAAATGCAGCTATGCTTCTGAAATCTGGTAGCAGTGTCTTGCTTCTACATGTGCATTCCTGATCAGACAGGCTAAAGGATAATTTCTTAAAAGAAAAAGAGAATTCCTTTCTTTCCCTTTTTGTTTCCTTTGTCCCTATGTTACTTGTGCTGTACTCCAAAAGAGGAACTGGGACAAAATCTTCCTTTACACAGAGAGATCGAAACTCAGGCAAATATTCTGATCACTGAGCTTTTATATGAAAATGTGGGTCGATTCTTTTATTTTGACCTCTTAATAAAAGCAACTATGCTTGCACTGTTTAGTTATCCCCATTCTACTTAACTGCACATGGAGTTTCTCTAGGAAGCCTTAGTAGCTGAAGTGCTTTTGATTAGATGTGAAAAGGACTAGTTTCTGAAATCTGGTGGGATTTCAGCAACATATATGTACCTCTCAAAAGAAGTAGCAGTTCAGCACAATTAAGTTTTCAGATTTTCAGCTTTCAAGTTGGGTATTTAATTGAAGGACCTAATTGTAGACATCTAAATCCTTTTATACAGTATACTATCAAATACTTTTTTTTTTTTTTTTGGTATGCCAGCTTTATCATTCTGGGACCAACCCAAAGAGTTGGCTGACACTAAAATCATGATCAAAGTGCCAGGCCAGGTAGGTAAAATATCAGTACAGACCTTGAGAAGCTGAGGGTTAATTGCATGGAGAGTTAGCAGGGGCAAATACAGACTGCAGACTGCAGACTCTTCCACTGGAGTTAGTAGAGTTACCAGGCGAGCCAGTTGTCCTGACTTCACCTTACAGTCAATGAAAAGCTTCCATGTTTAGTATAAGATACATCTTGTACCTACACATACACATCAAAGGAGTCAGAAAATTGACTGTGAAAGAGTCTAGCTGTCCATGGTTTAGACATGGACAGCTAGACTCTGGACCTGGCCAGAATAAATGCCAAAAATGGCTTTGTCAAATCAACTGATAATCAAAAAAACCCACATTCTGACACAGAAGACCTGTTTACCGCCAAGTCAGCTATCTTCTTTTTGCAGGAAAGCAATGGACAGAATGGCTGTGAAGTTCTGAACTGACCTAAATTGTAAGAATTTTCTGACCCTTCTCAGCGTTTTTTTGAATAGTACAGAGATTCCAAAGGTCTTTTTGCGACCCTAATTCCTGACATTGTTTCTTCACGATGTTTCAGTGCAAACTGAATAAAATGGTTTCTTCAACTAATAACAGACTTCACAAGAAGCATGAATTATTGAGGATTAACTATGATACTAAAATAAGAAAGTCATTTTCAAAGAGGTGAATTCATGGTTTCTGTGGATACCTTTTGCTGTTCCTCTAGAAGCATATCTAAGAGATGGAAGTCAACTGGAGACTGGTTTCCAAGCTCATTAAAATATGCAACATTCTCCATGATTAAAGCAGATCAGGAAAATATAAACCATATTTGCAGATTTTAAAAATTCTTATATGCATGAAAAATACTATATTATGTATTATTATTATTATTACTGAAAACACAGAGTTAAATAATTTTGCCATGTCTCCTTAGTTAAAAGAAAGCTTGTTAAATAAAATGTTAAATAAATTCTTTCTGGCACAAACAGATATTTGCATGCATGTTCCATAAAAGACAAAGCAATTTTGTTCACTGAAGATTATACTAGTCTTAACCTAGTTATGGTTGAAATGAATATGAAAATACAAATATATTAAAATATTTTTCTATGATATATGTATTGTAAATAAATTGCTCAAAATGACTCCAAAGCATGTCTTCTTAAATTAAATAATTTACAAGTCTTTCCAGTGTTCTAAATAAAAACACGAAATTCCTATTCCATATTTACATAAATAGTCTGCATAATTGTTCTTTTAGCATGGTTATTGCATTGGTTGATTTGACTAATATTAAATATGTATGAATTTCCTGCTATTCCCTAGGGCTCACAGAAACAAGATGAATCTCAAGAGACTGGTTTAAAGTTTAGATTTAAAGAAGAAAAGCCTTACAGATCCAAGCATCTTTGAATCTTTTTTCATTGATGAAGTCTAATTTTCACCTCAAGTAAATATTTAATAAATAATTATTACTTGAAGATTTACAAGCAGTGCCAAGATTAAGTAAATTATTTGTGTGTCTTTTTTCAAGCTTTTAGACAGTTCTACATACAACCAAACAAAAGTAGGACATGATTGATCTTAAGCATATTGACTTTTTGCAACGCTTTTCACGCAGATGAATTAAAATTCTCCAATCCAGCTGACCAAGTAACTAAGTTTCTATTGGAAAATGCAATTCTTGTAACACTGTCCTCCAAAAATTGCTGCCACCTTACTAGCTGCGGATAACAACTTATAACAGCTATCAATAATAATATCATAAATATAATAAAAATTAAGTAACATAGGTAACATTTTGTTCATGCGTATAAGGTGTTAATAATTTTTCGTGCAAGAAAAAAATCTCATGAGCTACAATACAGGCATTGTTATCAATGGACTTGACATTGCCATTGTTGCAGATGGTGAGTTTACACAGAAGACAGTGGGTTTGCAGAGTATAGCATCCTGTTAAAAGAAGAATGCATTCTTTTAAGTCTAATCCCTTCAGCATACAGTATATATGTCTCATTATATTGATCATGCATTCTCAGGAATGCCTTAATGTACTCTTAAATGCTGTACATAGAATTATGGAATCATAGAATGCTTTGGTCTGGAAGGGACCTTAAAGAGGTTGTTCTAAAATGCTTCCTAAACCAGCTCTTAGGCAGATAATGATGAACTCTTCAAAAGCACCTGAGCTGCACAGGGAAAAAATCCGCTAAAATAAACAAGCAATTATCTGGAGTCTTGGTCAAACTACAGCAACAAGATGTTTTGCAACCATCCCTTGTGGGTTGGTTAAATACATGTGTGTGTGTGTGTGTATATAGAGATATATAGAGAGATATATATATGTGTATGTATGTATATAACCACCTGGTTATATATTTACACCTGTCAGTTACCTTTGCTCCAAACTTTACAGATTTGCAAGTGAAATGAATTTCATTCTACATAAAATCCACAATGCGTTCTAGTAAGTGGCACCTCTGCTGACCCCACTAAAGTTTAGAATGTGACACACAGGTGTAGAGAAATGCCTTAATACCTGTAATAACCATTATGTTTTCCTGAATCTGTAGATTATAAGCAGATACTGGATCTTTTCCAGTCTAAACAGAAGCCAAAGTTTATTCATATGATGGTTAGAAAAAAAAATAAAAATAAAATTTGAGGTGACTTCAATGTGAGCCAAGTAGTGTAATGAACCTATAAAATGCTTAGTGAGATGCAGTCAGGCTTGCAGATGTGTTTACAAAAAGGAATGTTCTAGTTTCATATTTATTATGAGCTTTCTCTGATTTAAGACTACTGTATATTGAAACTGAGTAAACAGATCTTTATTTACATAAACGTGACCATATCAAAGCAAAACCAAACTGAAAAAAAAATTCTTTCAGAAAAGTATTATCTTCAGTAAGCTTTCTGTAATTAGGGAATAAAGAAACCTCATTGAACCCAAGAAACTGTTCAGAAAGGCTATTAGAAAAAAATCAATACCCTTAAAAATAGTAATGCAAAGATAGGATTCTAAAATGATGTTCGTTGGATTCTGTCTGCATGAAACCATCAAAGTGCAGCACTCCAGTAACATTTTAATAACACATTCAGGTGGTAATATAATAGACAGGCAGCTTTTTTGCATTATAGTCCAAATGTCTTGATGCATAATTCTACTGTATGAAAAAGAATTCTCATAAGTAACCTTCCATAAGCAGGTCTGCACTTCTCCAGTAGCTGAAATACAGAATGTTGATGAGACTCCCCTTTTATCAAACCAAAGGAAGCACAGTTGCATTGTAAACCCCTAAGCAGTGACAGAGCAGGATTCTAGATTCATTTTCAAAAGTGCAAAGTACTAAACCAAATACAAAGCAATATATTTGGATCCTTAAAAATGCAATTTTGTTCTCAAAAAGTTAGTAGAAGAGTAGTGATTTCAGCAGTGAGTAGGCCCAGACCAAATGGATTCGTCAACGAGATACTAAGCATTTTCTTTTGTATATTGAGTGAAATCAAATACAACCAATTCCAAAAAGGCCTCAGCATATCTGGAGAAAATGAGACTTTGACTGTTGCCAGTGAAGTCAATAGCAAAACTCCCTTCGGTTTGCGCAAATGCAAGTCCTAAATACGTGACTCTTAAGTGATTGCTTTCCTGGCTAATTATACAAAAGAATGGCTCGTTCTTTGCTTCCTTGAATGGCCATAGCATGAAATGATTAATTTAAGGAAAATATTCCTACTGTTAAACCAGTTACTTTTCATAGTAACAGATAATCATCATCAAGGGAAATTATTTTAGAACATACTTCATACTGTTTATGCCATACAAATACAAATGGTAGGAAAATGTTGTATATCTGTTCTGCTGCTCCTTTGGGAATATGGTAATGGCAGGAGAAACTGGCCAGTTCTATCAACAGATAAAATCTGTTCAGTTTCCCTGTGTTTAGTTCCCATATGTTCTGGTCCTCAGGAGATGTGTTTTTCCATTATTTAATGGGACTTCTACCCCCTCCCTTGGGAGACCATAATGTAGTCCAATAAATCACACCATTAAGGCAGATTTTCAGTCTAAATTTCCTTTTTATATACATGTATACATCATCTCTTTCACGTAGTAAGATCTCCAAGTCTTACGGCCAAAAGAGTGAACAGATAAGATATTGCTGTACTTTTATGAGCAAAGCAGCATGGTAAGACATAGAATAATTTTTTTTTCCCTGGGTTAGTACTGTGAAGTAACTGAGGCATATTGTTTTCAGCATTTTACTCTTCCAGGGTGCAAAATGGTATCTTGCGAGAAGCATCCTCACCATGTGAAATATGAGTATAAACTCCACCTATGGTAGAAGCCCCTCTTTATACTCCAATTTCAGAAACAGAGATCAAAAAGAAGCCAAGTTAAGGGTTTTAAATTTATGTCAGACCTCTAAGCAGTTAATATGTATTGTGCTTTAGCTCAGAGGGCAGCCCGGTGTTCCCAGTCATCTTACTCCAGCCAAAAACACTTACTCTAGCTGAGAGCGGCTGTGCACTGATGTGTGCAAACCAAGAGGCAGGAGACGCAGGCCAACAAATGACACGCACTGCCCAGGAACAGCCCTCCCCTTCCCTGCTGAGCAAAGGTCTAGGGCTTAGGGGCTGCAATTATTTACTGCTAGTGCCGTTGGAAAGAAAGGGGACCAGAGGCCTGTTGGGATTATTTTTCCTCTTGCTCTGTGTAAAACTGCATGGTCTAATTTTAAGACAGTCAAGGGTTATTATTTTCTTATTTGTTAGTTTTGCTTACATTATAATGTAATGTGTGAACCCAGCACTTTCAGGTGGAGAAGAGACAGGAATTAGAAACTGTCAGCATTTTACAACCTTTTGAATAGCCAAGAGCACAAATCACAGTACAAATCAGGGGGCAGGTGCCCCAAGCATTCTTGAAAAAAAAAAGCATATGAAAATCAAGCCTTCTGCCACTAAAGAAACAATCAGTCACACTCAAATACATCCACTAAAGACACAGATGAACTTTTCATCTCATATTAATGCTTCAAGATTTCAAGGGGATGGTGGTTGTATACTGGCTGGGTTTTTCATGCTTTGTTGTGAGGTTTTTTTTAACACTTGTACATCGTCAGATTTGCAGCTCCTGTATGTACATTGACATTTTTCTCCTGACTTCCCTAGAGTCGTGACAATTTATGTTAATTGAGGATCTGACCCATCTCTCCCTTCTGAATGGGAATTTTTCTATACGAACCTCTATTCTCCACTGCAAGATCTTTGAGAATGTTTACTTTATTTCAAGGTGATTCCTGAATTATAAATACACAAAGAAAAGCATAATCAAATGAAAGCTACATGCAGCTTTATTGAATATACAGTAGGTTCACTTGATTCCCTTTTCATATTTGTATCAAGCTGGATATCTATTCTAGACAGACTATCATTTAAAACAAGAGACATACCAAATGAGTAAATGAGGTTATATTACTAATTAGCATACTGTCTCCTACTACCTCCAGTAAGCTACTAAAATGTGACTTCCATTTTATCACATAGATGAAACAGTTATCTTTCAGGGTTTGAAATTTCTGTGATCTTTATGCTTAATAAGCTCAGTAAAAGGCATTCAAATTACATCACTTTTGTCTTGGAAGTTAAATTGGGAAATATTGCATTCTCTGAGATGATAAACTCTGTAGAAGATAAATTATCATGAGAAATAGTTTTAATTGATTTACCATAATAAAAGTTATGTGACTTTGAAGTGCAAATGACACATTAAAATGAAGCTACAGTATGTTGATAATACAGTGGCTTCTTTGTTAATGGAATTACTGACACTGCAGATGCTTGCTGAAGAGTTGTCCTCTACTGTTAAGTGAGAAACACTGATGGAAATTGAAGATATGCTATATTTAAATCCAAGCCCAACTCTCCTTCAGTGAGCTTTACACTGATCTCAACAAGTGTAATTTCAACAACTGCACAAGCAGCAGGAGAACAGCTTGAGCCTGAAATTTCAGTTTGGTTTGGGATATGGTTATCCTGGCTTTATCACTGTAACTGCACTGAAGCCCCAGGAAAAATATTGCTCCTTACCTCAATTTCTCCATTTGCAAAACTGGACTAATAAAATCACTTTCACACTCAGAGGTTGGCCAACAGTTAAACAAAAGTGTGTCAACAGCAGAGATATCTAGTGTTCTAAACAAAGGAAAATGCACACAGGTCCTACACAATAACCCTTGTAAACATTCTTCTTTTACCTTTGCAAGGGTAAAGATGAAGACTTAGAAACATATGAAGCCAGCAGCATAAATCAAAACAACTTTGCTTTATCTCATTGTTTTCTCATACCACTTAACTCTGTGATCTTTGACTAGATCATACACTCATAGAAAAGCTTGGGTTGGAAGGGACCTTAAAGATTATCCAGTGATTCTTCTTCCTTTATCCCGATCTTTATCTTATCTTTCTTTTGATTTTACAGTCTTTTTCCTCACTCAAAGCATTTCACTTTTTCTCCAGTTCCCTTTTACTTGTGACCCTGTCAGTTTCTGTTTTTCTTTCCTTGACAAATGTCTTTCCTGCTTTTCTTTCACACAACAGTATGAATTTTCCATCTTTTCTCTGACTTTTTCTCAGCTGCTGCTGTATGTCTTATCCAAACTTATCCTTTACCCAGTCCCACATTCACATTCTTTTTTTCTGGACACATAGTTATCTTTCTTATGAGATTTCTTTTCATTTTTTCTCTTCTTATTATTTTCTCCTTACTCTTTCTGAATTCTACATTCAGAAAGACAGTAAAAGAAATTTTCATATCTCATCATCCTGTTAATTTAAGCAAAAAGGATTCAATAACTATCCAAACCATTTTGAACCCATGGGTGTTAGAATCTGTAAGCACTTTAAGTGTGTGTAGTGGGTCAACCACCAAGTGCCCACTAAGATTAAATAAATTTATTATCATATTTAAAATCACTTTATCTCCACTCTCCCTTTTTCCTAGACTCAGCTTCACCCCTAATTTGCCTGCCTCCTCCCCCAGAGCCACTCAGGGAGAGGGGGAATGAGGGTTGCAGAGTCCCTAACGCTTCCTCTCTGCCATTTCCTTCTCATAGTCGTCCCCTGCTCCAGAATGGGGTCTCTCCCACAGGAGAGTCATTCACAAGCTGCTGCAATGTAGGTCCTTCCCACGGACTGCAGTCCTTCAGGAATGGACTACTCCAGCGACGGTCCCCACCAGCCACTATTCATGCCAGCAAACCTGTTCTGCATGGCTTCCTCTCGGCAGACCACAGCTCCTGCAGGATCCTGCTCCAGCACAGACTTCCTTCTGGGCATATCCACCTGCTTCAGCATGGATCTCTGCTCCACCATGGTCCTCCATGGACTGCAGGGGCACATCTGCCTTACCATGGTCTTCACCATGGGCTGCAGGGGAATCCCAGCTCAGGTGCCTGGAGCACCTCCTCCCCATCCTTCTCTACTGACCAGGGTGTCTGCAGGGCTGTTCCTCTCACATGTTCTCACTCCTCTCTCACAATTTTCTACATGTTATCACAGAGGCACCACCAGCACTACCTTTTGTTATTTTCGGCAATAGCAGGTCCATTTTGGAGCTCTGCCCGACCTGGAGGCAGCTCCTGGTCTATTCTTAAGAATCCAAACCTCTACACCCTTTTCCCCACTACCAAGACCTTTCCACATAAACTGAATGCAAAAATACATTCCTGCTTAAAAGAGGTTGTTTGGGTTTTTTAAATTTTGAAAAATAATAAAATGCAGTGTTTGCTGTATGGTTTCACATACCTAAGCTAATAATGCTAAGTACATTACTTAAACTTTTCATACTAAGTAATGGACAAATACAGTGAAAATTGTAGGGGTAATAATAAGTATCTGGATCTTGTGCATTCATTTGCCAGTTTGCAACATTCATATATTCCACAGCCTCTCAGCTTGGAAAGCTTCTATCCATTTTTTTAGTAGCTGTTTAAACAAAAATAGATGTTTATCTCTTTAAAATTTTGCCAGGAAGCTGTCACTTTCCCATTTACTCATGCTATGTTGTGACAGAATGTGTCAGCTTCTTGCACAAATGAAAAGAGATATAGATCTGTATTTACTTTAGCTGAAAAATAAGTAGTCATCAATTCTGGGAAAAGTGTTTTCCCATTTGAAAAGATGGATAAATAAGAGAGGTTTTGTGAAGTAACTATTTACCAATGCTTAAGGGGTAGTTGAGAGCCAAATATTCCAGTTCAGTTCATCAGTAACCATCACTGAGAAAGCTCATAGACTCATAACGTGGAGAATTAGATAACTGCAGCAGTTATCAAGGGAGCTAGCGTTCTTATTCAAGCCTTTGATGTTCAAAAGTATCAACCATAATAAAAACAGGTAGACAAACCAATTTAAAATTTGCTCTTTGCTCTCATGTTTGACATAGAAGGGAAATGCCAGTTGGAAAATCTTCATCTTAGATTGGACTCAAATGCTGAAAAGTATGGAACTAAGTAGTGACGGTTAAGTAGAACTGGTACGCTATATTTTTATAGGAAGGAAAAAAATAAGAGACTACACTAATGCATAATGTCCGTAACTTTCTCCTCTTCAAAATTCTTTAGTCTTTATCAGTCTCACAGAATCCAAATTTCTACTATGTAAAATTGAAAAGCAAGTTGAATTTAAAAAATATTTTTTGAGATATTAGTTGAAAACAACCACTACAACAAATCAGAGTATGGAATAGCAGAATCCTTTAATCTATTAAATTCCAGCTCAAAAATTCTGTGCATCATGAATGCATGAAAACAAAAGAACTGGCCATGAAACATAAAGGCCACATCTTAAATAGATATCAAAATTAAATTGCTGATCACTGAAATCCTGGGAAGATACTTACAGGTTTTAAAGAACCGAGGTTTCAGCCTGGAGATTAAATTGTTAAGATAATTTATAATGCAGCACAAAGATGTCTACTTCTATATAAGAAGGAATGAAATGCTTGATGTCTTTCTTATACTGAGATGCTCAAAAACTGCACTCAAAGTGAGAGTGGACCATCACAGAGCAGAGCAGGACAATCCCCTCCCTTGCCCGGCTGGCGATGCTGTGTCTGATGCTCCCCAGGACAGGGTTGGCCCTCCTGGCTGCCAGGGCACTGCTGACTCATGTTCAACTTGCCATCGACCAGGACCCACACATGTCTTTCTTCAGGGCTGCTCTTCATCCTCCCCTCCCCCAGTTTGAAAGTATAACCAGGATTACCCTGCCCCAGGTGGAGAATTTGGCACTTAGTCCTGTTAAACTTCATTTGGCTGCGGATTGCCTAGGTATATGACTTGCTAAATGTTAGAATGTTCCAAGGAAGGGATTATTTTTCTCAGTCACTGGAGAACAGGGTTCTGCTTTCAGAAAAATAGTGAAAAGATCTCCTTATGAGCATAAAGGTAAACAAGATCCTGATCTGTAGATCTCTAGCATTTGGCAACTAAGTCCCTGCATCTCCTATGGTCAAATACAAGTTTCATAGCAACTCTGATAGGGTAAATTCTATAAAAATCTCTTTGTATAGTTGCTTCCACCCTGAAGAGTAAGCAGGAGAATAACCTCACTGGGTGTACATGAAAAATTACCAACTGGTTTGATAGTGAACTGGATCTTCCTTGTTTTCATACATTTTCATGTATCATATGGTTACAAATTGGAGATCAGGGAAATAAATCCTATATATATATATGAATATATATGTGTGGATGACTGTGTGGGTGCATGTGCTTTAATAATTCAATGCCCTTTCTCTATTTCATCAAAACATGAGAAAGAATAAAAGCACAAATGGGAAAGAAAAAGCACTGTATCAAGTTTTGATTAATTCATTTTAATAGTGCAGGAATAATATTTCGGAAGTAAATCACTGCAAACTGTGATTTGGATAGAGGTCATATGCATACCTAAAAAACAATGTAAAGTCAAGGTCATTATATATGAAATTTCTCAAAAATAAACACTTGGGCTTTAGGATATTTATTCACTGACCCTGAAATGTCAGCTTGACACTGATACTAATGTAGCACACTTGTCTCTGGAGTTTATCCCACTATGCAAAGGTGCCGCTTACTGTGAGAATCTTTCTGAGGTGCTCCAAGTGCATTCTAGAAACCATCTGCATATGTTATTTTATTGCTAGGTCTCATAAATCAATATTATGTAGAAACATCTATGATTTCATATTGTAGTAGAAATAGGATAGCCACAGAGCTGCACATTTGAGTTCCTAATGACACTAGTGGTACAGTACTTACATTTTAAACATTTTATTGAACAGCTTGAGGTTATTTGGTTTATAAAACCCCCAGACTGTTTCCTCACAAAGCCCTGGGGCTCTGATCTAGTAAAGTTCAGGCTGACGAAGGCAGGGGAGGAGTTCTACTTTCACTTGCTAATGGATAAATAGTAGAAAACATCAGTGGAAAATAAAGATCTGAATGCAGCTGGTGGTATATAATCAATACAGCTAATAATAAGTAATGACATTTTTAAATATGTGAACACGATGCTGCAAAATAACTTCCATTAAACGTACAAGGGCTCAACAAGGAGAAACAGGGTCCACTAATCACAAACATGAGCACAGAAAAGCATCAGCTGACTAACAACCAGTTCCTGGCTGTTATGGGTATGTTGCTGTGATGTACCTGTGCACTGTGTCCACTGCCCGCTGTCCTACTCATTTTACTGAGTATCTCAGCTGTATCATCATCCAACCCCAAGTCCGAAAAGGATATACATCAGAAATTGCAAGAACAATTCCTTTAGGCATTTCTCCCTATCTTCTCTGTTTTAGAAAGTTTTGCCAAATCAGAAATATTGTAGCAAGATGTCTTTCTGTCCATTTTCTTTCTGTTTGCTACAATACTATATCAAAGTTTTTGGCTTTGCATAGGTACCTAACAGGACCGCAATTCCAGATATATAGACTATTTCAAATTTCTCTCTAATTTTATGTAGTTAAATCAGCAGGGCCAAAGGCCAAATGAATTTTTCCATTACCTAAGCGTTGTTGGGCAATGCCATCTGAGATGTCCTGAGATATCTTTCCTCATCCTCAACTGCTGTTTCCAAGTAGATAATCTGCTATCCCCAAATGAAGAATTTAGTTTTGCTTGGGTACCATGCTCAGGCATCTGATCTCCTTCTTACCACTCTCTTTCCAAAAGCAGTCTCCTTCAACATTCTGTCAGTTTTATAGTGCAAGGCTTGCACATGTTCCTGCAAAGACTAGACAAAAGCGATAAATCAGAATGGAGGATACAGGGTACTATTCCAGACTATTCAATTGCAGAATAATTCCTGTTTCTATGGATATTTCTGGGGTTCCCTTGCATACTTTCTCTCAATACTTTTGTGTTCTTTCATCTGTTTCTATCTCACACATACATAAGCCCTGTACAACAAGCATTCAGCCCTTTGATTTCCCTCCAGAATTCATGTGATCCCAATTCTGCCTGGCATATGGCCTGCATCTTTGGCAACAACTCTTATTTGAGCCAAATATTTCACAAATATCTGAATGCTCTTTTATGATTCATCTTACTCACTAGCTTCACAAAAATTTATCCAGGAGAAAACCAGCATGCTGAAATACTTTTATAAGCTACACATATATTATCTTTTATGTGATTATACAGTCTAGAGTTTCTCAGATATGAAAAATAGATCTACCAGTTGGAACTGTGTTTACACCATTGTGTATTTATTTTGCACATGTCATGGTTAGGCTACTAAGAGCCAAAGAATTGTAATTCTTTTGTTTTCCCAGTTTGGCCATGACTAGATGCTTGGAAATTTTGTCAATGGTGTGAGAAACTAATGATGGAAACAGCTATTCTAACACAATTCAGCTGTAAATTCAGATGTTCCAGTAGCTTTTGTATAAGATCTATTACCTTGGACAATGTAGGGAACTCAGTGAAGGGCTTCCAAATAAGGGAAGGAAAAATAGATTTCACATGATTGACCACAAGCCTCCACGAAACATGTAATGATATAGCAATCCTTATCCTTAGTTAAACTGGGGAAAAGAGCTTAGATTACACCGTAGAAGCTTAGAAACTTGTCCTTTCCTGCAGACATTGCTGTCCTATTTCTACCCCCGTCACAATTTCTGCTTTTGAATACATGAGCTGTTATAAGTGTCACCTGTCCTCTCAATATACTGATCTTCTCACAATAGTACCATGCAATTCCTTCTCAAGCCTCCCAGACCAGATGGAAGTAACACATCCTAACACTTTTTCTTCTATTACTTTTCTCTGTTCACTGTACTGCATGTTCTCATGCACTATAGCACAAAGATTACCCTGGTACAGCCGAAAGAAAAGGTTATCACTGCAGACCTTCTCAGCACAGGCAAGTCACAAAATGGAAGCAGCCTCACACTGCTAGGGGTTATACACTCCTTGTATTTAAGCAGCAGGTTAAAGCATCAGGTTCTTGTTAATGGGACAAGTCAGCTCCTAGAGTACATGCTATGAATTTTCCTTTACGGGTTTCGTAGATCATGTAGGCATCTCAGTTCTCTAATACAGCTTCTGAAGTTAAGTATGTAATGTTAAATGTTTTGAATAACTTTGTGTATGTACACAGTAATTATTGCAAAATCTACAACTTCAATGAGTTATGTGCAAAAGAAAATACTCAATTATGTTCTGATAATTTGTTTTATGTCATAGTTTCCAGATACCATTTTCCTTCCCTAATAAACACTGGTAAGTCAGTGTTTGTTTTTCCTATTTTCCTGTGAGTAAACATACTTTTCAGAAGCTGTGCATTACTCAGTAGTAATGTGGATCTCAATATAAGAATTTAAATAGAGAATGAGTGACTGTAAAAACTCAAGTGTGAAACAGTCCTATGTAAATACTTTCATCTTTGTGACACTAATCTTTTGTTTCCATTTTGTAACTGTAAAAGCAACATTCTAAAACTAATTCTCTCCTGTAATGTGAATAGAAAACAGGAATTTGTTATAGGGGGCAGCTCCAAGACTGAAAAACATCCTCAAAATACAGGCATATTCTTGGAAAGCAAAGTTTTTTGAATATGCTGTGGTTAGGTTTTTTCTTTAGTTTTATCTTTATCTACTTACTTATGGTTTTGATATTGGTGTATATTTCTGCCTTTGAAATCTTATTATTTAAGAACTGTAGTGAGCATGATTCCTGAAGTTTTAAAACTAAAATTTAATTTAAAAATAAAATGTTTCTTAAGTAAGTTGTGTGTGGTATCTACATACTGACACCACTTGCCTAAATTAACTCTGCTTTAACAGTATCTTTTTTTTTGATGCCTTAGTACTGTTAACACCTTTTTAATACCTACTTTGCTATGTAAAGGAAGGAATATTTATGCCAGAAGAAGACCCAAAATAATCCTTCTTTTTAAACAGAGCTAGAGGGATTCCTTTCCTTCATGGAGGAGTAAAGAGCATTTTATCTTCTGAGGAACCTCCCTCAGTTTGAACACACCTAAATGCTGTCACAGCACCTTTCCAAGATAAAATATTGTCATCGATATTTTCATGGAATTCCATTATACATATGTTTCCATGGCTTAGTAACTCGTTTTCTAGACCAGCTGTTTAGACAAGAGTCTCATCTGGGGACAGTCAGTGAGGTTCGATAACGTCTCCATAGCTGGCGATATGAAGCATTTTGCTAAAACATTTGAAGACTCTCTGGACAATTTTGTTAAGTCCAGCATTGTGCCTTAGAATCACTGCCACCATTCAATATTATTTTGAGGCTATCTGGCCAAATGAGGCTTCCTAACATACCTGAAGTATATTCCATGAACAGAGAAACATGAGGTACATAAACTCTGTGTTGATTACCCTAGAAATTCATGATACATTTTCCATCTCACTGAAGTAAGCTGTCAAGATTTACAAGCAATACAGAAAACAGTACCTCAAGCTTGTTTGCACTTCAAAATAGTTTGAACTGGATAAAGAGATTTGACATTTCATACCTCATTCCGCCTGCTATCAGAGTCCTCTAGTGTCAGAGGACTGTGTGATTTGTACCATACGGGCTTGCAAACTGGAAGTTACTGCAGTGTCTTAATGGAAAACTGCATTCCCAGTATTGCATTTTGTGAGAAGATATTATATTAGACAAATTTTGCATTGTTTCTTAGCAAAAAAATTGTATTAACATTGGTGACATTCAGTACATTTAGTTACATTCATTTGAACTCTTTCAGCTACGTGCAGAATTTTTATAATATATCAAGAATCCATAGATATATATGAAAAAAAGAGTTAATTTTTATCTAAAAAGACCAGTAAAGGCCCTTTCAAAATAGTGCTAAAACCATCTTAAGCTCATATACTCCTCATATGTCTTGGTACACATAGCATAGAAAACACATATTGCATTGACATATAACCACTATGGCTATAAGAAATTAACAGAATGAGCTATATTTTATGAGTTATATTTTATATTTGATTTTACTGTGTTTTCCTAGAGTATAAAAAAAAGAAACAAAGAAGTTAATTGCATGAATCTAAGGATGGGGAAGAATTTGTGGAAATGACATTGTTACCTTCATCTATTCACAGGTTGATCCAGATTAAGTAGAGCTTTGTTAATCCTGTCAGCAGAAATTAGCCTGTACATGCTTCGGCAGAAATTCCTAGTGATAGCACAACCAACAGGGAAGCATCAGTTAAAGGAATCATGATAAGGTGAATGTGAAGCCATAAATGGACTTTTTGCCTGAAACAGTTGAAGCATCAAAAGAAGTCAGCCTGTCATAGTCTTTTGAATCCCTGTGATTTATTCCCCTCATGGCAATTGAACAGACTTTAAAATAGGTGTTCTCCATTTAATATAGTATTTCTTGCCTGGCAAGTTCATTGCTGACAGCAGAATTCCTGAAGTCTTCAATATATTATATATTTACTCTGTAACTATAGGTAGCATGTTGCCAAATCCACAGCAGCCTATCTTTTAAATGACATGTATCACTGCACTATTATCAGAAGGATCTTGAATTAAAAAGCTTTTCAATCTTTAAAGAAGAAAATTGGAAAAAAATGAAAGAGGGCCAAATGACTGGTCATGTGCCAACATAATGCAGAAAGCCTGGTCTTTCCCACTGCCGCTCACAGCCTAATGTACAACCGTATAAACCTATACTCCTATAGACATAATCCTAAGGCTACATCCCATAACATCCTTTATATCAGTTACACTTAAAATGGTTCTCTGTAGGAAGAAATACTCTAGAACCGCAGAAATTTCAAAGAAGAAATGTCTGAATGGTGTGTACTTTATACAACATTAAATGACATTGCCTTTTCAATGATTGATATGTCCACAGTAATTGTTAAAGCTGTGAATTTAATGAAGGCCAGATTCAGTGAAGATCTTAGTAATAAAGGGTTAGATACAGTAGTTTGTAAATTGTAGGTGATAAAATCCCGAGTGGCTGCTAAAACCCAAAATGTGTTTTATATTAAGAGTTTGTGGATGAAAATAGACATAAAACAGATTGTAGGTTTCTGTCTCATTGTTAAGCAATTTACCCACTAGATGAAAAAGTCACATTTCTTATACACATGCCTTGAAGAAGAATTCAAAGGTCCTAGGAAACTCATTGAAATGACACCTAGCAAATTTTGACAAAAAATAAGTAACATCTCAGTGGGAATTTTCTCGATCACAATTTCCACATAAAACCCCAAGCTCACTCAAATCCTCTGTCTTGGGTCTGGCCCTACAGTTGCACAAATCAAAATATAATAAATAGAAATGAATGGAGACATTGGCTTCACAGCAAAGGTAGAACAACATAAAATACTGGTAACTACTTAAAGACTTTTACAGAGGGCTGCTTACAACAAAGCATGGTAGATTCAGAACTATAAAAAATTCTTAGCAGAGTAATGCTTCTTATCCATAAAGAGTGCTGTAATAATGTTACAGGCTGTAGTGCTTTTGATCATTATTGTAAAACACCACAGTATCTATTCATAAAGGCTACTGCTTGATTCACCACTCTGTAACACCAGCTTTTATGCCTCCATAACGACTACAAGGGTTTTCCTTTTCATTAATATAGAACTCATGGCAGGTGCCAGGTTGCAGAATCCAAGGCTCATTATCCAGTCATGGAAGTAATTTCTCAAAGTCTATGGGTTTTCCCACTGCTCAGCAGCTGACCTTGCCCTGTTTGGTCTTTACATGTTGTTGGTGTAATTCAGGCTGCTCAAGATACGAACATGAAGCACTGAGGAGTCAAACTGGAAAGCCCATATCTCTGACCAATGAATGCTCTTTACACTGGACTGTCATTTTTCTCAATGGCAATAAGAATGACAACTACAGTAACAATTTAAAAATATCTTAGCAGCAGAAACCAGAACCCACAGATATATAGTTTTAAGTCAAAAAAAAGTGAACAGTCATTCACCTTGTATCTGACTGCATCATGGGCCATTTTAAACAGCCAGGCAGTAGAAAGTTCTCCACAAAAACATTCTGTGGTCTAGCTTTGGATACATGATATGGGGACAATCTGGAATTCATACTTTCCACTTCCTAGGCAGGTAGTCCTATCCCAGCCTGGCATAGAGATACTGATGTTTCACCAACAGTTCATCAGCCATTAAGTGCCCAGCATGAGGTTAAAGAGAACTGATGAGTTACTAGATGATCAGATCAGGCCAACCCCTTTCCTCCTTTGCCAAGAGATCAGCACACACTGAACATACGGACTGGATTGCCTTCTCCAGAATACAAACATCAACTGAAAAACACCATTTCTTTCAATGGACTCGGACTCTGTGTGTGTGTTTACATGGAGGGGCTGGCAGAGCTGAGTCACAAGACTAAAATTTTGCAAGCAAAGTAACACAGCAATGCTTCTAAACTAGGTGAACATATCTTTGTACCTCAAACATTATAAAAACTAAGTAGGAGACATATGAGAGTATTTTATCCTTTTTTGAGCTCTAGCAGCATCTAAAATACCAATAAATATATTTTTAGAGGATTTCAAAGCTGTTTACACAGTTAAGAAATTAATCTGTTGCAAAAATAACTAGGACTTCCTGACCTGATAAAATACCTCTGTATCTGTAAGAAAGGGAAGGTATTTCATGTAAGCTTTTTTTTCTCCTAGCACTTCATTTGTATAATTGTATGTATATATATAAAAAAATAAAAATATAAATATACACATGTGAGTAAATTAAAGTGCTCTGAAAAAGATATTTTGTAATAAAAATAATCTCAGATGTAAAAATGTAACTGATTTTGAAATTATTAACTTGTATATTTCATGGTTTTATATTTGGTCACAATATGATCAAAATTCATCCGGTCATTTAATTCTGAAAAAGAATTTGATTTGATATGTGTTATAATCGTGGAATTACGGAATGGTTTGGGTTGGAAGGGATCTTAAACCTCAATCCCTCCACCGTGGTCAGGGTCAACTTCCACTAGACCAGGTTTCTCAAAAACCCATCCAACCTGACTTTCAACAGTTCCAGGGATGCGGAATCTACAGCTTCTTTAGACAACCAGTTCCAGTGCCTCACCACGTTCATGGTAAAAATTTCTTTCTTATGCCCTGTCTAAACTTACTTTCTTTCAGTTTACAACCCATGTTTCTTGCCCCGTCATTACAGCCCTTGTAAAAGGCAAATTTTGTTTCAGAAAGAAAAAGACTTTTCCAGTTCATTAAAAAAATCTATGCATGAGAAACCAAAGTATATTAGTTTTAAGTTCTTCAAGAACACAATGATCAGAAACAATCAACAGAGCACAGTATCTAAAGATAGTAGTCTTTTTATTGTTAACTTTATTTTAAAATATATATGTAGGTATTGTTTATCCTAAAAGACAATTAAAAATACAAAACTTTAGAAAATAATGACTCAATCTTTCTTTAGTAAAATTCCTAAATAGTAAAAAGAAATAAAAGGAATTCTTTAATTCATATTTTTCAGCTTGCTGATTAAAATTGTTCATTTAACTAAGTGAATTTAAATCAAGAAAAAATTTGGAGTTTTAAGAATAAAAAGTAATCAAGTAATCAATTGCTCGTTCAATTAGATTTTTCCTAATTCAAGTAAAATTAATTAATGTAATGCTGTACCTTCCTTCTACCATGTATAGGGGAAAGATGTGACTTTACAGCCAAGAGAATTTCCAGATTATGGCTTGAAAGTTCACCAGTCTCAAGTGAAGTGCCATTTCATGTAAAAAGCAAATTCTAACTGAAAGGAATTCAGGACCGAGAGAAGTGGAAGGTTCAGAACCAGAAGAGTTTTCTGGGGAGAGAGAGGATCTAGGAGGGGAAGGGATGCACTAAGACATTTACTCGATCTCTGGGGACTGTAGCTTACACAGTAATGACTGATTACTGAACCTTTAAGGAGATGGGATTAGTTTCAGAAATTATATAGGTCCTGTAGATTTCATATAGCTTAGCTAGTTTGCTTGGAATACAGAGTATACTAGGAAATGAGATTAAATTTATTAACAAAAATTTAGTCAAAAATCGTAAGAACCTCAGCAACTGGGGTCTAATGTAAAATCTAGTGATTTTATAATTGGAAACAGAGCTATAACATCTGATCAAGTGTTACAGGCATTTTTTCCCAAGTCCTTAGGCCCAAAGTTACTTATTTGATATAACAGACACATAATTCGTGATTTTGATCATTTTCATGTTTGCCATGAAAAGGGCACTGGGATAGAAATACACTGGAAGCACAGCAAGCCACACATCCTACCCCAAACACACCAGGTTTTTGCATTGCATCCTTCCCATTGCCTTTGATCTTCATAATCTCTCATAATTTTATGAGAGATACTATGCGCATGTCTTCATCTTCTGGCATGGATTTCTATTACAGAAAAGAAATAGAAGTACTTGGCTTAGGTTTTTATTATAGAAAAAAAACCAAAATACCTAAAGCTAGCTCCAGAGGAAAATAGAGAAGATTTAATGAGGCTCTGTTTCTGTTATAGTTATCAGACTTATGAGAGCCTACTTTGGAAAGACTTTTCTCTTGCTCGTTTCCAGATCAGAAGCCTGAATGGACTCTTAACTGCCATGAAAGAAAAGGAAAAAAATAAAGGAAAACAGTAGACTGCTCCTGTTTTCCCTCTACTTTCCCATACTTCGAACTATTGTCCAGCTGACAGTTATAACTGGACTGTCATTCCTTGTGAAATGACTTATGAAAGTGTAGGAAAGTATTTTACACTATTACCAAGTAGCAATTTTTTAAATTTCTATGAGCATGACCCAAAATGAAAATCAATTCCAGATCTTACCCTTTGACTCATTGTTATGGTTTGAAAAAACTTGGTCAGATGGACAGGTTGTTAGACCAATCAGAAGCTGGTACCGCCTCTGCAATTCACATATTTGCTAAACCCAGAGTGGGATTTTGAGATTCTCACTTCCTGCGTGGTGGGAGGAAGGACAGGCGGGCGGCGCGGCCCAGCTCGGCTCGGCC
>VZTA01026554.1:106063-130694 GCA_013398855.1 Mohoua ochrocephala
CGAGGACTATCTTCTGTGGGGAGAGTCCCATGGCATACACAGAAAAGGAACTCTTTTCCTTAGAGAAAGACTCTTAAAAATGAGTGTACTGACCAAACCTCATGTTCTTTTGTTTCCCTTGTGTATATTGGTATATTGGTGGATTGGAAAGAGGGAGGTACTGGGAATAAGGGATTGTTCTGGAAGCTTGCTCTAATTCCCCATAATTTTATCTTTTCACTGTTATTTCTGTTAGTAATAAATTCTCTTTAGATTACCAAGTTTGAGCCTGTTTTGCCTTGAAGCTCTTCCGGTTTTTTTTTCCTCAATAATCCTTATTTTTGCCCCCCACAAAAGCTGGATTTTTGGTTCCCCTTCTCTGCTTATCATGGCAGAGGCATATAAGTAAATAGTTTGTTGGTGCTGGGTATTTAATCAGCCTAAACCCACGACACTCATCCTGTAAGATCTCACCAAAATCCTGCCAATGAATGTTTTATTAATTGGAAGAAGAGATCAATTTCTCAGCTAAGACAACTTTTCTATGAAGACCATTATGGAACTGTCTATAGAACATAAAAGGTTGGATAGCTTCATTTGTCTGCACAGTACTTAGTCAAATATACAAGTGGAACAAGACTTAAAAGAGTACATTTCTGAACTAACATAAACAATTGATTTTCTAAACAATTGCTTTTAACAAAAAAACCACAACAAAACAAACAAACAAACAAAACCCCAACAAACTGATGTCTTCTGTCTTCTAACTGTATTTGATTTAAGGAGTAAGACAACATCACAATATGACAACATTCAACATTCTCAGGAAAGGGACTTTTCCTAAGTTTAGACAGTATACTTTAGGACAGGGTTACAAACCATGAAGAAACATATCAAGAATGCCCAAGGACATAGAAGGAGAAGAAATTAAAATTTATGAAGTCTATGTAAAAATTGTACCATGCAGTCATAGGCATATGCATTGTTTTATAAAAAATAGACATGAGAGGATCAAGAAAAACATAATAAAATTCCATAGGAACTCTGTAAATGCACTGAAGTAGAAGCAATTTGAATGGAAAAGGAAATTATACATTAGGTGAACCATTTTTCTTTGTATGTTTTTTACTGTAAAGTTGCTTACATATATCCACCTTGTACAGACCAGGTGTTAAAGAGTCAACACAAGAAGATACCAGTGTGTCAAAACAGACTATATTTGAACAAAACTATACTTCAACGAGCAAGTATTCACTGAGATAAAAGGCTGAAATCTCAGAAGAGGTAAGAATAAAGTCATCAAACTGATAACAAAAGTATACCATTTATTTAATACATAGTTTTAGAAATGCAATCTAAATGGATGCAAGAAAATCCTAAACTAATAGAGCGCTATTCCACGACAGGGTTGAGTCAATTCAAAGAAATTAAATTAATACTTATTTAATTGAAATGATTAAACTTCTGTGTGACCAAAGGAATTTCCATGGATCAAGAAAATATTGATGCTGTTCTAGTTTTAAAATATTCTTGGATAATAAAATGAATGAAAATCAGCCTCCTTTTCTTTGATGTCCTAAAAACTGTCAGGAACTTGTGGCAAAGAGGAAATGCAGGAGTTAAAATAGAAAGAAAACAAACCAAAAAAACAACCAACCAACCAACCAACCAACCAACCAACCAACCAAAAACCCCCAAACAAACAAACAAAAAAACCCCAACCCCAAACCCGTCCTGTTTCTCGACCCTGTGAGACATTATTTCCTTTAATTCAAGCAAAATGAACTCATGTGATTACAAGGAAAAGGGAAATGGGAAAGGGAAAAGGGGAAAAAGAAAAACTACAACACATCCTAACTGGTAAATTCAAAAAAAAGTAATATAAGGTTATTTCAGACTGAATACTTTCAGAGAGCTTTGAAGCCAGATCATTAGCAACTGAAGGTCAATAGAGTTCTTCAGGAATTCCTATGATAATGTTCACCAATGGAAACATGTTTTTTCACAAAGCATTTCAAGAATAGTCTTGGAAGTACTTTTACTGGAGACAATACCACAGTGAACTATTAGTGTAAAACAGGTGAGACCCAAAGGTTGCAAACTCTAAGACCAAGGTGAAGGTTCCATGATCACTACATTTCTGAGTCCTAGACTGTAACAAAAAAATTCAAGAAATCCATTGAGCAAAGAGCACTCTGTTCATCACTTTGCACTATTGATTGCAAGTAATTTAAAACATGTTGGTTTAAACAACTGTGAGGTTTTTTGGCAGAAGAAGTTCAAACATCTTCCAGATTAAAAGACTCACACCGAAAATAAAAATGAACTGAATGCAAACCGTATGTCTGAATAGGGGGAGAACAAATTGATGAGCACAGGATAAGAGAGCTTTCAGAAATTAAAGTATTTGTGCAACTGTAGTTGGCCTTACTTGAATCTCAATTCCATCTTCCCTCTGAATTTGCAAGAGTTCCATTCAGCTGGCCTTTGCCAAAGGGGCTCAGCTCATCCTTTTTTAAACATTTACTTTCAGGAGTTGTGGAAATGGAGTATGTAGGTGTGTAATTTTGGAGGCGAGAGGAGTTTAATTGTATGAATTCAATGTAATTAAACATAAATTCCAGAAATCAAGCACAATTTTAATATGCAGAAAATGTAAGGATGAATCAAAAATATGTATGTATAGAAATAAAAATTGTACAAAAGAGAATGATTTATTTTAGATCATTTTTAAAATCACTTGCCATCCACTCATTAAGGCAGGCACTTTCTCAAACAGTAACCTCTTCTCATGCATTTAATAAATGTCAGGTGTGGGAAAGGGTTCTACTCCAAAGGTTCCATAGATATGAGTAAAATGACAAAGTAAGGATTAAATGGGAAAGCATAAAACCAGAAAAGATTGAGAGAAATATTACATGTAGGAGGAATATATCTGAAAGGGACTCTATACAAACAATATCACCGAGAGATTCACACCCTTTCATGGAAAAACAGCAAAGTATTTTGTCGTGATCAACATTGCTTTTATCACGTCATTCCTAGATTTTAGATGATATAATGCCTTTTGCTTAGATGATGACATAGAACAATAGCTAAATCAGAAATAAAATAGAAAAATCTGTTACACTACCACAATCATCTATATATTTATCTTAGCCTATATATAAAAAAACATATATCTAGATCATTCGTTCAACCATTAGGTTTAAATCTCTGACCTCAAACAAAAGCTGAGATCAGTTTATTTATAGGATACACCATCCTACTGTTTGCATAAATGAGAAAAATAATGCTTTGGTTTGGTTTTTTTGACATACACATAAAATACTTCATGAAGTTCAAACACAAAAACATATTTTCTTTCCAATGCACAATATATTTTCTTTTTTACTCATTCTCTTCTAATCCTCTCATCAGATTTCTCTTATTAAAATAAGATGATGCCACAAAGCTACAAGGCTTCTGAGTTCTTTCTTTGATTGATAGTAAAATAACATAGTCCTGGATCTGTTCCACTTGCTCACATGGAACAGTAATCTATTCAGGCAGCAATTTCAATTATAACAATGTACTAGTCAGTGAATAAGTTTCATTCCTTTGTAGAAGTTTAGCATAGACTCAGGTACTGATGAAACCTTTTCTCTCTTTCAGAATAAAACAGATATATAGTTCCTATGTGAACATTTCCCTGATCTCTGAAAAATGGGTATTTCTCACACAAGCTATGAATCTGAGAAAGTAAGACTCTTGAACTGTAAACATTTATTTAATTCTCTTGTACTCTAATACAGTAGTACTCAACATTTGGAGAAAGTTGAGACTGAAATGAGAGTAGCTGCCCTATACACCTGTCCATGTTCATATACTTTATTCTCACCTGCACTTTTGTTTTATGATTTTGTAATTCATGAAACCTTCTGAACTCTGAAAATTTTCTTTATTTTAAGGAAACAAATTATTTGAGTTTATTTTAATTTTTTTTTCACCATATATCATTCCCCTTTTTTCCTATGCAGGATGCAAGTCTCTAGTATGTGGCCTGTGAAGATATTTAGTTTCTTGAAGAGTAAACAACCAGTTTTATTCTTACAGAAAGCTCAAAAACATCATTTATTTTGAAATGTGTTACAGAAAGAAAAGGTTCAAATATATTTTTCAATATGTCCCATTCCAAAGGAGCCTCTTTATTATAGGAGTAGCACTGGGTAAACATAATACTGGGAATTGAGCTAATCAAATACAGCATGTCTGTGATGTTAAGGTACTCTTTTACTCTTGTTTATTGATGTTTGGTGAAATGCATGGTTTGGTTCAGGTTCTTTCTGACTCAGCTGAGACATTTCAGATCAAAACTATGAGGTTTTCTATTTCAAATCAGTTAGCAATAGTTTCTAGCAAATGACAGCTGAAGGGTTGTTCTCATCCATTTTCCCAACCCATGCAATGTTCCCATTAAGCAGCAGGCTCTTCTCATCATCCAATGTAGGGAAGTACAGAAGAGAAAGAGGAGAGAGGTAGAAAATCCCTCTTCCCTATTCATTTACCTTCAGGGAAACCATGCATTTTTAAGGAACCTTTCAACATTGCCTTATGCACCATGGAAAATGAGAAGACCAAAAGCTATAAAAACCTCTTTTCCTAGATCTGACTATATTTAGTTAATGGTGGAAAGCTGAACAGCAGTATCAACAAAGTTAAAAGCAGCACTTCTGTGGGTAACAAAAAAAAACCATCTGGAGAAAAAAGGTGATTCAAGTTTCCACTTGTTCTCAAGTTCCAGAAAACACATTCCCTGGAATACATGGAAATTAGTGAAGCTCCCCTGTTCACGCAGTGAACAACTAAGAAATATTTGACTAATTTTGAAATCTTTGTTTTGGTAAGACTTACACATTTCAGTTAAGTCCTTAGACTAGACGTAAAATAAATTCATAGTATTAGAACTTATTGTTCTCCAAGCTAAATTGTAAGATAATGCAGGCTGACAATGGATTATGATGCAAGAAGATGCAAAATGAGACACATCTTCCCCTTTAGCAGTAAAACCTTCTAAACCATCCTTAAATATTTTTTTCTTTTTCTTGATTTTGGCTTTTTTTCCCTTTGTCATACTGCAGTTCAAGGTATTATTGTTTAAGAACTTGTAATTTACAGAGCAACACAAATGTTAGCATCCATGTCAGTATCCCATATCTGATAATCAAATGTTTTCACATCAAGTGAGATTATCGAGCTGTGTGATTTGAATAATTAAATATATATATATATACATGTATATATATTTAAGTAGACCCAAAAAAATATTTGTGGGGATGAAAAGGACACTTGTAAAGTCAGTGTATCAAAATAAAATGAGATCATTACTACCATATACTGTAGAAATAGAGGAGGATGAAAACAGTTCAGCCATAATGATTTCATTAGGATATGTATGTGGAGAGATGAAAGGAAAAGATCACTAACAGATTGCTAGTAAAACAGAAAGAGTGCAAAGACAGCTGAATGTGGTATACTTAGAGAAACAAAAGTAGAAATGCTTCAAAAAATAAATAAAAACTAAATCTTTTACTCTGTTTAAGGCAGGACACAAGCAAAAGACAAAATACACACTTTGTCAATTCACCTTGGAGTCATTGATCTCTTTTGCACATTGAACCTAATGAGGCAAGTAGGAGAAAATTGTTATGGCTCTTTCATGTACTTGTTGTTGGATTTGGACTATTGTGTAGAACTAAATAGTATTTTTTATCAAAATGTCTTTCAAATAATGGCAAGATTCTATTACAAATAAGATTATAAATATTATTTTATAATTGTGAATTCCTGGAATTTAACTATTAATAAATATGTATTATGTCAACTACGCAAAAAACCACACCTCTTTTAATGTAGCTACATATTATTTATGAATATTGATTCAGCTGGATAATTTTTGAGGGGCAATGTTTTATGTAGACATGAAAATGAAACTTGAGACTTTTCCATCCTTTAAGTAACTGCTTTTCATATAATTTAGTGTTCTGCAGATCTATATGAGATGTATATCAGTGTTGGTTAAAATATCTTCATGAAGTTTTATAATTTTATATCACATTTGGAAATGATCAGTAATAAGACTCTCACATATGCAGTGAAAGAGTTTATATATATATATATATATAACAATTATAAATGCCAAAATCTGTCATTTTTGCACACAATCGTGAACAAATGTGTTTGATTATATAAACTAAGTAGGGATGTTCTTCATATATTCAGCAGTGTGCTTAAGGTGTGCCTAAAAACCAGTCCAAGAAGCACTGGAGTGCTGAAGTCACCTAGAGAATAGCCATCAGGAAGTGCTACGAGCAGGGATGATTGTGAGCTGCCTTCTAGAGATTGTGCTACTTTTCCCCTTTTCCCACTGCAGACTGTGTTTCTAACCAAGCAGTATTTTCTATGGTAAGTGTGCTTTTAAATAAAAGAGGATAGGAATCAATCAGTGATCTACAGGCTGGCATTGCTTATGGCTAGCTTCTGCACGAGTTTCTTTTTGGGGAGAGTCACCCAAAACAAGCCAACCAACCAACCAAACAAAACCACAAGACAAAAGCAACAACAAAGCAAAACAAACAAACAAACAAACAGAGAGCTAATTAAAAACTCCAACCAAATAGCAAGCTAAAACCAGTTACAGCTATGCACATCCATGCATATCTTCATTAGTAAGTGTAACTGTTCTCTATTTGTAGATCAAGCAGGGCCAGAGCTCAGACTCAAATTCTTTCACAAAATCATTGTTTTGGGAAGGAAGAGAATTGAACACAATGTGAACGTGTCTTATGTAGTCCTGCTCTAGGAAACAACCAAACACTTTTTGTGCCTTCATGCCAGAGTTCAAAACCACGTGTACAAATAAAAAGCTTCCTCTATAAACCAAGTATTGTCGGTAAAAGTTTCCTTTTGTGTAGTCCCAGACCTTATTCTTTTCAGGACATATTAACTGAGGTTAATAGTTACAGCATAATAATATCTCAGGGAACTTTTTAAGGCTTTTGAGCGTATGTAACTGTAGCAGCATGAATATTCATGTCCAGGATGCCATGGTGTACAATGCTGTATGAACACTGCTAACACTCTCAGTTCCCTTGATATTTCAGTAGCCTATTGTTTCATGTTCTTCAGTTATGCTTCCCAAACTATTGCTCAGTGCCAATCAAAATTCTTCAGGAACCCTCAGCATTAACCTTGACAGACCTTTCTTTGGAAGTAGAAAATTAGAAGGTTTCTGTTTATCAGACTCACCTTATACCCACAAGACTTAGAATATTTGGGGTTTTTATTATTTTTTTTAAGCAATACAATGGGAATGCAGCTAGTCATGCCATCAAGATGCAGACTCTCCAGACTGCTTCTTTTGCACATCCTGTTTGTTCCAATCCCTTTTTTTCCACTTACATTTTCCCTGGCCACTTTGTCATTATGTCAATTACAAACTGACAGAGTGATGTGTGTGACAGAAATTTAGAAATATGTTCACTTCATTGGCTCTATTATTTTAATGTCAGAATGAAGGTATGAGAAAAACAGCAGCATGAAAGCCAGATTTTCATCCTCCAAAACTGAAAAAGTCAGAAGCACCTGAGAAAAGTACTTATCTTTTCACATTACTTTTTCTCCTAGAATAACAAAGAAAATGTCTTGAGTTATTTCTCACATGACTTTATAGTGCCTGTAATTCCATTATTATGTTATAGCTGATTAAGTGGGAAACAGACACAACAGACTTCCTGTTGAAGCTTTTTATTACATTAATTGTGCTGCTTTGTCTGATTGCTCAGAACTTCTGCCATAATTTCTATTAAAAGTAACCGGCTTCAGATTGCTCTTATTGCTGAGATAAAATCTACACTGATTAGGTGACAAATGTACAGCTACATTTATAGGTGTGTGTGTGATAAAAAGCCGTAGTTCTGTGATTAGTGGCTACTGAAATCTACCAGCCTCAATGGTCACTGGATTGGACTCTACAAGAGACGTGATCCAAAGTTATTTTAATATGTTAGTAAAACTGCTATTTTAATTTCTTTTTATATCAAGTACAATGTCCTTTCAATCTGGCAGGACTTTGAGGAATCAGGGTGTATAAAATAAAGAAGTCTAATTTTCTCCACATAGATAAAGTGTCAAAGGAGCAAAGTAAAAATGTTCTGGTGTTATCTGCTTAACAAGGGCAACAAAATAAATGAAAATAAGGACATTTGCTTCAGTATATAGAAGCAACTTGGATAACATCATACATGGAACAGAGAGCCTGTACTTTGGCCAATAGTAGATGTCAAGGCTTGGGCACCATGCCTGAAATGCTATTATTAGATTGGAAAAACAGATTTACTCAACATGTTACAATCTTGTCTTCATTTTGATACATGAACATATATTACACTGTGATGTGAAAAGGCTCTGATAGGTTCAAACTAGTCTTGATTATCAGAGAGAAATATAACTCTTTATCCAAACTGAAAGGTCTGGGCAGAAGTGGCAGCGCCCTAAGCAAGCCAATAAAGGCTTAAAAAGTGTTTGAGCTCAGAATCCAAGTAATCAAGTAACATTTATGTACCTCACAAACCAAGAAATATATATATGAATGGATGTTAGAGTTTCAGTTTTACTATATTAATAAACAGTAGACAGAATCTTCTTCATCAGGGAATGAAGAAATCAATGAAAGTACTTAGAACTGGAAAGACTGGATTAAAATGAAGTTAAATATTCAGGTTAAAGTCAGTAAAGGAATACTATTGTGTAAGCTAGAATTTGTAAATAGTTTAGGATGCATCCATGTGTTTCTGTTGTAAGCTAGGATGCTAAGGATAAAACCTGGGCACGGCCGCCACTTTGTCCTTTCCGAGTAAGAAAGTCTCCTGCAACACCTCCTGGCTCATTGCCCTTTGCCAGCTCTTACTGACTTGGTGTCACGACATACTCCTAGCCGTTTTATATAAAACAAACAGCAGCAGTTACTGAGTCTGCTGCTCTTTCTTAGAAGCAGAATCTGATAGCCCATGTTCAGATTTTCTGCACTGGATTACTGTAATGTGCTTCACTACCAGCTCAGGATCTGCTCAGGAGACATTGTTCTGAGGGAGAAAAATAAAAGTGAGTTCCATTACATTTTAGATAATACTTTTAAGGGCATATAAAGAAACTGCTTTACAAATACAATGTCTGTGTCCTCTTTCCAGGAGGATGCTAGAGTACTGCTTCTGACTTTTGAGGGTCAAAACAGCTTTGAGCACTGCACTCAAGAGAAGAATTTTTTCAAATCCTACCAGTCCTTCCAATTAATCAGAAGACAATTCAAAATCTTATGAGGGATGCAAAATAATGCTAGTGCTTAATTTTCCATAACGTTCCTGTAGCTCTCTTCCTTCTTGTTCAAGAATAATGTAAAAGTGTTACCCTTATCAGATTTTTGAAAAGCCAGTCTTATTGAACAGATGCATGCAGAGAGTTGAGGTTTGTTGAGGAAGAGGCTTCATTTGGCAAGCTTAAAGGGCTGACAGTTTTCACTGCCAATAAATAGACTTTTGTTGACTGGTTGTTATATTTTGGCAAAAATTTGTTGCTGTTTTTTTCTCTATGCTTAGGGATTATGTGTTTTATTAATTGGTGGCCTGGTATCTTATATGGGTTTTGAAGGACCATTTCTGCACTGTAAATATAGAAATGCTATCTGCTCTGTGCAATGCTCTCAGAGAAGGCTCGTATCAGACTGAAGGGTAGAGGATTCACACATGTGAACCGCAGCTAAAAGAGATCATTAAATTAAAGAGTCCCTTGGCCATGATATAACATTCCAAGTCACTTCCATGCTGTTCCCATAATTCTTAGGTATATTAATTGTGAGGGAGGTGCTCCCTGTAGGCTATTGAAATTTCAAATTTAGGACCTTAGTCAGGCAAACGTCTTACAGATCTTCAAGGGAATTTTCCCAGTTTTCCAACAAAGGTTCTCCCTCATGTGTGCAACAAATGCAGAAATATTTTTAAATTATCATGTAAGCATGGTGAGATTAGATATCTGATCTCTCAGTATATCAATGCAATTCTGCTGACATTACACATGGCAATATCCAATTTAATTTTATTAGTCAATAGATGTTTTTCATTGACATTGGAGATTAGGGCTTCTTCCAAAAATAGAAATTATTCTTATGACCTTAGACTTTTAGTCTAGTCCAACACCAAGGCCAAGTTGAGCCTTTATTGAGCTGTGTTGATTATGAATATATTTGATATTTTCATTAATTTATTGGCACCTCAAGCAATTAAAATAGGAGGTAAACATTGCACTATAACCATCAGTGGTTACAATTTCACTAAATACAAATAGAATAAACTCTCAAAGAGTTCATGGTTTATTGACTCAGTAAGCATATTAAAAACAATAAAGGAAAAGTAGGAGGAAAAAAGATGGAAGTAAGAGAAAATAATATTGCAAGTATGCAACAGTCACCATCTTAACTGTATTAGGCCAGCATTGCTTTCCTGGTGCTCACCAGCCACTCACACTTCAGAGAAGTTCTCTGGTTTGACCTTTAATATGTAGAGGCCAATTCAAATCACGGAGCTTTTCTTTTTCCATTTTTTTGTTATTGTTTCTAGCCGTTAACTCCGACATTAACTCTGGATATTACTACTACCCACAGCAACTCTGAATCTTGATAAAATCTTATTTTCTTAATTCTGTGGGACATAGGATAATTTATACAATATATAATTTTTATAAATTATAATTATAATTAAACTATAGCAATTTAAATTATAGCAATATAAATTATAGCAATTTACAGACATATCAAAATGGTACACTAATTTAAAATCCCAGAAGAATGAGTATGGAAAGGTGAAAATGGATCACAAGCTCTGGATGCTGTTTCTTCCTTATTTTCTTGACGAATGTCTTCTACAACTGCAGGTATAGAGAAATGTCCACAGAAAGAAAACAATGTAAAGTAAAATAAAAAAAGAATGTCTAGGCTCTCATATCTATCACATTTTGATAGGCATAGCATCAGACCTTGTTTACCCTTCCATTCCCCTATCCCACCCCGCCAAGAAAATAGTTTAGCAAAAAAAAAATATACTGGGTTATTCTGATTTCACATAGACCAACACTGCTGTGACATAATTACAAAAACATATATTTCAAAATTACCTGGCTAACAGAATAGATATACCCCTATACAGGGAAGCTCAAATGTACACACAAATGTATTCTTCATTTAACAACTTCCTAAAAATGATACATTCATTGTAATTCATTACTTGGACAATTATGTGAAGTCCTAGAAGGTTTGGGGTTCTTTTTTTATGTGAAACACTCATAGAAATGTGTGATTTTTATAAAATAGCAAAGTAAAAGGTCAGAATGGTACACACACACACATTCATAAATCCATATGCACACATAGCTGTATGTGATAACAATCTCAATTGCTCTGAATCTGAATTTCAGACATTTTGTCTTCTATGGACTGCAAGGTTTTTTGATAGTGTTAATTTTTTGCTATGTGTCTTAAAAATATATCTAAAGGTATTTTTGCTAGGGGTTTCAACATTTAAAGTCTGAAGAAAATATTTGTATAAGTTTTGTGATCATTTTATCACACTCTTTTTTCACTGCTTCTCTGTATATGATTTGACGATGTAAAAATATAATGACCTTACAGTCTAAGTGACTTTTCCGAGCAGTGAAACTAGTGATTTCATGGGATGACTAAGTTCAAGATTCTATCTCCTTGAAATTTGTTTCCAGGATGTTAACTGCAAAGCAAGTTATATATAGCAGTAAATGCATGCTTAATTTGTGCAGAAATCATGGTGTGATGAATACAATTAAGAGCCTCGGAGGGAATAATTATATTACTGCATAAAGCTGGTGGATCTCAAATTGCTTGGTGCCTGGACTTTAAATTGGCCTGCGTTCCTGTTGTGAAAGTCATTCATAGTAGTAACAAAACTGCAGTCAGAAATAGAGTAGTTTCAAAGTCATGTAAGTATATTTACTCATCTGCTGCAAATGACAGAGCCTACAAGATGGAAGCAGCATTCAGGAGTAAATGATTAAAAATTTAATTTTGTTAAATATAAACAGTGTACATTGAAATATTATTTTATGCAACAACAAACCTTCTAGAAATTATAAAATCTTAATGGTTGCATTTTCTCTCATATTTACACCAACAGCATGTTGTAGTTCTCACCTGGTCTTTCCAGCCAACCACAGGTACTTCCGAGAGGCTTTAATAAAGATCTATAATTGAATTAAAAGCCACGAACATAGCAGAATTCTAAAACTTTACTAGTAGACCATTGCCTCATATGGACCAGTCAGATTCCTCACCTCAGACGTGTGGTAACCAAGATCAAGAATTGTGGGACTGGATCCTATCATCTTAACGGCAAAGCACAATTCAATGGGCTGACATAGGGTTGCATGACGTAAAGTATTATTAATAATAATACTTTAATAAATAATAAAAGCATTATAAGAATAATAATAAAGAAAATTTTGTAGCATAGTTTGTTGTTCATCTTGGAGGTTCTTCCTATATTGAACATGTTGCAATGGTTTTACAAGAGCTCTGTGACCTAAACCAGCAATTTCTGAGCACAGGATACACAAGCTGCAGCAGCTCACTTAAGGTTTGAGGTTTTTAAAATTATTCAGCTTCTTTCAGCATTTGGGAACCATTTTCCTATTCTTCTACGTGGTTTTAAGCTTCTCAAACGCACAACAGGAAACATGAAATTGTTTATGTTGCACTTGGAAAAAAAACCCCAGCAAATGAAGAGTGACTGGTTCTAGGGTCAATGGTCAAATATTACCCAAGGGAGAAAAAAAGAAAATTACTGAGACCTGAAATTGTGACTATGATGTGAAAATAAAGGTTATGAGCATTATTCCTGAACTGTGGTAAATTTTCTTTTCCCCAGTCAGTATTTTATAAAACTCTTGCTTGGAAACTAGACATCATTTTTTCTTTATACATTTCTGCTCATTTGAAAAAATGTAATGTTGCACTGTTTGCTTTATCAGACACCCTCTTTATGTAAAAAGATTAATGCATAAATTTAAGAACTATTGTTTTTTAGATAATGATACAGAAAGCTGGTGTTAGCAGTTTAGACATAAAACTAGAGTCATAAAAGATATGACTCCAGGTTTGGGTACCCTAAGACAACATGGTAATGCTGGTGATGCCATAATGGCAATGATAATAGACCGTGGCTCAGCTGTGCCAGAATTTCACAGTAGTGTCCATTGCCACTATTCTGCTTCCCACATAAAATCAATACTGAATGAGAAGTTAATTAAGGACTTCATGTAGGAACTTCTTCTCTATCAGGTCAAAATTGTGGCTTGTTAGGATTTCATGTTTCTGTAAAAGTTTTACTCAGAGCGTGGTCTGTAGTGATGGAAAGTCTGTGCCAATTTGCTTGAACTGTTCTTTTAACAGACTGAGAAGTGTCAAATATACAGGCACCCCATCTGCTTGTTCTTTTTGCTGGAGAAGATGGCCAATGCAATGTAACATCCATCTTTATGCCCAAAATCTCATTCCCTCTCTTCCTACACAGGTGGAAAAAAAAATCTTCAAGCTACGGTCCTTAAAGAAAGACATATCAAAATTGCTTTGTGCAGCATTCATGTAATCACTGTTTTAGTCAACACCTTTGATAAAGCTTGCATCCAATATGGGACTGCTAGGAAAAAACATCTCCAGATGACCTGCAGAAGATGCATTAACGTTGCAAGTAAAGCCATGCTTGCAACTAAGTCAAATAAAATCAAATATGTGATACCCACACATTAGCTGCCATACTGATTTCAAGATTCCTATCAACCACTCTTGGTAACTCAAACTGAGCACAAGGGCTGCTTTAAAGTATAGAGGATGTTTTTCTACATTCCTTCTCTTTTTAACAAATTCAGCTACAAAATAAATACCTTCTAATGATATTTCTTTAATAAGAGTATCTGCTGGTGAAACATGTTTTAATACATATTCTCTGTATCTCAGTGTATAATAGTTCTTTCCTTCATTTCTGAAAGGTATTCACAGTGCCCAGATGTTAAGCCGTAGAAATTTCTTTTTCAACAGTAGCATCTGGCTTATTGGCAGGCTCTACTTGCTCTTTTGTTGGCTTCACTGCAGTTGTCTTTAGGCTGTGAAATGATTAGGATACTGATGTGATATCTTATTCACTAGAATCCCATTGCTTTTAGCTAGCTCATGGTTTCTGTTCTGTAACACTTCCAAAAAAATCTAAATAACAACAAAATTTCTCCCAAAGATATCTCTATGAGCTGAAAGCAAGGGGGAAAAAAACCCAAATGATTTCTCCAAGGATAAGGCAGAATTAATGCTTTGCAGAACAATCTGGGAAAGGGACAACAAAAAAAAATAGCTAACAGATATTTTATTACTCTAATGTGATTCAGATTTCCAGTTTAATAGATTTCTTCTTGAAGAAATTGTTGATAAAATGCTTTATTTTCTCCTTTAAAAAGATTCACTTAAATACAAGGTGAAAGTTGGGAACTTCCTTTTATCCTATATATGAGATACCATGTAAACATAATAGAGATCATATCAAACTTTACAACTCTGTGCTCTCTTGAGGGTAGAAGCATGAATGGAAAAATATTTATTAGCTACATTTTAAAGTAAATTGCCAACCATGTGGGCTTTCAGATACATACTGGGGCTTTGGCCCAGCCTTCCTTTCATATAAGCAGTCTTTCTCCTATGGTCATATGCCTCTTTGGGACTGAACTTCAGTGCACAGTCTTTTAAATGACGGGTTGACCATTATCTAATGATTGTAAGATAAACACTTTATTATTCAATTTCTGAGTTGTCATTATGCGATATAGTTTCAAAAATATTATTGGAATAGTTACAGAGCAATGATGTAGAGGTTTTTTTGTGGGATGAGAGGAGTTTTGAGCCTAAAAATGATACATATAGTCTTCTTGAGATTGTCTTTAAGAACTTTTTCCCTGGATTCTATGTAACCTATGAACATTTCATTCAGTTATTTTGGTATTAGACATAAAATTCTGCTACGTGGAAGCCAGTCTTTGTTTTCTTACTAATAAATATCCATACAAATTGTATGTTTAGCTACCAGTACTGTCCTGATTTAAAGTCTCATAAACTTAATCTGAGTTTTTAACCTGAGCTTGAAAATTCTATGATTTCCAGGCTGCATTTTGGATCCAAATAGCCATCTGGCCATATGTCTGTTATATAATGATAGAAAAGAGTGAGCCAATATAAGTAAAGCAGATGGTAAAAGGTGCCTGCTGACCAAACAGGAGCAGTGTGACTCAGTTTGGATGGGTCAGCCTATCTGTAACAGATAATCTCAATTGTCATTGCTCATATCTACTGCTTTTGATGTTACCCTATGTCATTTATATGACACATATATATATGTTTTTATATATATATATAGTGATTTACGTTATATATTGTAGCTTTCTTTGAAACCCTTACATAATACGGTTGAGATGTTGAAATATTTAGTTTATATATTTATGTAGAGTTTATATATGTTACCCCCCTACTTAAGAAATTAATGTCATTGGAGTTATTTTACTTCAAATTAAACATGCATCCTTTTCTAAAGATACAAGAGCATTACTTGATATATATCCAATTTGTCTTCTAATTTATGAAAGTATAATGATATTGCATTATTGTTATAAAGTTAATCAAGACTTTAATGGGACAGCTATGTTACTATTGAGTGGTTGTTTTTTTCTTTTACTATAATGCATGTCTTCAACAAGCTGATTATGCAGTGTAGTAATGAATTCTCTAATTAGAAAGTTATTACTACATCTATAATGGGCAAGAATTCTAGCTTTGTAACTTGCATTTTTAAGATGCTTTCATATAGAAAATAGAAATAAAAAAAAAATTAAAAATACACATCAATAGTTACAACAGGATGCTTAATCTGTAGGCACTTGGTCTGTTCATTTTCCATTTTTTCATCTGATGAGGCATATTTCCATGTATGCAAAGTAAACACAAGATGACTTCACTTAATAACTCTGTGACTTGATAATTTATCAAACATGTTTTCCATAGATGTGAGAAGCTTGTGCCAAGGCAAGGACTGAGAAAAATTTTCAGGTTTGGGTTGTACAAGAAGGCAATTTCTTACAGATTTTTAACCTAGTTTTGACTTTGAATTTCACTTAAGGATTGAAATCAAAAAGCAGAAAAAGGCCATATGATTATTAAAAGACAGAAACATGTTTAATATTAGGAAATCCAAGTGTTGACCATATTAGAAATTATGCTGCCTTTTTTTTCTTTCTTTCTTCTGCTTTACCTTTAATTGGAATGATACTTGAATCCTGGTTATCAGCAAACAAGTTATCTTCAAGTTAAATGAGTACAATGCCTTCAACCAGAAACTGAATCTATGTAACTTGACTAATAACCTGAAACTTCTAGTCTCAAAACTATTCATATAACTATTTTTCCAGGCTCTAGCACCACGAAAATCATTATGTGAGGCTCTCCTAGTCAAGAGTTTACAATTTACCATCAGCATTACCTAAAAATTTAAATGCTTCACTCAGAGCTGCATCTCTGTGACCTCAAGGCTGCCAGTTCTGAGCCCAGTCTGAAGATCACTGGTCTGAGATCTAGTCTTTGCACTTTTTCTTTTTCTATTGAATTATCATTTAATGAAAAATGCATAAAAATATTATAGGGGGAAAAAAAAGGATGATCAAAGTATCCCTCATTTACAGCTTAGTGACCAAAAACTAAGAGCTGATTCTTTGTCTTTTCACTAACTGCAAAATTGTGGAAAGGCCTCAGATGTCCAACAAACGTATAGGATAAAACTGAAAAAGATTGCCAAAGATAGACTGAGAGTGTAACCCTGAAGAAAGACGGGTATCAGCAGGATGTTGGTAAAACACCAGCTTAAAGGATCTTGGAGCCCATGAGCAGAGCATTTTCTGGTCATGCAGAATAGGTGTGTTATCTGCCAACTATCTTCTTACACTAAACATGAGCTCACTCATGATTATGCGAGAGAGTCCTTTTTATCATTTGATGGTCAATCAATTGCTCATTTAATTACTGGCTATAATTACAGCAAGTTAACTAAGGGGCCAGCCTTTAGATCTACATAGCGGTGAATTTCACTAAGACTACGATAAAGTGTCAAGAACTTTTTAAATAAAATGTCCTGTATTGTGTACAGTATCTTCACTGTATGCTTTACAAATGAAGAAAACACAAAACTTTGTGCACTTCCTTTGTTTTCCTGTGTGATAGTTTTTGAGGAAGTCATTGGGTTTGTTGTGTGTTTGGGGAAGAACCTACATGTGAGTCATACTGTTCTAAGGACTTGCTGCCTTGTTTTTGCAGACAGCAGCAATCCTGCACTGCTGCTTGCTGGAAGATGTTATTATAATGGACATTACTCCAGTGAATTTGGCAAGCCTAGCAAGTTGAGAGAGGTGCTGCTGTGTCTTTTGGCACTAGCAACCAGCTTAGACTTGCAGTCTCCTGAGGTCTTTCTTTTTCTTTTTCTTTTTCTTTTTCTTTTTTTTTCTTTTTCTTTTTCTTTTTCTTTTTCTTTTTCTTTTTCTTTTTCTTTTTCTTTTTCTTTTTCTTTTTCTTTTTTCTTTTTCTTTTTCTTTTTCTTTTTTTCTTTTTCTTTTCTTCTTTTTCTTTTTTCCTTTTTTCTTTGTCTCTTTGTCACTTTTCCTTTTTTTTCTTTTTTTTTTCCTGTTTCCTTTCCCCTACTATTATTATAAGTGAAAATTAAGATAGTCTGGACCCATGATCCCAATCTAAATAACCCCTGTCTCTCACATATGAAAAGTATGCTTGAGCTTGTTGCTTGAGGCCTAGGAAGGGCTGCTCAAAACAGTTCCGTACATTCCTAAAAGAGAAACTGAAGGGAATAGAGCCCATTTTGCTACTGTGACTGCTTCCAGGAAACTCCTGTTTATCCCAGGGTCTGTCTCTTCCTGTCATCTCTTTCAATAAATAAATAAAATATTAGAGAACAGAAAATTCAGATTCTTCTGATAATTATTTTGCCAGATTTCCTCTTTTTTTCTTTTTGCTTTCATAAAATATATCCTTCTAAATTTTATTAACAAAATTATTTCTTACTTTTACATCTCTCTTTTTCATTTCACTTAAACATTCTTCATCAAAATTAAGCAGACATGAGCATTTAAATACAAAAAACCAACATGTTGCCCATCACTAATTACAAGCTTATTTTTCCCTTGTAATTATAACTATGATGAATGCAAACTGTAGCTCTAAACTTCTTAAAAAAAAATAAAACCTTTGTATGTTCTTAGTAAATAAATACTATGGACCTTGGGATATTCTTATTTCCAAATTAGACATCATTAACAACCTTCATTATTCAGCTCTAACATAAGCTTGAAGTCAAAACACCTGCAAAAATTTGTCATCCAGAGGCTCCTCAGAGAGAAAAAATAATATTTTAGCTGTTTCTGATGAGGAAGAGTTTCAGTGGTATATGAGTACTAAACATTCTTATTTTCCTTCCCTTCTCCACCTTCTTACATAAGAGATAGGGTTACAAATATTTATTGAAGCACTGAAAATGTGAACAGGCCAAAGGCATAACCACAAAAGCCAATTGTAATAAAAATATCAGGTAATAAATAAACATAGTTCTTGCATAGATTTCACTCCTCAAATATTCCACATATATCTTTAGCTTTGTGCATTTTGTATGGCAGCAAAATTGTCCCTAAAAGGCAATAATCACGTAAGAGAGGTTATTCTAGTGTTAGAAACCTTAGAAACAACAAATCTGTATAAGATTTCCCATTGTATCCACACACATTTAAATATACTAGCGAATGAGCAGAAAAATTAGATACAACTGGAGGAAGTTCAATACCATACATCAAAATAATTCTTTGATTTTTTTAGAAGGTTCTGCTTTCCTGTTCCTAATTGAGCATTTCTGAATTTGTTGATAATAAGAAGGATTTTATGTAAAGGGAAATTTTTCTGAAAGAACCTTTTCTCACAGTGAGTGCTTTTGGTTACATCATCTGTTGGACTCTTGAATCCACTCCCAAACAAAAGAATAGCTCTATAGGACTTACCAAACAGGGATGCAGTTCAAGGAAGTCCGTAGTTAAGGAACTCAGTGTTTACTGAGCGTGTGGAAATATGGAAAAGCTTGGCAGGTTCTGGTACTAACCAGTAGCTGACACCTGTAGTGGAATATAGAAATAAGTAGGTACCTAAAATGTCTTCTTTTTTTTCCTTGATTTTTCTATAAGGTTATGTCCTTACACAAGTATTTTATTGGTGTTAAACCTTTCATCACCTTCTGTTACTCAGCAGCTGGTACAAGCCTCTTTTCCCTGGAGTAGAGGTGTAAAATAAGGTAGTCACTTGGAATATAGATGCATTTAACTGAACCACAACTTTTTATCTCTGATATTAATTGTAAAGAAATACCCTGTCCATTAGAGAGTTTTTATATAAAAATATTATTTAATTTTTATTTATTACTTATTTACATTCTTTACAGTGTAGAAGCAAATTAAACAAGTAGTTCACCACGAAGAATGGCAAATGCCGTCGTGTTTTAGAGTTTGTGACCCCACTTTATTCAGTTAAGTGAAGTAAGAATTTCATACCCAGAGCTCCTAAGGCTTCATTTTCTTCTCAGATATTTAGGTAATTTAGACTGACTGAAGGCATTTCAGTGGAATTTTTCTGGATTAAAATGTAACTCAAAAGGACCAAGGACCAAGGACTACAGCAAAGGTTGACACCATGCACAGATATTCTAAAACTGACACTAGAGACCCATGAGAGTACACCTGAGATAAAAAAGGTGATGCTGAAGAGCATTCAGAGTGTTACATTTTCCTTTCTGGGAAATGGATTCCCTAAAATATTGGATAGCCTCCACTAAAACAGCAGAGGAATCAATCTAGGAAATTACAGAACAGCAAGTTTAAATTCAATAGCTAGTAAATTGCTGGAACATTTATTAAAGCAGTCAGTATGTAAGCACCTAGAGGAAAGTAAGGTGATAAAACGTAGCCACCATATAGTAGTCGCAGAGAAATCATGCCAACTTAACTATGTCTTACTTTTATAAGCCTTAGTAAATTAAAGAAATGTTGGCAATGCACAGTAGATCGCAAGCTAAAATCCTGCACGGTATTCTCACACAGCAATTAAAACACAAGGAGGTTGAAATACTGCATTATGAACATGTAACCCACATTAAGATTGACATAAACAGATAATGATTACACTTCATTCCTAGATGGCAGGACCATTAATGGAATCATTTTCTCAAGAGAGCTACCATGATTTTTTTTAATATTCTATATATATTTTTTTTTGTTTTCCTCATTATTTACTAGTAAGTGAAGAGCCTCTGTATTTGTATTCAAAGATAAATGCTTTACACATACAAGCATTTTCTGGTTTTTTCAGCTGAAAAAACACCCCAATTTAATCTCTATCTCCAGTTTCCAGCCACTTGGAAAAGAAGTAAGTATAATTCACATTTTACAGAGAACAGAGGCAAAATCAACTCATGAAGCATTTTGTGATATTGCTAGCACAGGGATGAAACAGCTGCCCAGCTCACTGTCACTGCCTACATCAAGTACAATGGACTGTATTCACATGGAATTAAATCAGAGTTTATAAATAAAAATCTCTCATCCCCACTAATGATTGTCTGTGAATTGGAGAGGTCTTTTAGTTTTAATAAATGGAGTTAAAGGACGTATATTCCTTGGACACTGTGGGACTGATAAAATATGCAGTTGTGTGTTGTAGTCCATCTCCTTTGTGCTGTTTTTCAGCAAAAACTTCCTAGAAACAAGAACTGAGTGGAGAGATAATCCAGATTTCTACAAAGACCTGAGAAGGTTTTTTTGGTTCTGTATATTCCAGGCCTGATTTGAGCCATTTTTTCCATGCCTGTTCTTTTACACTTAAATTCTGGGCACTTTATTCTGTGGAGAAGGCTTATAATTCAATCTTAGCATTGTTCCAGTCTGAAAAATGATCCCATCAAAACACTCAAAAACCACCATGCAGAGACACACATTTTACCGGGTAAAATCTAGAAGAAAACAGAGCAGATCAGTCCCAAGTGGGAGGTAATAAGGTTAGCTAGAATGCAGCCTTCTCGTCATCTGCTGCTTTGTGCTACATGTACCAGAAGGCATATTAGTTTTCATTTTGTTTCAGGCCTGACCTGTCTCTGTATTAAATTCAAACTATGTTGAAGTTAAATTTCAGATACTAAATCACTGCAGGATGTAGGAGTCAAGAAAAACTCAGCAAAAGGCACTGGATTTTTGTGTATTTATCTCTCCCAACTCTCTCAACTAAAATGTGTACAAGTACACATTCAACAGTAGTACCTGACACTAATCTAAGATAGAAATGACACTAAGATTCTTGAATAACAAAATCCCTTCCCCTGCAATGAAGTAGAATATAATGAGTGTTTGGAAATAGAACCCTCAGGTAGATAGATATTCACATTCAGAGATTGAGATATGGATGTATACAATCTCATTTTCTCACACCTACACTGTGGGGTTGAATTTACTTTTACAGCAGAGGCTAGTAATACCAGCTGAGATGTTCTAGATCTTCCATCTGGCCCATGGCTACCACAGCAGAAGGGAACTGGCTCTTCTAAGACTGTGTGTCACATCTCTGAACTGCTGTGGCAGATACTCTAGAGTGTCTTGACTGGCACAAGAGTCCTTTCTGCATGCAAATGAATCATGCCAGATTTATCTTCATATATATACATATAGTTCACCTATACTCCAAGGAAATAAATAGGCACTCTAGGGTACAATCCACCTCTTCTCAGCTAGACATCTAAATATGTCAGACAAATCATACTTCGGTATTTCCTATTTCCTCTATCTCTCCACTTGGAACTTATTTTGATCACATTCCTCAGAGCTTCAGAGCAACTTTTTTAATACAGTACTTCTGACTCACCTTTGCCTCAGAAAATGCAAAGTTTGCTACAGGCTAGAATACATCTGTTTTCTGAACTGACAGTTTAGAAATACTAGCTTTCCAGAGGTGGTTTGGGCATCCATCCAACAGTTTGTCACATGGTATAGAAGTACCTGACCTGCTGAAGATATTTTGTATTCAGATCATTTAATCACATTTTGTTTTAAGTAAATTAGCCCACTGGTCCCTCACATGTTATATCCATTACCTAGATTCATCTTGCAATGTTAGTGCTGTTAAATTGCCAGTAGCTGCTCTTATTCTCTTTGAGGTTATTAGGACTTAGACAGCAATTAAGCAACATGTCGACTGCACTAGTGTTTCAACATACAGTATAAGAGCTAATAAGAAGATTGAATGTAGCTCCTGACTAGCAGAGCATGTGGCTACATATTGTGTTGTATATGAATGTATATGTCAGTATATGAAATCATTTTCCCAGGACAATATTGTAAATAAGTTAAAATATGACTTGACAAAACTTCAGAGGATGTACTGCAAACATTCTGCTCTGAATTTTGCAATGAAAATTGATTCATTAGCAATTAGGACCAGAATCTGTACCATTTGCATGTCTCCTCAGGTAAAGCTCATTCTCTTTCATCTCTTCAGGTGATACAATTATCGCATCAAAGGCAGGATTCTGCATTAGATGTTCTGTCCAACCAGTGGGAAAGAGCACTCCGCAGCTGTGTACTTACCATATAAATAAACTACATGTGAAAATACTCCACAACTGACCTTACAGAAATATTTCATCAGTGATTCAAGGGTGGATGTTCCTTTATCATGAACCCTTATTAACTATGTGCAAAAACTGATTGTAAATTCAGGCTGTATTTGATAATCTGTACTCTGATAATTTTGACTCATGGAGGCTTATTGTTGCTGATCAGATACACCAAATATTTTTGGGTTTTAACTTTTAATTGCCAATATAAATATTTTAATTGAATAATCAAAAAAGGAAAGCAAAAAAATAAGCTTGACTGTGCCAAAAACAAAGCACATTTAATGTGTTCAGAAAATGCTTTATAATTCCATCAGCTCTTCCATGACTTTAGTCATGTGGTAGTTCATAATAACATGGTTCAGTTGCCTAGACACAAGCACCATGTGAGATCGCTAGAGTATCCTACCTCAATTTTAGCTGCCATTTTGGAGAGGTACAGGTTCTCTGCAGGTAGTGTCATATCTGCCAGCTCCACGTAGATTTTTATTAGGAAAAAAAAAAGGGGGTTTTGTGATTAATATAAGTCTATTAGATACTCTAAAGGGGAATAAATCCACTCATAAAAATGCTGACATAGATATAGTTTGCTATTAAGCTTTGTAGTTCATTATTAACTGTCTCATATCTAGAATTTTCTTGAAAGAGAATAAACTTTAAAATATGCATTTTTTACTTTATTCATGTATTAACAACTTATTCAATAATACATATTTGTCCAACTTGCCATAGTATAGCATTTGTGGTATGGTAGGTGCAGGTTGGATTTTGCCGACACCTTCAAGATAATAATATGAAAATAACTGAAGAATATTAACTTGGCCTAATAATATCTCTGGCATAGAAAGATATTAGTTTTTTCCCTATTCAAAAAGAGTCTTTAAGAAATCTTTCACTCATGGGAAGAGATTAATTTCACTTAAATTAAGACATCTGAAATTTAAGTGTGTATCTTAAGTTCGTTTTCCTGGCTCCCTCTGCAGTCAATGGAGAACCATTCTTCTTACCTGTTTTAAAAGAAAACTTGTGATCTGGAGGATCTCATTTCTCTCTGTGATTTAGAGAGATTCTAGATGATCTCGAACGGGGCGGGGCACCTCTTTGCAATAGCAGAGACTCTGTTCTGTGGGGCATGGGACACTTCTTTAAATTGCTGGAGATCCTTGAACAGTCTTTCCACAGACAAGACACAGGCCTGTAGCAGGAAGGAGATACTTTCTTCATATAGCTGAGTTTGGTAACCAAATGATCCACTCTTTGTTCTCCTTCTTTCCATGATGTCATTGCCAAGAAGTTGGCCTATGGCAATGGCTCCCCCCCATAGAATGTTCCACCACATAGTTTGTCTATGCAATCAATCAGGTGACTTCACCTGCATTTCTAGGAGATTGCTCATTTTTTGAATCCTTATAGAGTACCTCCAGCATAGCTAATTCTCTCAGGTAGTGGATACCTTGCACCCTGGTGTTCCATTCATCTTGGTACAGCAATAGACCATCCTTGAGAAAACAACTTTCTCTCACTCTTGATAGGAGTCACCTCCAGAGGTTGAGAGTTTCTTTACTTTTCCCAATCCCCTTATCAATGCCTGCATATTGGGACAGGGATCCCAGTTGCTTGTCTTCACTACCATTTAGTTTACATCATGGGCCACAATGTCTCAGCATTACAGCAGCCAGGTCAGTAGAGGCTCACCCAACTGGTAGCTGAAATCTTTTTCCATGTCTCTCTGCTCCCTCGGGGATGGCGATCAGGTGACTATCTATGGCCCTGCCTCTACCTCCCGTTGTGAGGGCCCCACTTCCTCT
>VZTA01026556.1:0-41456 GCA_013398855.1 Mohoua ochrocephala
AAAACCTAAGGCATCAACACAAAATGTAAATACAAAACACAGCTGCAACAGAAACTTCAAAGTCCAAAGCAAGCATTTTATTTTTCAGTTAATCACTTTTCTATGCTCCTAAGAGCTCAAAATATTAGATATTTGCTCTACTTCAAGAGATGGACCTTGGGAAGACCACCAAACAAACAGTTTTTTGAGTAACTCCTAACCAGAGGAGTTGGGAGTCCCTTGAAAAGGTTTTATTCAACCAACACCTGAGTATTTTAGTGCCGGCATGATCTGAGCAGGTAATAATGCAGTACAGGAGCAGGATATCATGTACAACCAAAAATCCAACTTCAAAACAAAAATCCAACCTCCTATTGCTAATAGCTACCGTGTCAGCTGGATGCAGATCACTTTGGAAACCTATGATTAGTCATGTGGGAAGTGTCTTGTAGGAAAGAGTTCTTATCTGCATTGCTGAAACCAATGCTTCCTTATCAGCTCCGATACGTCTGCATTTTTAAAATGGAGGCAACATCAATTTCTTCCTTAAACAGCTTTCAAGTGTTCACAACAGCTTTCTGAAGAAAACGAGCAGGCTAACAGCTTCTACTCAATCTGCAACCATTATATGTGCGATTTTAAACCTGTCTCTTGCCACTGATTTAGGTAAGCGGTGACTGCTGTAACAAGTCAGAAATCCAGCTTCCATAACAAAGTAATACAGCTTTAATTTCCAGCAGCAGAGAGGAACCCAGTGATTTAAAAATCATCAAAAAACATTTTTTGAAAATCCACTCATAACTAAGTCTTGAAAAAGACAACCCCAGAGGAAAATATTTGAGGGAAAATAACAGGGGCTCTAAAGCCTACATACCTTTACATAGATAGACACATAAAGAGATGCCTTGGCTTCTTAACAGTGTGAAATTCAGGACCATCTGCTAACACCAACACCATAGGCTCGTCTTCGAGAAGTCATTAATGCTGTAGGTAACATAAAGACCAAGGAGACCAGCAGAGCTCACAGGCAGGACGCGGGGAAATTTCAGACCCACGGCAATACGCAGGTGCTGTGCACTGTGCCTAAGCTGTGTTCTGACACAGCAAATACTTGGTGAGGCTGTGTGAACAGAAGTGATGCAACACGTAAATGTTGCCTAACACACAACACCGCATCCTAACAATTCTGCGAATTTTCTGTCTCCTGTTTGAAAAAAACCAACATCAAAGCAAGACTAATTGCCATGAGAAATCACTATTATATTTCAGCTCAAGCATTGCTTTTTAAAAAGTAAACAAATAGGACAGTTTAAAAAAACCAGGTTTTGTAAAATTTACCCTTGTGTAATACTCATTTGCTTACACTGTACCATATAGTTCTGCACTATACAGCTCATTACTTGTGCCCTCATATACACTCAACCAGCACTTAAGCCAGTACTTGCACAAAAATCAATCGTTACCTAGCTCGGTGAAATCGCAGTTTCTGAGATATTATTGTTGATTTTCCTTGGTCATCAAAACCCCCCAAAATTACCATGATCCTTGGTATGCAGGAATGCTTTAGCTGATGTATAAAATTGCTCTTTGTTTTGCACACTCCTTCATTTTTCCCTCCAGAAAATAATTGCAAGAGTAGCCACACAGAATATATTCCCTCTTCAGACAACAGCTCAAAAGCTTCAGTAATGTGAACATTTTTACAATGCCCATAACCTACCTAAACTGTGACTTTGGAGGGGAAGAAGGAAGTTCAATTTTCATTCCTATTTGTCTTGACCTCTATCCTAAATAAACAGATGGAGCAATGGTTATCAGCACCAGCTGTAGCTGGTTTAGAATCATGGAATCTTGTCCAGTAGGAATCAGACTCTGGCTGTCAATACTTCTCAAAAAGGCTACAAGCAGCACCCGGAATGTAATAAATCTTTTTTTATTTCCAACCTTAGCTGGTTTCAAACCAGCAAGATACTGTCAGAGTTTTCCACCCGTTTTACCCATTCTATAAAGCACAACTTCACAGCACATGTGGTGGTTCTGGAGAAATCCAGAATGCCAGATGTTAGTATGCATGGGACACAAAAAAAATCCCCAGGGGGAAAAAAAGACTAAACTGCATACAGTTGCACCCCAAAATATAGGGAAAAAACCACCACCACCTGCAAATACGGAAAAAATAATTACCCATTCAGTACTGGAACTCAGTATCTTCACCCACACAGCTAAATGTTTCCTTATCAGAATAGAGCTGGACATCTCAGAAAATCAAGGAATGCANCGGAACTCAATATCTTCACCCGCACAGCTAAATGTTTCCTTGCATCTCAGAAAATCAAGGAATGCACAGACTGAAGAAAGAGTTTGTGGGTGCAGCTGTACTGCAGAGTAAGCGTGATGCTGAGAATCTCGGGCCAATCCGCAGAGTCTGCGCTCCTGGCCCCAAGAGCTGCGTTAAGTCTGTGGCCTTACCCTGTCCTAAGTCTGAGGCTTGAATACTCAGAGGATCTGCAAAAAATAATTACTAAAAGCATCAAGGAATGCAAAAAGCAACTTCCAAAATGGACAAATTCTCAGCTAGTGTAAATCACCATAGATCAACTAGAGGCAGCTACACCAGTGGAGACTTCCATTTACAAGAATTCTGTGCTGTAGGCTGAAAAGCTCACTTAATTTGCAGCACAGCTTAAAATGATCAAACCCCAAGTGATCTTGCACTAGTACAGGACCTGAAAGCTTTGCTTTACAAATTAAATACTTAACAGTTATATAGCACACTTGCTACAAAGCATTACTAAACCTTCCACAGCCTGTACATATGTGTGGTAGAAAAAACGTATCTGGTAGATATCATTTTAAAAAAGCTAATTAATATCAATGGTAAGGCATCTTAAAAGGAGCTTCAGTAACCAGTGCACTTACCAACAACCAACCAACCAACCAACCGTATTTTCAAAGTGTCCACACTCGTGAGCTTTAACTGCAATATGCTTTCCAAGCTTTGGGCATAAATTTTCTAGCTAATTCAAAGGCTGCAATAATACAGAAATACTTTCTGCTAGCTCAATATTCATTTTAAAAGCTTCGTAAATTTTTTTTATTTTTACTTTGAAGTGATAAATGTTCAAGAAAACATCTGCAAGGGCTTATTCCTTGCCCTGCTGACAGAAATCTTAACTCTGCATTTGGCCTTAGATCAACAGTGATGGGGGCTCAATTATTCAGTAATGCACTGCTGTACACCACCCTGTTTAATTATAACACAGGGCACTATTAATACCTAAACACACTTTTACTTGAACAGCAAAGTCTTAAAAAAAGAAAAGGAAATTCAAGAAATATGGGCAGTATGCTTAATCTTAAAATCTGGGGAGTGTTTCATCAGTTCCAACACTGCTAAATTAAATAAAGCCCTTGTTCAACTGCCTGTCCTCAGTTCATAAAATCAATTGTTTTCAAAACCTGGAAGATGCATCAACTTTCAATCCGTGATAAATGTAAATAAGCAAAAAACTGGCTGGGTTTTCTGTCACGTAGTATGTATTGTAGATATTACAACTGAGAAACATTTAAAAATGTGTATAAAAATTAGGAATTTTTGTACAATGGAGCTAAATTTTTAATATTCAGTAACAACACACCTTTTAATTAAAAGTAAGTGCAAACTGGCCTATCTTTACTGACTTCAGTGGAACTGGGCTGTTCCACAACAGCTCCAGGATGGGCAGAGGTTTATACTATGCTCCAACACACTCCATTAAAAATTAAAAACACTATAAAAGAATGCTTTTCTCTCCAAAAATGAGATGTACTGTTACAGGTGAAAGACTTTAGCAGATAGCTATTAAAAACACTCTGGTACACAGTTAAAAAAAAACCAAACCAACAAATCAAACCAAAAAAAACCTCCAACATTTGTAAATCTAACAGTCTAGACAGACTATCATCTTGAAGTCTAAAACATCAAAAATCATAGGATCTACTTCTCACTCCGTATGTTCTTCCCTCCTCCAGTTTCAGCCTAATTCTTAATTTAACTCATTCAAACATCTCTGCCAGAGAAAGTCAAAACAATAATGTCAAACTTCAGAAAATGCAGAAGGTGTTAAACATAGCAATACAGTGCCAGTCTACGTGGCAGTGTATTAGGAGCTAAGCTGAATACCAACCACCTCACCCAGACGATGTTCAAATACAAATAACAGCTTTCTTCCCTTAGTTATTTTATCCATCTGCAACAGTACATTTTGTTTTTCTTACAAAAGGCCTTAAAGTTTCTTTTACACGTAGACCAGGGTTTGACATTTAAAAGACACACACAAAATCCACATCTGCCGTCTTAATCTGTCACAACTGCCAGTGTCAAGTATAAAAGCATTTAATTTTATGGTGAAAAGGCATCACAGGTTTCCCCCCCCACCCATACACTCCCTTGGTTTATATATCTGTGCTTACCAGTATGCTTAAATTGGCCTTTCTTGAATAATTGAAATATAAAGCAGGTATTAACTTACCTTACGCCCATCACTCGCATGGCAGTTCACATTTAAAGGAGTCAATAAAGCCATCAGCTTTTCTTCATTACCACTCCTGTAAATGAGGAGAAGATTAGGGAAAGGGGGGAAAAAAGGGCAGAGCTCTTTGATATCCACCTCCTAAGCAAGCATTTTGCCAAGTCTAGTATATTGAAATTTGTACTGTGGCAGGGAGAATGCTGGATGGCTAAAGAATCTTCTGAACATTTCGAAACCAAGGGTAAATACAGAAAAGAGTACTAAATTTGCAGTTAAACGTGTTGCAACAGATCATGCAAAAACACCTCAGTTTCTCTCCTTTAACCTCGTATTTCCTTTTTCTAATTTTACAGGTCCTCTGAAAGCCATTTGTAGAAATATATGCTCTGAATTTAACATATTTTTATAGCATATGGCCCATAACATTTGAAACAACTATATATCAATAGCCAGAAATTTTTTTAGAAGGGTTAACGGTTTATTTAAAATGGTCTTGTGCAGCCAGAAGGAAGGATGAAAAGCATCTTTGCAATATACAATTGAACTTTACACCTTTTGTATAGGCTTCCTTATGCTCCGTTCTGATAAAGCCTATTTTCAAAATACATCCTACGGTAGCAGTAAAAACCAAAAGAAAAGAAAGATTCCAATATTTAAATTGCCCCTAAAAAGAACAGTCACAAAACAATAAAGAGGATTTAAGCAGCTTAAAGCAAAAACTCAATATTAACCTTATAACCACCATAGTGGGGGATTTCAATTACATAAACAGGCTTTTACATTTGTACCAGACTAAAGTCTGAAGAGATTTATGCTAATTAAGTGGTTTGCTTGCAGCATTTCATGGAAAGGCAATGACAAAACAGTACTATTTTAAAAACCCCTTTTCCTCGCCTGCTTCCACCCCCAAAATATGTTTTATATTCTAAGCAGCACTCACCTAGCAGCTTCCAGGAGTTCGTCCTTCTTGTATTCACCTAAATGATTGCAAAATATCATGCTGTTAGCATTTGGCAGAAGACAGATTAAGAAATGCAGTAGGAAGCAAATACAGAATTAAAACAGAGAAGAGGAGAAAAAAGCCCACACCCCGCTGGGTGATGGAGCTGTGACGTTAGCCAGCTTGTGGAGGCAGCATCACCAGTACCTTGGAGACGGGCAGCAAATTGACGCATCTTCTTGTCCAATCCTCAGATGGAAAGGCTTTCTTCGGACAACCAATGACTGCAAAATCTTGTGTCCAGAAACACAGTCCCGCTGATAACAGCATGTCAGCTGAAGACAATGTCCCCACCCCCTGCCCTATTCAGTATGTCACATTATACTTGGGAAGCATAATAAATTCCAAGACAAAGCAAGGCAGTGCGGCTTTTGAAAAGGTACAAATTACCGATCTCCAAGGCTCTCACCTGCCTATTTGAATGGTAATATTACACTTCACTAAGTTCTTTAGAAGAGCAGGGATTATTAAAAACAAAATCCAGGTATTATATCATCAGCCACTTTCTAACAAAATACACATTTGAAATAAAAAAGCACAGACAAAAGAGGATGAACTCTGCAACAGATTTTGCTACGAGACTCTGAGATTAGAGATAACCACGAGTAATGTTAAAGCAACATTTACATTTGAAGTCCTGAGTTAAAACAGACAACTAACAAGGGTTGCTGCATCACGGGATTAAAACTGCATGTTAGTATCTTAAAAAGAGCGTGGAAAAAGATAACCTAGGGAAGTAAGAAGTATTCTACAAAGCTGAATCATGATGACATTGTGCAATACAAATGGAACGGAATTTTAATTCAGAAATTAGAAAAATAGCTTCCTAACAGCTTTATGAAGTCACAGAAGAGAATGTATCCTAGACCCAAAAGGTACAGGGTTTGAGAAACATACTGTATACCATCTGCCAGAGAATTAAAGCCTCTAACCACAATGCTATAAGAAAAATAGGAAGCAGAAGCTGCCATGAAAGAAGAAAAAAACCCCTTTGTGCTGCCTCCTATGTGTAACTGTAATAAGCCTCCAGTGAAACTCCCATTACAGGCGAGGAAAGCCACCGGGCCATGGAAAATGCCAGATGGGACGGCAGGTAAGATGGAAGGCTCATCTGAAAACATCCCTTAAAGAACAGCAGTAGGACGCAGGAGGAAGGTTAGAGCCCCCATCCACTGCAAAGAGCTTGGTACTCCCCCCACCACGGCTCCTCCAGCTAACAGCAGAGGGTGACAGGAACCACAACAAAACCAGCCCCCTCCTTAAGGAGTCCGCTTTATTTCAGCATCCTGCCCTCACACGAGGGTAAGGAGGAGGGTGAGTACACGCAGCTGTGCACTTCCTGCCCCATTCCCTTGGATGTGGACAGGGAATTTTCAAAGGCAGTATCTACATCTCATCATACTGGTGATTTTTCCTTTCACAGGTGTGTTTAATTGCTTTCTGAATGATATTCAGCTTTGGGAATTCACAACAACCTGCAGCAAGGAGTTCCACCATGCCACTCACGTGATGGTCCTCCTAACAGAGCTGTTCTGTGTTGCTGAACCCCAGCAATGGAGCACATAAGTTCAAAGCAAAGGTGAAACTGGTTATTTCAAATACAGGCCAGGAAGGTTAATTTAGCTTTTGAAAGAATGTATGTCTATGCTAAGGAAAGCTTCATCATGACACAAATCAAATGACACAGAAATATGACTGCCTTTGCCTTGCTACCACTCTCTAGCTTCATCAGAAGGGGGGCCTGTCCACCACAGGCAACAGCCTTTTCTAAGCCATGGTACATGTTCCTCTTTTTTTATTTTAATGAAGATAAAATACTGGGCACAGTTGTGAGTGTTTCAAATCAATGTAAGTGAAAAGCTCTGGCCAGCATGTGAGGGGAAAAAAAAGGCTCTTTATTACTACTGCATTGTTTGTGCAACAATCTCAAACAGCTGGATTTCCTGCAGTAGAGTTATTGGCCTGTATTATATCAACACTTTAGAGACGTAACCAGATTAAAATACCTCTTTGCACGTTCTGGTTTGGCAATGCAAGTTCTAACCAGGCTTTTGAACATACTAGGTTAGAGAAGTGTAATAACATTTTTTCCTTCGTGCTCAGTAAGTTGGTATTTTATCACACAAAAGCTGTTTCCTCTAATATTTTGATTAGCAAAAGCATTACTGTCCAATGAAAAAGGAAAGCTGTTGCTCTTGATTTAGAAATGCCCCCCTGTATGCCTAATTAGATCAGTTAGTTTTATTAAGCAGTACTTTTTAAAAAAAGGTATTTACAGACAAGGTTGAAATTCACACATGCAATTCTTGAAACTCATCACGGTTCTCCCACACTGACTAGGATCAGTTTATTACTCTCAAAGAGCCACTGTATTTTGCAAATCAAAACCTAAAATCATATAAGCACTTACAGTACAGTCAGGTTTGCTAAAAAAAAAAAAAAAAANAAAAAAAAAGGTCAAGTGAGCTCCACAGGCTCTGTGGGATGAAGAGGAACCCCTTGGCCACTCGAGCAGCCAGCTGGTGGGATACCACAGAGCCGAGAGAGGTCTGGCTGATGGCATTTGGGAGAAGCGGATGGCACTGGCCGCAGGACCGACTGCTGCTGGCACAGGCTGTGTTCCCACCAGAGGGCTCTGCCAACACAGCTAACGCCGCTTGGCTACGCAGCTCATCAAAGGCCATCCTGCAGCAATTGGCCACAGCTACCTAATAAAATATTCATTTGCAAGCATTTGAAAACAAACCATGCGTGCATGGGCAGAGATGAATTTCAAGTTCTAAGCAGAAGTACAGGAATACAGACCATCAACCTCACATAATAGCTCTGTTCAAAGAATGTCAAACGACTTTAACTAAGCTAATAACATCTCTTGAAGGGCTCTTTTGGGCAGGTTAGAATTTATAGTTTTGCCAAAGGGCATCTGCATGCTGGGTAGCCTAGAGATAGCTGGCCTGGGAATTTCTTAAGGCAAAGACAAGGTGTGAAATGGGGAGCAGAGAACACTACAGCAAAGCAGTGTCCCTATTCCTATCTTGTCAGACAAAAGCTGGTAGGTAAGCAGAAACCACCCAGCGTCTGGTATTCACTGCATCCGATCAAGTTCATTGCCTACAGCTTGCTCAGCATTCTTTAAACCATGAAGTTCTCTACTTGATCCCAGCTCCAGATCACACCACTGCTGCTCCATTTATGCTGGAACTAGAAAGTCACCACTGGTAACCACAGATAATCAGTGTCTCAAATCACAGCTACCATTAGGCAACTAACTAGCTCTGTTTCTGGTCCCCTCCCAGAAGAAAACCAGTTACCTCCAAGACTTCTGATCACCTGCTGCTACGCCTGTCACTGCTGTGTCTGGTCCTAGCTGCATTCTGCAGTAGCTGATTAGCAGCAAATGCTAATTAACTATCAGACATCAGTGGCTGCTTGCACCTGGCAGTTGAGCAGATCAGTAGCTGGAAGCTGGGAAAAAAATAACATAATGAATCAATCTTTACAGACAAATAATCCTATTTCACTCTCTCCCAAAAGTCTTGAAATTTCAACTGAATACTGAAAGCTGAAAAACCTATCTGAATGCACGGCATAAATCAACAGTGCTTTTTCAATGCATCTGCACTCAAAACCAAGGTGAATTCCTTTCCTATCCCTCCATACACATCAGCTAATACAGAAACCAGCCAGATCTAAAATGTCAAGCTGGGCAAAGCAGGTTTTGCTTTAACCATACTACCACGTGTCAGCTTTCCACAGTGAAGACAATTTCCTAAAAATTAACGTCACACAAATTAAACCCAGCCATTATTAACCAACGGCAGCATATAATGGGAACAAAAAAGGATTAACATATTCTCGACCAAACTGGAAAACGAAAGCAGTTTTTCCATATGAAGTTGTACATCCTATGGAATCACAATTATAAATTTAAAACCCCAGAATACTTATAAACAGTGAAAATTTTTATGCTAGCCAATGGCACGTGACAGAAGAACGTGAGCCTGATGAATGTGCAACCGTGGCCGCAGGCTGGGGAGGGAAAATTCACGAGTGTCACAGAATCACAGAATGTTTGAGACTGAAGTGACCTCTGGAGGTCTCTCATCCAACCCTTCTACTCAAGCAGGGTCACCTAGAGCAGCCTGCTCAGGGCTGTGTGCAGGCGGCTTTTACATCTCTCCAAGGATGGAGACTCCACCACTTCTATGGGCAACCTGTGCCAGTGTTTGGTCTCACCGAGCTCAGCTCCTTAAGTTTCATGGTAATCTCAGGTAATCTCCTCAGGACCTCCTGTTCTCTCTTGGCAGCTCAGGTCTAGCAACACTGGAAGTCAGGGGTGAAATCTTGCTCCGCTAGAAAACATGGCAGCTCTACATTTGACTTTTGACCATATGCAGAACTAACACTTGTTATTGGTTGCCTGTCCTGAAAACCTGAACTTCCATTCTTGAAAACATATATCCCACAAGAAGACGGACTGTTCACCAGGATCTTGTCAAACAGATTTTTTTTTTATTATTTTTTTTTCAAACAAGTATTCACAATTACCCTGCAATACAGAGGACATGGGCTCTCCATCAGAGCAGCAGAGACAGCAGGTATCAAAATCTCTCATTTTTCCTCATTTAAAAGTGTTTCTGGTGCCTTTCCAACCATATACTCGGCTAGCACAGGAATGCACAGGGCTGTTGGGAAAACAACAGAGTCCTCATGCATCTGGGAGGGTTGAGAACTTGTTTTTCCATCAGATTTGTTACTTCATCCAGCTCAGTCCATGGCCAGGGACCCAAACAGGTCTCTGAGAATGAAGACCTTGAACAAGGATGGTGCTGCGACAAGAGGCAGGGGAATAGAAACTCTCTATTTGGGCTGCCATTGCTACAAAGAAAGCAATCCATGGACCAGAAGCCAGAGTTTAGCAAAGAAATAAACTCCACAGAAGTAAATTAAAATACACCTCTTCCCTGACACTCCAGGACTTCACGGACCTGTAAGTGATCAATGACACATATCCACATACACCATCCTTTCTAATCCTCTGAGGTCTTCAGAGTAATATTTAAGTATTTAAACAAACATTCAAGTTATAATCAGAGCACAAGGCCTTTTGTGCTTGTGACAGACTATGAGGGCGGTTGGGACAGGATGAGTTTTTTGGGTCTGGGGGTTTTTTAAACATAATTTTTTTATCAAACTCAAATTTTATTTTCAACATGGTCGCTTTTGGAAGGGTCCAATCATACCATTAAAATACTCATCAATTCCTTCTTCCCCATTTAGCTTTTATTATATGTAAAGCAGCAGGTGAAACGAAAATATGGAGTTAAATCAGAGCAAGAAGGTTTTTAACCATCCAAATAGCACAAGGTTGTGGAAATAACTGCCTAAAAAAAAGTGAATGAAAAAACAAAGATATGTTGAAATAATATCGTTTGGGAAAAGGCATTTATAACTAAGTACTCTGAGAAACACATGAGAATAAAGATGAGTAAAAAAATAACAATTTCAGGTTTTATTAACAATTATATTATACTTTACTTCCCACTTGTTTAGGGTTAATTTCTTTATGCCTCTTGCACTTCTCTGCTCAGCGGTCTCTCACAAGTAAATGGGCTGATTTTATAAGCTGTCTAATAGGCTCAACCAGGAACACAGCAAGATCCTAATTTTAAGCTCTTGTCACGGATGAAAAACACCAAAGCAACGCTAGTATATGCAAGTGACAGAAAAGCAACTCAGAAGATAATGCCTTCAAGAACGACTTCCAGCAAGGAGCAATGTTACCAAGGAGGAAAGCCCTGGTGCCTTGACTCTGCCTCCTCTATGAGATGAGTTGGGCACTGAGCATGTGGACTCAAATTAGACATTTGTAACTGAAATTTAAAAATTGAAAATTACTCAGCTAATAGTGAAGTCTTTCAGGGATATGTTTTAAAGGGGGATGTGGAAGTTAAAGAAATAAGCAAACATCATTTGGTTTTGGCCATAACTCTACCAAACCACTGAGCTAACAGCATCCTATCTGGAACATCTTTCAGTTAAGTGGACAGAGCTCAAATGCAGAGCATTCCTGATTTATTGCTCTAGAGAAAACAGCCTCTTCTAAGGCCTGGCAGAAAGCACTACATCAAAAAATCTGCAGCTTTGTATAGTGCAGATTGGCAAAACCTCTGCCAGGGCGTTAACTGATAGAAGAGATTCTTGTCTATTAAGCCACCGGTTCAAAGCACATCTATGACATAAGCATATATAAGATACAGCAGTTACCAAATGCTGTCTTCATATCTAGGCAAAAATTACACACATTGCACATTAGGGGTTTGGTCACTAAGAAGGATTAGGTGGTGTATCAAAATGGGTCTTCAGTGCATGTGCAGTTATAGCACCAGTAAGTTCACATTTGGCACATAATGATTCTGTTTCTCAGGAGGCCTCTTTTCAGTGGTGCTGATCTACTTGTTAGAACAATGCTACCAGATTTCCTATATAGTAGCAGAAAAAGTCCCTTTGTCAGAGGATTTCAAGTTTCTTAACTCTTAAATCATTAGATACAAAGATGAAGCTAAGTCACATCACAGCAGTCAGAAAAATTTTCCTGAATGTGTAGAAAAAAGGACACAACACATCACATGGCAAGACAACAATGATAATAATGACAGCGATAATAATAACAGGAACAAACCCCAAGCCAGTAACAACCCAAAACAGCAACAAAAAAAAACCCCAAATGCAAAAAAAACCTACAACCACCCATTATGTGGTAATCCATATAAATCATTTTACTCTCAACAAAGCTACCACACCCTACAATATAGTTTCTTCTGAAATAATAAATCTGACAAACATTCTAGAATTTGTTCTCTTTAGTGGACTTGTACCAGTAGTTTCATTTTTCCGTACCAGTGCATGCTACTCATATAAACACCACGCACACATCCATTCTTTATTCTTGGTGTGAAAAAATTAGTATTTTCACTACAGCTGTACTGTTTTAGAATGCTGTGCTTATCTCGAAGACACCACCACTCTCATCTGTCATGTCTTCAGACTGAGACTGAAAAAGTTCGAAAGAGTGCAGAGTATCAAGTCAAATGACTGGGAAGAAAACCCAAACCTTCAGCAGCTCAAAACACACTGGTGTGATGGAAAAACTGAAGGGGTTGAGGCTCATCTTTTCACAGAAGTTCCATACTCACGACATCTTTTGTGAAATTACATATGGAAAAAGAAGCCTGACAGGTTTTTTTCCAGATCCTTCTCCATTACCCACCCCTTCATGCCTACTGCAAAGGCAACATTCCCATGGCTCTCCCTTTCATTTCTTATATTAATTCCAGCTATCAGCAAAAACAATCATCCACTGTAATTCCCACTACTTTGGCCATGCTCAATATTAATAACTAATAAACTGTTCCATTATTCAGCCACAATTACTTTCTCATTTCTGTAATATGCCTGCATATGCATTTTCTCTCCAGGATTTCTAGGAAAACTTTCTGGAGGAAGACAAAGGACTAAGAAACTCTCTTTGTCAAAGACTTGAGCACAGTGGATACTGTAGAGGTGAACAGATAGCCAAGCTGCTCTCACATTACTGATCCTTTTCAAAAGCCAGCTCCCTCCCCTCTCTTTCCGAACAATATCCAAAAACAAGTAAATTACTCAATTCTCCAGAATATTCTCTAAAGAGAAACCATAGAAATACCTGTTATAACTGACACAAAGTATGGAAGGAAACTAGAAAGAAAAATATAAGATGTAACCCTCAGGAAAGCCATATTGTATAAAGGCAAGCTCCAAAATTATGCTCTATCATCTCATCTCTCTCCGAAAAAAACTCCAGAGTAAATACGGGCAGACTAAATCTTGCAGTCTCTCCAATTTTTCCGTTGTAGATAAAACATGCTAGCAAGCTGGGGACAGCGTGTCTGAAAATCCATAGCTGGATTTAAAACCGAAACACTTACTTTAACCAAAAAATCTATATTCTCTTAGCTATAGCAAACAAGACAGATTTTGTACTAACAAATTGTACAGATTTAAAGAAGTGGGGGGTTTTTAATGTTTGGTAGAAAATGAACAGGAGACATAAAATGCACATATGTGCCAAAGTGGGGGTTTTTTACTGAACAGTACAATCCTTCCTCTGTACGTCTGAAGCTGCCCTGTGTATCTAAACTCACTCTACAAGCTTGAGAAAACACAGGCTGCCACCTCATAAAAAATGCACGTGTGTTGCCATGCTTGCCCTGCAGCACATACCCTGGAAGGAACTCAAATCCAGTTAAATCACTCCTCTAGCTACTAGACAAAAATACGAAACATTTCCTTTGCCTGCTGGGCCCCAGAGGAGTGAGCAGAAGGGAGGAACTCCTTTATAACTGGAAGAAATGGGGCAAACCTGTCAAACGCACAGCAATGAAAGAGCCAACGTGTATTTATGCAACACTTAAGCAAAGTACAGCAAATAAGTCCTTACTAAAAGAATAACAAAACAGAGGTAATAGATTTTGGTATAATGAACAATTTTGTCATGGCAAACACAAAACCAATCTGTCAACGGTTCAGTTTAAACATTTTGGAAAATATGCATTTCTGTGCAACAAAAAGATGGTAACAAAATAACTCCCCAAAAGCAACCCATTTGCCTTGTGGCTGTGGGCAAATTTTCCCTCCCCATGGGTTTTTATTTGCCAGCTAAGAGTGAAAAGACAGTTGGAAGATAAGAGAAAGTTTGGTACAAGGCAGGGGGAGAAAGGAGACAATGGCAGGATTGGAAACAGGATATGTGGATTGATAGGAAAGACTCATGCTGGTATCCCAGAGTAAAGAGCAGCCGCTTAACTTGGAACATCCTTCCCCTCCCTTCTCATCCTCATCAGATTTTATGATACAGATCTTATATACTTGAATACAACGGTTCCATTTGCTTTCTCTCATTTTTAAAAGTTTTCTTTTAACACATTTTCTGAAGACATTTGCCGTAGCAGTGATCAGTCACAGTAACTCAACTCAGCCTTCGCCTGATCTGAGTCATGGTCAGGTCTCTGCATGTTCACTCAGGCAAAGAGCAGCTCTGTGCCCTAATGTGACTAAGGGTGTGTTCTAAGACAAAAGAAAGCTGCAATTTACAGAAAATGAATGAAATCTAAATCTGCAAACCGTTATCCTCACTAAAAAATAACTACTGAAACACCAGTTGGGGAAAAAAAGGAATTTTCTATTTACACTCAGGCACTTTCTGCTATTCCTGTTGGAATAACATACCACAAGATGGAAATACAGCAGCAACAGTATCTACTGCCAATGTCCTGGAGGTCTATCTGAGAATGGTTACGTTATTACCAGCAACGAAAGAATAACTAAACACTACATACAACTCAAGTTCTGCAAACATTTTCAGTCCCTTTTATCAGCCTCACTGTTTTAAATGCTTTACTGGTTAAATGCATAATAGAACAGACTATTTCAGTTTGAAGGGACCTACAGTGATCATGTAGTTCAACTGTCTGACCACGTCAGGGCTGACCAAAAGCTAAAGCTTGTGGTTAAGAGCATTGTCCAAATGCCTCTTATGCAGTGACAGGCTTGGGGCATTGACCACATCTTGTAGAAGCCTGTTCCAGTGTATGACCTCCCTCTCAGTGAAGAAATGCTAACATGCAATCTAAAAACCTCCCCTGGCACACCTTTGAACCATTCCTATGCTTCCTGTCATTGGATCCCGGGGAGAGGAGCTCAGCACCTCCGTGTCCACCTCCCCTCTCCAGGAAACGAGAGAGAGCAGCGAGAACATCCCTCAGCCCCTTTTCTTGAAACTATACAAACCCAAATTCCTTAGCTGCTCCTCGGAGGTAACAGGATTACACATATGATTTCTTCAAAAGAATAATTTATGACCCTAAATGACAATATAGTTCATTATAGAGACTGGAAACAAAATAGCACCACAGGAAAAAAGAAGTCTGAGAGAAGGAAAGAGATGCTAACTCAAAGAGCTTTAGTTTACCAGACTGCTGTCATTATAAGGAGAGCATTCCTTCTTCAACTTTCTTTCATGCACAGCAAGTTTCATCAGATGCAATACAGGGCTGCCTGTTCAAGACATACCCTGTACAAGGCGATTACGGACACCAGTCACCAGTCCTGCCCAAATGGAAACTGTTGATACACCACGCACACTTCGTTGCTACTGGAAAACTAAGTACAAGGACTTTACTGTCACAAGTATATCCATAAATAAGGCATCTTCCAAAACAGGTGCTCCCTCTGTTGCTGGACAGAAAGGAAATACATAAACTGCATGTGCCCTCAGCATGACAACTCTGCAAGTTTCTGTGTAAACCTGCGCTAAAAGGTAGTTTTATTGTCTTCTGCATGAAGTAGGAAAAAATACTGCTTTCCCTTTTCACTCACTTTCAGAAATCTCACTAGATTTGAAGATTCCGCTTACCTCAAATAAGTCAAAATATAATCAGCCAGGAAGTATTCCTACATTCCTCATTCATCACAACCATTAATGATCTTAAATATACTAAAGAAAATATGTTTAAGTGATCTTATTAGGTAATGTGATTACCAGCAGGTCCTAAACCAGTCTGTTTTTCCAGTGGTTTTATTTCAAAGTTATTCTAAGATACAGTTCACTGTTATCTTTCAAAAAAGTAGTATTTTAAATCTCCATTTAACCCAAAAGGAAAGACCATGCAAGAGTTAACACAGGTTCTCTCTAGTGTGCCCTAGGTGCGTTAGTTCGGCATGAGCTAACTCGGTATTACCACTCCTCCCAGAGAGTACATTCCATCAAGGAGAAATCATACTGTACCTTCCCCAACACCAGTTTAGGATTCCTGCTTATCCCTTTCTATAAAAGCCCAGTTACTGATGCAGGAAATGATGATTATTACTGACAGAACTTGCTTCCCGATGCTCTCCTTTTTGCCATCCTCTGAGCATCCCTTAGCAGAGCAAAGACAGGTTATAAGAGAACTGGGTCTGTCTTCAGGGAGCAGCACAACGAAAACTGCAGGGAGGAAGAACAAACGCCCACAGAAAGGACAGCTCTTGCTGGATCACACTGTGCCATTAAAACAGTTCCAGCAGTAACATCCTTTACTGCAATCGAAATGGGTTTGGATTTAGATAAAGGACACAAGGAAAGGAACAGGCAAGAAAACATTCAAAGAGAGGGAGTACAAAACCTTTCTGGCTTCTCTTTTTCCGTTCAACAGTCACACCAGCAGTCCTGATCCTTGGCAGCGGGCTCTCTAGGAGTCCAACAGAGTAAGATGTCAGTCTGCCTCTGGTTTTTGTCAGACAGTTTTTAAATTTACCGTTTTGGTCCAAATAGAAGGTTATGCTTAGATATGGAAGCCCACATAATTCTTGAGCATACAGATGGCGCTTCACAAGAAAATTTCCCTCAGTGGTGTCCTTCAGCAACTCAAACCACACTTGGAAGTATGATACTTTCAGATTTTGGGCAGGGGGATTCCTAGCCAGCAGCTAAGAAGGGTCTCAACAAACCGTCACATTCCTCTTTTCCTTCCTCTTTTTCTTACCTTCTCCAAGATGCTGCCCCCAGCCTTAGCAAAGAGAGAATATCCTATATAGAAATTATAGCCACATATGGTAAGAAGCCACAATGCACACAAGTCATAAATCATTTCCCTTCTGATCTGCTAGCTCTTCAGGAGAAGAACACTTATCTACCATCTTGCAGTAGTGCAGGCAGACAAAAGTAGGCAGATTCTGGAGATGGAGCTACATTTGCCCTGTCAGTGAACAGGAATAGGTTTCCCTGCATAGCTCAACGTGATTTCAAGAGAAGAGAGATCCATGGAAGGAAGATTTACTGGATAATTAGACCAACAATTTCTAGAACACTGATCAGAGTTCTCATCTAGCTCCCTGAGGATAATGCACCGTTTGAAAAGGCATCACTTAAAATACTTATCTTTTAGATTTGTGGGGAAGATCAGCAATGCAAACACAGAAATGTTATTCTCTCCATTCTTAGACAAGTATCATATTTAATCTTGTACTTACATACGATGCTGATTTGGGTTTTTGCTCTTTCTATCCCTCTAATTTTATAATAAATTCTTTTTTCTTGTGCATATAGGAAAGAAATTGTCTTTCTCTACTGGAAAGGCTGCTCACAAAAGATTTTTGGCTATGACTGCTATAAAGTAAATAGAATCTACGCACCTCCTTTCAAAAGAAAGGTTATTTTTCTCTGTTCTGTGAGATAGAATAAATCCTTCACTTCCAGGGCAACAGATGACAAGAGACTAACCAGCAGAGCCACATATGAAATAGTATATTACTGAGAAAATAATGTCTCTTCACACAGGTCTGCTTTGCCCACATTTTTAACGAGACACTTGCTCAACAAGAACAAAAAATTAAGTTTCTCTACAACTGCAAAATGGACACCCAGGTTTTTGGATGGTTCTGCTAACTGGGAGCAGTCAGCACCAGATTATCTGTTCAATTTCAGCACAAAATTGCCTTTAACATGCGAGATTTACCTTGCAGGCAGAGGTAGCTGAAATGTAGACTCCCTGCATTCACTCCTGCAGTAGCCTGGCCACAGCAGGAAGTCTGTCCTGAAGAAGGTTGATTCAGACTGACCATACATTGAAGGGAGCTCTTGACTGCCCTATTTAACAGCGGATGTAAGTCAAGATGCCAGTGCAGCCTCCACCCTGTCTCACTCCTGAGCAGAGTACTGAGAGCCTACCACTCCAGGGAAGCCCACAGCAGGAGTTCAGGCAGGAGCAGAACACACACCGACCTGCCTTATGACTTTGGGCAAGTCAGTTATTGCAAAACAGCATTTAGCTACAGAAGTCGTGGTGCTTAATCCTCTGAGTCTATTAGAGTAGTAATTATTAATATAATGAAGTAGCAAGAGTAATTTGAGCATCCAAAATTACTTATAAAAATATTAGTAAAGTCTGGATTTTATTAATCAAAAAAATAGATTCTCAGTTCTCAGCTATTCAGAAGGAAGATTCTCAAGGCTCTGCCTTCCTTTCCCACTGTTTGTAGGAACAGAGCTCATAAAGGCAAGGTGCATATTTTATTGAGTCCAGCGGCCTACATGAATCTATTGAAAGCTTTTTAGAAATGAATAGCCCTATTTCCCTGGATTTGATGACATCCCGTGTTTGGTCTTTGTTACTTATGCCCCCTCCCATGTTACCTTCCTGAAAGTAAAAGTAGACTGCATATAGAAAATGAAGGGATACTGCACAGAATCAGTCATTTGTCATGAGAAGCTGCTGCTTTAGGGCTGACAGTGGTAGATGTGAGGATCTCAGAGGTATTCAAAAGTACTGATATGCATCATAGGATTTTTAATTTTTAGATAGAGACAAGCTCCTCTATCCAGTCTACTAGGTTTATCCCTCAGAACAGCTGGCAGCCTTGCCAGTCACTCGTATCACCTGGGTTGGCCATGTCGGATACATCCACATGGCAAGAGGTAATGACTTTGTTGAAGGTGGCAGTCAGATGAAAGTTGCCATGAGTTTGCTACTTGTGTAAGGACAGAGCTGTTTGCCTGTCCAAATTGAAAGAATAAACTGAATTCCGAATTGATGCCAAAATGTTCTTGCCATTATACAAAATAAACCTCAAACAGACAAGAACAACACTGTATTCCTTAAAAGGCAAGCAAAAGCAAATTTGCAGAGCACAGAAGGATGTGGACCATGATGTTCTATGGCCAATAAATAATCAAATTAAGTTATGAACTGAAAATGGCACTGAAACAGCAGAAAATAGAGAAGGCTTAATTTCAAAACACAAGGGAATGCTTTTAAAATAGTAAAGTGCTTACTTTTTAGGTGACCAAAGGAAAATACAGGACTAGAGAAAGGAAACACGCCATTCAAAAGTCTGTACCCTACAGAACAGGCAGCTATTTAAAAATATGTTCTGATGACAACATCTCAAAATAAATGCTTGAAAATGTTATAGCGTCAGTCCTCTTATCTCAATGCAGTGTGCAGTGCAGTACTGCACAGAATAAAGCTTCTATTCAAAGAACAGATACTTGACAAAAAAGAACACTATCTATGAATAACAGTCTCCTGGAGATATCTTTGAGAACATTTTTTTGTTTGTAAATTATTTGAAATCGTCCTTATATACTGAGACATTTATATAACCAGTCCCCTTCCCTGCATTCTGCAAAAAGCCTCAAATCACTGCTTGTACTCTTTGCAGAGTAAAATTCCATGCCTGTATTTTCCCAATCCCTGAAAAATGATGCTGTTCCCTCTGGAACATAACACTTTGCTCTTCTGCCAACAAGGAAACCATCAACCACCAGTCAGTTTTTCAGCTTTCCTTGGCTCATCCACTGACTCTAGACTGGTAACCTCGCCATCCTCATTTTGCTCTTTGAACATCGCTTTACCTGTGAAGCTCTACAGACATTTCATTGCTGCAGACAACCAGCTGCAATTCACGGATAGAAAAGATATACCCCTTCGTGAAGAAATAATGTGGTTTTAATGTTTTACTCCTTCTTGCCTTGAACGCTATCTGAAGACAGAACACTCTTCTTCTCTGCTTGGCAGCATTGGTTTTCTTCACACCAGTTTTGCCTCAGTTTTTAATCAGGATGGCAATACAGAATGTGGAGACAAAAGAAAAATAGTACTGTGAAGAAATGGAAACTGCACAACATCACAAAAGGAAAAGAGCGCTGAACATGCACCTTCCTATCTGGGCACCATCCAAGAAAAATGAAGAAACCAGTACATCTTTTTTATTGAAGACCTGGCAAGAAAGTGCCATAAATTCACCGTGACAAGTGACATTGCTAGTTCAGTGCCTCCTTTTAAGGCGGGACATCAATTCAAGCAACTGCAGATCATGCTTGACCTCAAGAGCAAGTACACAGGTCAAAAACAATTCTCAAGGAAAGATGACAGATGCCATACGTAACAGCATCAGAAAGGTAAATTACCCCAAACAAACCTTTGATGTGATGGTTAAAAGGAAAACACAGGATACCTTATCCATGCAGGTAACTGGGGAATTATTAGTTCAGATGAGGATTAACACAGGTATTTTAAGAACCACAAAGAACCTGAATGGCAGACAAATCATGCTATCCTTAAAAAAAGAAGCAAAGCACTGAGCTCAAAAGTATGGAGCAGGCCACTCTGTGGGGTTTGAATTACTTATTCCCAGCATCTTCAGTTCAGTGCCCGTTCATGCAGTGCTCTGGCAGGGTTGATTACTACAATAGTCACAGCAATATCAGGTCTGCCATTCAACTGAATTACAACAGCAAGGTCAAAAAAAAAATCATTGTGAACCCAATCAAATCCATATAGTTGTGATGTGACAAAGGAGAGACAAGTAATCCAGAGCCATCAACAACCACCTTGTCTGTGCCTACGGAAGGAACTGAACCAGGCCAGACGAGGTTACGGAATTCTGCTCCAGGGTTATACAACTATAGCATTAGTTCATTCATTTTTCTTCAAATGTGCAGCAGGCCTGGAAGCCTTTTGTACGTCATAATTCTTTACTAGTCCTTGCATCTTTTGCATACTTATACTGGAGTGCCATCATCTTTTGCCTTTCTGGAAAAAAAAAAAAATTTACTCTGCTCTGGCAGTGTAAAAGAATCCTCAAGATCAGATTTGCAATCCCTTAGGCCACCAAAGTAGGAACAAGATGATTTTAAACAAATGGAAAATCAATTCACTCTGCATTTACTTGCACCCTTTAACTTCAGTCTTTCAAGCTTAATTCAGCTCTTTTCCTTTTCATTTGAACTTCTCAAATTTTATTTATATTTTTCCACTACTGAGAAGCTTAGATTAGATAAAATGACTATTCCAGGTCCCCAAGATAATACAGTTAGAACGCTCTAAAGTATGCTTAACTTTAAGCATGCATGTGAGCAGCCCTACTGACCTTGATATTCTCACGTGTAATGCACTTTGTTGAACTGCAGCTACACAGATGAGCTATCACGTTTCTTTACCACAAAAAAAAGTGCCTTACTCTTCAGCTCAAGCACATAATCAATTGCTCTGTCTGGTGCCATTATCACAGCCAACCTTCCTTCCTCAAATGTTTTACACACGCATTGTATAGTGGTGGAGCAGCACAATAATAACAATAATAGAATTATCAGTCTATCTAAAGCACTCAGAAGTCTCTAGGAACAATAAGCAACTCTGAGTTCTGAATTATGAAAATCTGGACTCTTCTGCACTTGCTTTGAGTACCAAATCCTCTTCTCCTCTGACAAGCTAGGAAAAGCACTTCTTTCAACTTCTACCTGATATAGACTCAATTCTTTCAGGCAGTTTCACTCCAAACCTCCCTAACCTCTCCTTGATTGCCACGCAGGGGGAGGTATACTTCAACCCTCTGGAGACCACTAGAGGAGGAGGAAAACAAGGGAAAAAATAAGAACTTGTTCGAGATACGGCTTTCTCAAAGTACACAGGTACTTAGAAACATAGAAAGAAGCCGTTCTAGAGATTATGACAGTCAAGGAAAAGAAACAAAACAGGAAAAAGACAGAGCTGGTCCAAGACAAGAGAAAGAAGAGTTACAGACTGGAACTATTCTAATATCAAGAGAGACATTAAGAATCCTCCAGGTGAATTAAGGTGTATAAATATTTCCTTGGTACATAGCAAACCTCACTGCATACCATGAGCATATCTACAAACAGAAGAAATATTAAAAATAACGATTTTGCATCCAAACCCATTCCAAACATTTAAGACCCCCTGGACTATAGTCATAAAACACTGGCTATTGCTATACTGCCTTGTTACAGATAGAGTTCTTCAAACTACCTTCACCAGTAGTAAGGCCCTGCTCAAGGCAGTCTTTCTCTCACAAGACTGTACTGAGAATCAGGGCTTTTAAAACATGTTCACCTGGCAGCTATGATACATGCAAGCAAGATGATAAGGTGAATATATTCAGGACCTGGTGACATTCCTCAAAGTCTTCACCCCTCAAAAAAACAGCAAGATGCATCACACCTCCATACTCCGTTTGCTGAACAAACACCTGCAAAGACTGAAGGAATAAGAGCAATAGCAACACTGCAACCTGCAGCATACAGCTGTGCTTATGCAACACACAAAGGCCAGCAAATTCATACTGATGCCATTCTGCAATTTGTTAAAAAAGCTTTGACTGCTTCAATAAAAAAGAATAGCATTAAACATAGCATGGCAGGATCAAATGAATTAGGGACAATAAATCTGGCATTAACAGAATGAAAAGCAAAGTGACTGAAAAAACCCAATCCTCTAAGAAGGTGGTATATTTGGCCACACACAGAAACATCTCCCCTTATTTCTGCCAAAGGCAATGCCAATCCATACAAGTACTGTAAAAGTCTGGGTTAGCTCAATGACCTAGAAGAGTTTAACCAGAGGGCTGTACAAGACAGGCTGACAAAGATGTCTCTGATACTTCTGAACTCTGGTGTATCTACATAAGCATTTTATTCTACATCTGGAGAGGGCTTTCAAAGTAATCATAATCCTGACTTACTGCAGTTTAGTGCATATGCTGCAGCAATCCTGAAGTGCATCACAGAGATGTTTCAGGAAGTTTTCTAAAGAATGCACTGCAGACCCATACGTAGTGAGTGCTAGCGTGTGCCAAGTCCACAGGACTGAACCAGACCACAGTTACCCTACACTGAAAAAAAACCCAAACAAAACCCAAAAACCCTTATGTTTAATGAGTTGTTGACAGGACAGAGGGCAAAGGCCTCTAAGGTTTTGCATTTCCAAAGCAGGGAACTGAACCTGACTGTTGTTACACCTGACAACACTCAATCTCAGTGTTTTAAAACCTAACTTGAAAAAAAACCAAATATAGCAGAGGAGGAAATGGAAAGATGATAAAGGGCGAAGGAATGTGAATAAGGGAAAATGTAAAGAAAATTGTTTCCAGGCGTATTAATATGAGAAAAAGGAACATGTCTTCACAACGAAGGAGCTGACATTTTAAGTTTTCATGCAAAGCAGCAACAAAAGACAGAACTTTTCAGTATTTTACATAATTCTCACCCTGTAATAGAAACTGGAAGTAGAGAAATAAGCACTTTATTAGGAGAGGAGGCTAAAACTAAACTTCACCAGTATATGGAGAGGAATGCGATTGCCTGCTTAAGGCCAGCTCTTCTGACACGCCCAAGAAGGCCAACAGCAGAGTGTGCTAAGGGACTGCTTCAAAGTTGTCTCCCAGTACTAAGAAAATTAACCTTTACCCCACACTCTCCCACAGAGTACTTCCACTCAGCACATCAGGGCAACAAGTCTGGCAATGTTTAGGTGCCTTTCCCTGCCCATCCTAATACAGTTCAACAAGCTTCCCGGAGCAAAGATTGGGAAGAACGTGATGCTTCCAAATGCTGAAATCAGCATTTGTAAACAAAACGCCTGGGACAAAGGCAGGAGCCTTGACATTGTAATAGCCTTTGTCAATACCATATTTATAAAGCCTGGCTACTTAAAAAAAGAGATTATGCTTTCCACCATAGCTCTTACTTCAGCTATATCTTAAATCAAAGTGAAAATCCTACAACTTACCATTTGCCAATTGATTTATACTCTAGACACAATTCCTTCTACCTTAACTACGATCTGGAGCTATCGGCATGTAAGGAGCCCCAATTACTGGCTAGGACAGAAAAAAAACACCACTAAGACCTGGACCCGGGTTACCTGTGCAACTTAAATTCTGACATTTCTGAGCATGTTCATGTCTGACTCTCAGCCCTCAAGATATTTCTGCAATTTTCCTACCTCCCCCCATTCCTATAAGCACTTCACTAAGTTTAAGTTTGCTTCAATTAAAGCAAAGCTACGGACAAACTTTGAATCATGTAGTTTCCCACCAGCAGATTACAGGTGTTTTCCAGAGCAGAGGTATAACAAGAAGCAGCAGACTTGGAGAAGTGTTACTAAATGCTGTGATTGACCAACTGTCATTTGCAACATTGGTGTTTTCATTTGGTGAGTGGAAAAATTGGGAAATTGCAGAAATACAACTTATACAGCGCTTTTTTTTTTTCAAGAGAGAAGCTCCTAGCTATTATCAGGAAAGAAATGCAAAGTAAATGCAACTAAAACCCAGTTTGAATTTACACAGCACATACAACAGCATATTAATTGCTTCATGTTAATTGCTTCCTTAATTTGAAATGAATATGCCTCTGACAACAGCAATTTTTAAAAAATCATCCTTGTTAACTGCTTTGTCACCTTGCTGAGTACTTAAAGCATTTCATTAACTACTACTTAACTCTATACACCCTATTTACATTGAATGACTGTGTATTTTGAACAGGTCTTTAACAACTCCTGGTCAAGCTTGCTGATGTGTATTTGCATTGTTTCCCCAATTTCCCACCATTTCGATACCTGCTAGCACATTCTGGAGCATAGCTGCTACCTTCAGAAAGCCAACTGGAACAAATACTTCCAGCAGCAATAAAGCATTCACTTTTCGGCCGTAACCTGATAAGAAGTTCTTTGGAGGTTTCGCAAATGAAAATTTTCAGAAACTTACAGTCACTCACACTGAGGTGGACTTCCACAGGGGCAGCTAAAGGCACACCTCTGAATCCAGCACAGACACCTACCAAATGTGAAGTTTCTGCACCAACCATGGATATATTAAAACAATTCAACAGAAATATTTGGGTTCAGACACTGAGAAAATGACTCGTTCTTACTTTGTTGCCACTAAATCTTTTTTACTTTATTTCAACTGGAAGAACGATCAAACACTAGATCAGGCTGCCAAGAGAATTTGAGGAGTCTCCATCCCTGGAGCTTTTCAAAACCTGACCGGACATGGTCCTAAGCAATCTGCTCCAGTCAACCCTGCTTTGAGCAGGTGGGTTGGACTTTCTTCAGAGGCCCCTTCCAGACCGAGAGCTTCTGCAATTCTGTGACACCAGACCAGATTTTAGAGCTCAGATCTGCAAACTATACAGTACAAAAAGGACATAAACCCATTAACTCTGATAGTAGGCTTAAATGAAACAGTAATAAATGAATCTCAGATATTTCTGGCTCTCAGGAAGTTTAATTTCTCTGTTAAACCCAAGGGCAAGTGACAACTAAGAAGGAAGAAATGAGATCAAGCAGGATTGTTGAACTAAATCATTTCAGTGCTTCAATTTAAACTGACTTTTCTGAACAGACCTATAACAAATTTCAATTTAAACTGCACAGCCTGACAACACTTCCTTGCTTTAGCTATCAAATACAGGAAACCGGGACAAACGTTTATGGGATCAACAATCAGAAACAACAAGAACATTGCAGCAACAAGACAGGCAGGCCCAAACTGAGAAGGCATTTTTCAGCAGCCTTTCAAAAACGTACCTCTGTAGATCGTACAGCATGCTGGCATGAATACAACGCAGCAGTCTCATGCCAAATCATGTCTTTGACATGCCCATCATGTTCTCAGAAGGACCACCCTGGGCAAGAGTTAGCTCACCTAAGTCTGATTTTAAAACTAACTACAACTGTCTTGTAATGAATATTCAAATTTACTGGTTTGTGCACATGGCCTGCAGCAGGACTAAATCACCTGCACCAAAGGGAGGCAAAAAATCCCCCCCTGCACAAATCTTCCTAGACTTAACACTTTTGAATATATTTGAAGCAAATTTACCGGACCTAACACATGATATATAGAACACTATTAACACAGGGCGAAGGAGTGACCTCCTGGTAAAGTATGCCTCTGTAGAAAGAAACACAAGATACACTGGAACAAAGGAAAAACACAAGCGCCAGCACCACATTAAGCCCTGGTACCTGGACCACAGAAAAAAACTTCACTCTGAGCACTCTTAATGGTATCTGAGGTATTCAGATGACAATTTGCTTCTCAGGTTAGGATTGGTTTTGGCACACCGGTATAGCTATTTTAACAGATCCCACCTTCACTGCAAATACACTGGTCTCTGGTCTCTTCTTGCACCAGAAAAAGCCACAAGGCAGATCCCTCTGTGCTTTCTGCATCACAGTATATACCCATTATGAATGGCTCTACACATACTAATCCTGAAAAACAAAACAGATGTGGAAATATCACAATAGACAGCCAACTATCACTTCCTAGTGATATCCCTCGGAGAAAGGGAGGGGAGGGACATTTTAGAAGCATATTTGTGAACTTCTAAATGATTATTCTGGCTGTGATACCAAAATCCAAAAATTATTAGCTGAAGTACTAGCTGTGAAGCTTCTGGAAAATGTTAAGAGACTTTTTGGGGCAGGAAGAATACCGGGAAATAAAACTTCTGGTAAGTAGTCACACAGCATGACATTTTCCTTGCCCATTAAATGCAATACTTAATACCCTCAGCTTTATTTATATTTGCTCTATATGGAGGAATAAATGCTTCCTTTAGAATAGAAAGTGTTATCCTAATTAGCATAAAATTGTGCTTTTAACATTATAGATGTTTTTGCTTACATAAGTACTAACGACCATCACTGCAGCAATGCCAAATGAATTCTAGATATATTTTTTAAATTATTACCAAACTGTAAAGCATAATGCAATAGAAACTACTAAAATTCACAGTAGTCAAAATGCATATGTGCTGAATGCTAAATGTAAAATTATAGCTCCTCTTCATGCACACTGACAAATTACTATTACAGTCTACATTAGTGTCGTTTTTGAGGAGCTGAAAGATCATGCTACTTGTAATGACATAGACTGTGTCTTTAATTACAGCTAAAACTCTCAAGAAAATCTCACGAATTATTGTAGAACTGATCTATTTAAATTTTTTAGAGTAATACATGTTTCTTCCAAGGAGAGATATAGCTTGAGTAAATAGTATCATTACTCACATTCAGAATTCGTTCTTTTGAAAGCTCAAATCACAGAAATTTAAATAATATTTCATGTCTTACTTCTGAAAAGTATTTTCCAGGACAGTTAAGAATGTAAAATGGAAAATCCAAAATTCATGTTGTAAAAATGTTTCCAAAAGACTACATGTAAAACGTGAAAAGGTAAATTGCACAGTTTGGGGTCAGTGGAGGTCTTTTTACATTTACCCATTTTTACCCTAGCCCCAATTATGGTAAGTTTTAATATGAAGATAGCCATCTGCAAATTTAGGCTGTTTTATTGTGAAAAAGAAGAGATGAGAACTTTTCTTCACATAAATATGATTTTTTTTTAATGACAAACAAATTGCAGAAGAATCACATGCTGCATAGAAGCAGAATGACCGATACATTCACACCATGGACCCAAGAGCCTTTCTGGAATGGGCAGTATTAAATAACTGAGGTTAAACTCCAGATGGCTGTATTTCAAATTAGCCTGACAGCACTGTATACATGGTACACAGCAGATGTCAGCCATTACAACAGAAGCTCATTTTGGGAGCTGAAGTTAACAGTGCTTTTAACAAACCTGACTCTCAATGTGGTCAATAGGAGACTTCGTCTGTCTAGCTTCCATCGTGGTCTGTGTGCAGGTGTCATGGTTTGAGTAGCAGGAGGTGCTGTGGGGGTGGTCTCTCTGAGAAGGGACATGGGGCTGTCCTGTGCTGGACACAGCCACTCAGAGCAGGCTCTGACAGACTCAGCACTGGCCAAAGCTGAGACCGTCAGTGGCACCGCCGGTGTCTCTGTGCTGATGTACTTAAGAAAGGGTAAAAAGACTGCACAGGAGCTTTAAAAGAGGAGTAAAAACACGTGAAAGAAACTGTCCTGCAGACACCCAGGTCAGAGAAAAACAAGAGGGAGGAGGTGCTGCAGGTGCCAGAGAAGAGATTCCCCCTGCAGTGCCAGAGCAGATATCCACACTGCAGTCCATGGAGAACCCCACATTACAGCGAGTGGATGTGCCCTGAAGGAAACTGTGGAGAGCCCACAACAGCAGCACGTCTTCTGGCAGCTGTGGCTCACGGGAGACCATGCTGGAGCAGTCCTTGAAGAACTGCAGTCCACGTGAAGGACCCACATTGGAGAAGTTCATTATAGAATCTCTGTTATAGAATACCACAAGTTGGAAGAGACCCACGAGGATCATCAAGTCCAACTCCTGGCCCTGCACGGGACCATCCCCAAGAGTCACACCGTGTGCCTGAGAGCATTGTCCAAATGCTTCTTCAACTCCAGCGGGCTTGGTGCTGTGACCCCTTCCCTGGGGAGCCTGTTCCAGTGCCCAATCACCTTCTGGGTGAAGAACCTTTTCCTAACATCTAATTTAGTTTCTAATAATCTGATCTAATTTTAATTCACAAAGGACTGTAACCTGTGGGGAAGGAACCCGCTCTAGAGCAGCAAACAAATTACTATGATGACGACTAACAGTTCTTAGTCAATCTTTCCGATGTCCAGGAAACCCTGAAACAGACAAAAACCATCAAACCACAGCTCACATGTAAAGTAAACTGAGGGTACTGGATCAACTTAAGAATTTTTCTTAAAAAGGAGAAGGCCCAGTTCTTTTAGCCTTCTTTTAACTTTAGGATTAGTAAACATCTCAAGAGTTCACTATCTACTACAACTACATGATTAGCATGAGACCTGTTATTCAAACAACTGGTGATACCAGAAAAAGTCTACACATCCATTAGCACGGTGTAGGTTTTCCTCAGGTCTACACATCTGCATCTGTTGATTCCCAAACAGACTCTTGGTTCACCATGCTGACAAACAGCACAGAAAATACTAATCCTGTACTGATGAATACCGTTATTCTAGGAAATACATTTTTTTTTTGATTGGTATTGCCAGCTTCCTACGCTCATTGGCTCCTTTCTCTATTTTCAGGAGCACAGAGAATAGCACTACTTTCTACCAGAAAAAGTTATTGCCTTTGTCTAAAATGGTATTTTTATGAAATTTCAAGGTAACAGTACAGTCTAATGATTCTAATAAAGCTCACTGCTACTTTGCTGTAAATAATATGCAAATATCAACATGTAGTTTATAAATCTTAGGCAAGCTCTATTGTTGTCTTCTGGCTTGTCAGGTCTGCCTGTCTTTTCTGTTTTGTGCCAGCAAATAAAATGGTTTGTGGAATGCAAAAGAGATGCCTAATTTTTAGAGGAACATCCTCTAAAGAAACAAGGTGTATCAAACAGAAAAGTGAAAAGAGAGTAAGAAGAAGGGATGAAGGGAATACCCTCAGGGCCCTCTTGCAATTTCTAACCGAGTGAAATCTGTGAAAACCATAAAGGTACTGCAGGGAACTGAGGAAGGTGCAGGGGGAGAGATCCGGTGACATGAACTCGACTGTCAGTTTGTTCCTTCCAAGGTTTGGACTTTGTCAGGATGATCAGTGCTGGCGAGTTTAATTACTATGGGTGCAACTTTTTAGTAGTTACCGACAAGGAAAGCTTTGTAGAAACTTCCTGGGAATAACTGCATAAAAGATAATTGACCTGTGGTTTTCATAAGGGAAGTTTCAGTCAGTTTGCAGAGATGGACCATTACATTTATGAGTCAATTAAATACCAATGCTACCTTATTTCCACTTCTGAAGACTTTGTCCAGACTCAACACAGGTATTGTCACCTCGTGTTCTGTAGAGCCTAGGGTACCCCTCCCAACACCCAAGCTCTCCTAACTCTCACAGACTCAGCTATATAAATTGCCATTTCCAAAGGAATAAGATTGGGGATATGAAAACAATTTCCCAATGAAGTGCTAAAAGGAGACAGCTAAAACCAGCTTGCTCATTGACACAGTGCTCTTCAGCCAGCAATTATACATGCATAGAAGCATAGGAGATCTGAAGAGGAAAGAATTAACTCACAGGTTCTCTTCCATGTCCTCAAAGAGAAAGGGGAAAGTATTTTGTGCTCCTTTAATCTACTGGATAAATGTGAGGGAGCTAATTTTGTTTTATTTGATACAATAGTTCTTGTTCACTGATAGAGCTTGTGTTTCTCACTTCTAATCTAGGCTCTAACTCTGCAATTTGCTTCTTGTGATCAGCCCTCAAAGATCAAACTTAGCTGTCCTAATCCCAGAATTTCTGTTGCCAAAATTCATTTCCCAAGCTGTTTAAAGGACTAATACATGCAACAATGAAAAATACATGAGCCACCTATGGTCTAATGAGTGCTTAACATTATGGAAACACTTATCACCCAGCAGCAGGATCCGTGGAGTCTGAAACAAAGCAGCAGAGAAATAAGCTTATTATCCATAAAGAGGGAAGCCTAATCTTAAAATATTTCAGACTAATAAAATATCAGACACAGCCCACTTCTGTTATAGAAAGGAAATTATGAGACTACAAGAATTGGAACACAGGATAAAACCTCTTTTGTCCAAGTTTTGGGCCTGTAAACTGTTGCAAGGAAGAGTAAAATGCCTCCAACGTCTGTAAATGGTATCTACAACATACCTGTAACAAGTCTCAGGACTCTGTCTTTAAATTAGCATTGAAAACCACTATTCTACTCTGAACAAAAGTGCAGCTATCTTTGTGGGACAGGAAAAAGCATTGTGGAAAACCAAGGTTTCAGATCCATACTAACTATTTTGGAGAGATAATCAATAGCATAGCACACATACTTTATGGTCTACTGTTTTCTAATTCTAGTTCTGTAAGTGTTGCAACATAACAGAGTATGATTTATCAATGCATTTCCAAAACAAAAGGATTTTGCTTAACTTACATTACAGCTTGCCAGATGCATGAAAGATTTCCATTAATAATGTGGTACCAATTCAAAATTTTTTGTCTTCGTGCAAGACTGCCAATAGATTAACTATTATGTTAAAATTAGAAACTGTTCAATGCTACCAAGCAAGTAAAACACTTAATCATACAGTTCTTTTAAGCATAAGAACAGTGGCATTGCACTACAGGGGGAAGTTATGAAGCATATGATTAAATGCAACTAAATTGGGTACAAATAACAAAAAATGTAATTTTGAAATATCTCCAAAGTACACTGGAAACAAACGGGCTCGTGAGACATGAAAAAACAGTCTTTTTTGCCAGAGTTTGTCTTTCATGTATGGAAGATGTAAAGATAAAGGAAGACCACAGCTGTTGCGTTTTCAAAAGACACAGACGACTTCTTATTTCCCAGTGAGGTCACGCTTTTTAAAATCACCTCAAAAAATGTTACATAGAGGTTTAGCATAAAGCTTGACAGTAAGTTCATTTTTGCTATATTATAAACTTTGAACCTTCATGCAAGTCTGATAAGCAGCCACGTACAAATGACAAATTCAATCTAATTTCAGAGAAAACTCCTACAGCTCAGAAAGAATCTTCATCCTGCATCCACAAGAGACTGACAATAGCCCTCCTACACAGTAAAATCCTATTCCTTCCCTACCCTTGGAAAAGCAGTAAAAAAACCAAACAAACAAAAAAACCAAACAAAAAAGAAGCAATCAGCTTCATCAAGTAGGCAAGGATGAACAATAAGTATGAGAAAAAATAGTCTACCACCTAGATATAACAACTCTAGTCATGAGAGAAGAAAATTTAAAAAATAACAAACTCTTGAACTTTAAAAAGAAAAAGCAGCAATGTTCATTTCTACAAAAAGAGACCAAGGATATGGTTAGAAAAAAGGCTATTGTTCTGTGTCCCCCTTGTGCTGCTTGGAGTAAGAAGAAATAAACACAGGAAGATTTTCAAGGCTTGTGGTATGCCCTTGAATTATCAGGAGTTCCTGCCAATGCCACTATGAAGAACCACACGCCCAAAGTGGAAAACTGCACTGCAGTGACTGCAGGAGGCTATGGGAGAAAGCTAAAGAGGAAAGAGATCCCATGTTAATCCCAGGATTTGACATGTGAGGCTCCATTTCTACAGGGAGCACCAAGCCAAACATCTTGTGGCTAAGAAGTATGTTGGATAGACACAAAAAAGCAGCTGACTCACATCAACACACATGGTTTGAAGGGCAAGTTCTGCCTTTTCATACCTTAACACAACACTTTCATAAATAACCACCATGGATAATGCTCAAAGTTAGTTAAAAGCTCAATCACACTCTCTACAGCTCAGAAACTTAACTTCAATTTTTAAAGAAAAAACTCACCATGTTTCTTTGTTCATGAAGACAATAAAAATAGAAAATGCAAAATAATGGGTCTGCATGCTCATTACTCCGATGGGAAATACTGGTTTGACCTGCATTATTCCTTTATACCCACATATCATACTTCTAAAACAACTGCACGCAGAAAAAAAAGACCTTTTACAAGTAACTCGCTGCATTTTATAAAATCTGGAACAAGGCTTTGTCTGCTCACAAGATGCAGGCCACAGCCACTGCCTCCACATCACCCATCGTACCCCAGAGGAGAACAGCACCCACTGAGACCTTCATCGGAATGGTCTCCATCTTCCTCCCACACATGGTAAGCATTGTGGCCCTGCTTCAGTATGCAGCATTTAAGTGTCTGAACAAACCCCAGCTTAACCCCAGATCTTTCCTGGATCATAACCAGAGTGGCTCAGCATCCGGCAGGATTGAGACCTAAAGATATATGCAAGAGGAAATTAGCAATTTCCATTTAAATGCTAATACTTATTCTTCCCAGTGAAAATTGAAGTATAACAAGTGATCTCTCATCACACAGAAAGAGCCTTGATTGTTATTTAATGATCACAACGAATAGTTAGAAAGCATGAAATGAAGCTAATAAATCTTCTGTTGAGCCTGACATTTTCAACAAACGAAAGTACTCAAAGTTTTCAAAAACAGTTCCATCCAATTTTCTTCATTTTAGACTAAATTTTCCATGTTCTTCAGTTACAGATCCACAGATAGGCACGACACAAATTAAACTGAAACACCCAGCTACTTGAACAATTTTTTTTAAGATTTCTTTTTAGTGCTACCTATGCAATACAAAATACATCGTATTCTACACAAAGTTCAGGTTTGTGCTTCGGCGCTATCCACCACAGCATCTGTTTGCCTTTCAGTGATAAATCAGGAAATTAGACAAACACTACGAAGTAGGTTTTTTTTCCTTTCTTATTGCAGCCTCCTAGGAGGATAGAAATACAGTTTGGTTTGTTTGGGTTTTAGCATTTTTAAGCTACATTCTATTCTAAGTAAAGGTAAGCTGGGAATGATTTTTATTTGACAATTAAATAATTTTAACAATGAATTAAACAATTGATTATATTTTTTAAATAGTCAGTCATCAAGACTCCTTTTCGTTCACCACTGCAAATGGGAAAGATAGACAAAAGTTCACCAGACTCCAAACCCTGTGATTTCAAACTTAGTAGTCAGTACTTATGTTATTTGTGAGAGCTTGAATGAATCAGTCAGTGAAATGGCTCCTTATTTTAACAGAAACTTCTTAGTTTATTCATAAACCTGTAACACTAAAACATCCATTCAGAGAGAAGTGTATTTCTAGAAGCCTCTTCATGCACCAGTGAAAAACAACACTTGTGACTTCAGCTGTCATTCCCTAACCCCAGAAGGGCCTCGTTTTTGTGGATAATATAAACACACACGCACATATGTGAGCGCACGTGAGAATTACAACACTCCCACACACTACAGCCCCAGTATAAAACAGCATCAACTCTCTCCAAGGTTAAAAAGCATATGTAAAAATACAAGAGAAGCAATGCAGTTGTATTTCAATCTTATACGTGGGACACTCTTTAAGTCGAGATATTTGTACCAAGACTCCACATTAACACTCCATATGATGCCATAGTCAGCTGTAGAGGGGTATTTGGAATATTTCTAGAAAGAAAACAGAGTCTCTTACAGATTCAAACTATACTCTGGAACCTGTCCAATAAGGAAGAGGTTACAGCCATTTGCTTTAGATTCCCTTCCTTCCCCTTCCCTTCTCTCCTCCATGTATTGTCCCTTCAGCAGAACAAGTTGTGTGGATAGCCTCAACCATTTGGACACCGGGCTCGTGTCAAGGCACAAAAGAGGCACATCAGACCTGTGCTGCTTGGCCTGTGTGATGGTATAAGTAACATGAGACTAAGTACAAGCTTCTTGTACCTCATTCATCTCTGGAAAGTTTTGTATATCAAAGATCTGACCCATGGCCATATGAAATGTAAACTGCATCTGAGCCTGCTGAATCAGATCACCTCATCAAATAAGTCAGGTCAATTCCATTTCCATTACATATGTCTACAATTATAAAAGTTCTCTATGCCATGAAATTAATTTTAAAAAACTTCAAGGTAGGTGGTCTAAGCACAGCACCACATGAAAGCAAAACAAGCTTCACCCAAGAAATTACTTTTTACAATAAACCAATTGTAGATGGAGCTAGTAGCATTTCTGATAGCTGCTAGGAAACTAAAGGTTACTGAACAAATATGATTTAAACACCAGTTCCCAATTGTACTTCTGCCAACTTTGACTCCTTCAGGCTGAAATTCTTCTTGCTTATCTCAATCTAGTTTTTTTTAAATTATAAATTCACCACATCTGTAAGACAAAGAGTGTTTGTGCTGTCCACAAGGCTCATATAAAATGTTTTGTGTATTTGAATAAAATATAGAACTCTTCTACTCTCTTTGAGAAGAAACTTTAGTATTTAGATATTTTAGAAGAGAGACTTGAATGACCCAAGAGCTCCGCCACATTTCAAACTTAGGAAAAATGCCTAGTATGGCCAACCTGATAAATCCAAGTCCATCTGTCTAAACTGTTGAAGACTACAGCTTGGATCACAAAAATCCACGGAAAACGAGTAGATATCTAGGCAAATAAGGGACAGGAAGAAAGGAGAATGCTGGGGAAAGTCTAAAAAAGGTGATGCTACAGGGGTCTATTTATATTAAAACACATTCCCCTCCAGTATCTGGTTAACTCTGCGTGTATGTGCATTCCACTATGACCACACCACTTTCACAGGATCCCTGACTCACTCTCTGCATTCAGTATTATGAATAAGGACAGCACAACAAACTAAATCTTATCTGCAGGACACCTGCTTTATTTATAAATAAATAAACCACATAGGAACTGCTAGAAGGAGCAAACTTAGCAGCAGAGTCCAGTGCACATCACCAATCAGTTTATAACAGAGCATCCAAGGGTGAAATGGGATCTCCAAGATAGATACACAGGGTGTGCTTCGAGCCCAGCGAAAGAGCAAGACAAAACCTGGGGCGTGGAAGTTGCCAAGAGCTTCAAACAAACCCACAGAGCACTGTTACAGTCTTGAGTATAAACTGTCTGATCTAAGGAAGAATTTTCAAGTCCCTTTAAATTTCAAAAGTATTAACTCCTTGGCAAAGTCCTAACACTTGAACTTAAATTACATCCAGCACAGGTGTAGCAAAGTTAAAGGGGAAACAAAGTTTCTGACCCAACGAGGTGCCCTGTGCTGCAGAGAACTCCAATTGCGTCCTGTGCCCATCACTCATCAGGGCAGGAGCACTTCTCAGGGGGCAAGAACAAGCCCACTCTCACCACAACAAATTTGGTGCGGCAGCTCTGTACAGGAAGAGTGCCCAGCACAGCCACACTGTGCAGACTTGATTCCTCCCCAGAGTACAGTCATCCATCCTGCTGAATGAGGCAGTGGGGAACAGTAAGCAGTCCTCATAAGCAGGATGCTTTTTATGCATCCGAACACATGCACAAAAAGGCAAAATTAGATTGTCTCTCTCTCCCATTTCCTAGCCAGGATATTTTCCTTACGCAACATTAACATTCTTTTAGATTCATCTGTTAAACCTGGAAAAACATCATCCTAAATGTTTTGTCCGTGAATCCACAGATTCCACAGATTTCAGCTGTGACTGGCTCAAAAATCTCAATAGTTAAACGAAGAGAACAAGCATCAAAGACTGCTCCAGAAGCTACGGTACAAGATATAAAAGCAATGGGAGCTTTCGTATGCAGGAATTGCCCTGCTAGCTAAAAATTCTTTCGTAAGAGTTCTATGCTTGCTTACAGACTAAATTACATATTAGAATCAAGCATAATACACAAAAACTACATTAAAATAGTTAAAATTGCAGCATAGCTACCCTACTTACAAACAGAACCAAATAAATGAGAAGTTACATGATAGGACATTCTCCACCCACTCACTTCTTACCACTGCACCTGGCTTATTATCGCATGCAGCGTCCAGTGTGAAAAGGCCACTTTGGTACAATAATCCAGGAAGGTTATCCATGGACAACGGAAAAATGTAGTAGAGGTCAAAACTGTATTTGGTCTTAAGACTGGCAGAAATTGCTATGAAAATCAAAAATGTACAACATAGACTATACGAAAAAAACCCCCAACAAACAAAGCCTAAACTTAACAATGAACTAAATTACCTAATCAACATTTAGGGAAGGAAAAAAAAATCAATAAAGTATAAGACAGGTCAGTACTCAAGGCAGAGCAACAAAATGATGATGAGTGCTCTGATGCACTATGGAAACAGAAAGGCTTCTTACGTGTTTCTGCAACTATTTTTCCTAGGGCAGCATGAAAAATATATTTTGGATTCTTTACTTACAAGCTATGGAGATCTTACTTGTTATTCTGTCCATATGAATAACAAGAAACCCTGGGAAGAAATGCTTTTTTTCAGTTTGACGTTGTAAAGTTTCAGTGTGAAGTATAGGCTAAATAAATTTGTGTACATTAGGTTTCTGAAAGCTTTCAAAGCATCCACAACTCTATATAACAGCAGAACTGAGAAACAGAAAACCAAACCACTTGATTTAGGTGTTCTGTGAAAACTTTGAAAAGATAATTCGTTCCTTTGGCAACTTAAGCGTTTGATTCTATTTGAAGAGTAAATATTATTGAACTGTTATAACAGTGAAAAGAAAAAAAGAGTGAAAAACCTTGCCAGGGGGATGGCGTAAATCAAAATCATGCTTTTCATAAAAGCACCAAGCCTAAATCCCACAGTGCCTCTTCTTACTTGACTACCTACACAACAGACTACAGACTTTTAACTCCTCGCCTAAATTGAGGTTACAAAGTAGAATGAAAAGTTGCCTGATCTAGGCTGACACCCACATTCCAAAGAAGCCACTTCAAGACACACATCCTAAGCTTAAACAAAAGATAAGGATAATAGCACTTAACTCTAAAATATAGAGCAGGAGGAAAGAGAGAAGCTCTCATTATCCTAAAATTAAGCCCTATGAAACGAGCCTCCAGAGCTGAAGCTACAATAGGAAGAAATCCAAGCACATTAAGGCATGGAAAGGGACTTTAGGCAGCAGAACATACACACCAATTCACGTAAATCCTTGCTCAGGTCCCTCAATAAGAGATTACAGGAATTATGCAGTTATGGAGTCAGAACCAAAATATTTCAGACACTTAAAAGCTAGAATAACCTGTTTCCTTTAGGATAAAATACACCGCAACTTGTGTTAAATAACCTACCACACTGAAGGAAATATTTAAATTATTTAATTGCCCGAGAAAAAACAGCAGAAGCTAGAAGGACCCAAAAGAAACGGAGGGAGAGAGCAACAAAATGGAGTACTGACAAAGCAATAAACACTGCATGCATAATATAAATCACCTAGAATTATACTGGAATATAAACCACAAACTTCAGAATTCGGAATTGCTTTAGAGGCTCCCATAAACCACTTAGCTCTTCTGCAATCAGAGAGGTAATAAAAACCAAACCTAGCCTGAATAAAACCTGGAATAACAAAATGCCATGAAAGCTATTAAATCATCACTCCAGAAGTCAAATGGATGCTATACCAGAGCACAGTGCTCAAATCAAGATACATTGTCTTGAAATAATACTGCAGTGCTGGAAAGTGGAAAGAGAACCAGTGATCCTTGCAGTACCACCAAAGTGCAACTTCCTTTTCACTCAGGTGAAACTTTGTATGTCCACATTCTAAAGATCAACAACTGCTCTTCTTGAAGAAGAAACATAGCAGAAGCGCACACCAAGTATGGCACGACACCTAGAGCAAAGAGAGGACTGTTTCTTCCACTTTCCTCTTGACGAGAGAAAAAGGAAATGTGAAATAGAACTGAAATGTGACCGTGCCAGAACTGAGAGAAGACGGCATTTAACTCCCGGCTTGCTAAGCAACCTGTGCACTTTCTTCAAAGAGGAAAGTGGGAACTAGACCACACACTAAATGAGATTTTTAAAAACTATACATTTATAAATATATTGAAGTAGTTATCATTATAATAGTCTCTCAAAAACAGAAGATGAGATTTAAAATCCATAGAGCTAGAGCTTCTAGACGAGGGCCACCAAAATGGTAGACTTTATGTTCTAAGTCTGTGCCACAAGTACCTTTCACCCATATCTTTCCAAAGACTGGAAGAGCAATGGCCCCAGCATTCCCAAAGGAAAGCTGATATTCCTCATCATGCTCCAGAAAGTAAACGTAACAGATCACCACGGACTCCCAACATAAAAGCACCACACGGCACTCCTACCAGTGAACTAGAGCACATGGTTTATTTCCTCCCGTTAGGGCTTGGTAAAAAGGAAGAGCAAACCTGCCCGAATGCTAAACAAGTAACAATCACAAAAACATACATTCAAACAAGTCCTGGAAAAGGCTCTTCAGACCTCTCGCTTCAAGATGGGTGTCAACAGCTTATATGAAATAAGGTGAACGTTTTCTGCAGGTCAAGGATATTCCTCAACTGCTGGATTTCCTGCTCTTTTCTGTAAGGCAGCAGATCCAGGGTCACTGTCAGAAAGGACAACGACCTAGACAAGTGGTTGTCCCGAACCATTCTAGCAGCACCTGCCCTCCTTACCATGAAATCACTTTTCCTTTTGTGCTGATGTTCATTATAGTGTTTTGTAAAGGCAGAAGCCAAACCTTGTCCAAATGATCCGATTTAGCACAAACTATGTAAGAATTAGCTCGACTAAAGGAAAGGGGGAGAAGGTTGGCAGCTCCCAAAATGAAGTGCTATTGTCTATCCAGAAGGCCTTCAATATCCTAAGAGTACCTGGAAGGAAATAAGACCAACCCAGAAGGAAATAGTTTAGGATTTGAGACAGTCGAGCTGTAAAGGTGCCACAGGAAAAACAAAATTAAATAAAACTAAAATTTCTTCTCTTGATGCTATTTTTAAAATGGGTAAGTTGTACCTAAAATCCATTTTCCATTCTCTGAAGTTCACTAAACTTATTGTAGTGAAATATCAGATTTTTCCCTTCCTTGCAGGCAAACTACGCATCAATGGCAGTTCACTTCAAAAAGAATTGTGCAAATATATTTCTATGTATGAACTATGCTCCTCGCTTAAATTAAAAAGTTGACATGACAAACAGATGAAAACATGAATCCTCATTAACACCTCCAGTAACCTTAGCCCAGCTATACTTTCACTCATCAAGCTGTCCTTCACATCCAAAAAACTCAAGTGAGAAATGCTCAATAGGACCTAAAGCACTTTGTTTGTAAAAGACATTATTTCCACAGTAAGCAGGAAGATCAGAGTCTTGTTTAACTTTGAAAATTGATTCTATTAACAAACAAGACATTATTTCATACCTAAGAAATCTTCCTTTAATCTAAAGATGCAGCAGTTTTCAGACTTTTTCATTTTCATCTGTTTCAAGGGAGTAATCCTTGAAACCAACAAAAACCAACCCCACAAAACACGGGCATGAAGCAGACAAAAATATATTATCCAACAAAAATGCCTTCAGCTCCTGCTAACAGCTCCTTTGGAAACTGCTCAAGTACAAAGAACGACCATTTACATAAAGAAAGCATTTCTGAATAGCAGATAATATAGGGAATAAGTGGCAAGAAAGCATCATTGTGTGAAAAAAAAAAAACCAACAAATAAAATATCATTCACATAAATCATTAACAATATTGTTGGCTCGTCCTATACTGTACAGGGAAGATATAAAAGGATGTTAATCTTTAAAGAGGCAATAATCGGGGTAAGAAAATAATGAAGACTAATATGACTTGTAGTGCAAAAGCTCCCAAAGGCCCCGTTCTGGACGGGAGTGCCACGGCGCTGTATGTACGGCAACAAAGATGAGTCCCCATCTCAGAAACCACACACCCCAAAGACAATTCAACTAAAATAAAATAAACTAGGATATTAATCTGATGTGCTTAACAGCTCTTAGATGTTCCTAGATGCGATATGGTTTTGGAGCCTGTAGTACCACTTCAGCCTAGAGAAAAAGAGAAATAGAATCCTTTTTCTGACGACAGGATTCAGGAATAGTATGGGATGCTGAGTAAGAAGAAACAAAATATTCACCCTCTCAAACATGAAGTGCTTGGTTCACACAAATGCTGCTTATCCTGCAAAAGGAGGAAAATAGACTGCTTTCTAAGTAGTAAAAAGCAGATTCCTCAATTATGTAACTGGTTTTTTTCTTTTTTAAAGAAGCTGGTACTGGGTGTTTAATTTCTATAAAATTCACTTTATTCTACAAAGAAATTTTCAAAGTCCATTTCCATCAAAATATTAGCCTTTCATCTGCATTATGTATCCTTATAAAACAGATATTTTAAGAGGATGTTGCAGGAAAATGGCTGGAAGTCATGCCAGAAACTACTGCATTACATATCCTTTCTGCAATCCAGGTGAAAAGGAGAGTATACATTATTCTAGACTGGAAGACAGAAAAGAACAAGTCATTGTGGATTCAGTATTTGCTGCCAGAACAGCAGAAATACTTTTTATGCAGCAGGAATTTCCCTTTTAAAACACATACAGAATTCTTTGTCAAATTGAAAAGGTCTAATCAATTACCAACAAGTTTTCTGTTTACTTTTGCTGCATTGGAGGTCAAAGGGAGACTGTAATCACAGTTCCTTCGCAAAGCAATTAACACAGATGCACGAACCTATGCAAATACTTGGTCAAAAAAGTTTTAAGAGGAACCTGTGTTCTCAACAATCAATACAGTAGCAATGTGGAAAAGTCTATCATGGTCATACAGCCTATCGTGCTTCCTATGAGGAAAGGCTGAGAG
>VZTA01026559.1:9957-36408 GCA_013398855.1 Mohoua ochrocephala
GAAGGAAATTTAGCTTCCAACTCCTCTGCTACATACCTGCATTTTGCTACAGGTTGTTGTGAACGTTTTTAGTGGCTTTGGCTGTTGGGAAGGTGTTTTTGAAATACATACCACGCATGTCACATCTTCTCAAATAAAATCTTCAAGCCTGTTCTATAGACCTGAAATTACTCTGGAAAGCAACTGTGACCTGCTAAATGGAAATTACAGCTCTTGGCTCTGCCTTGAAATGGACTCATTGAGAAACAAGACAGAATGACAGCATCTGTGTGTGCAGGCACTCCAAGACTCCCCTGGTATCTCTTCACCCCCAGGTTCTGAGATAAGTACTTGTGCCAACGCAGAACTGCTTTCCCATATTTCTGGCCCTTTATGTAATGCAGCATCATGATCTGTGCATGCAGACCAGCAACACACCATAAAGTTAAAGGAGCACGTTGCTCTGCACATGGATTAGACCTCTGGGTTGAAAGAGAGTTTCTCACATCGAGCCATTTCAAATGCACCGAGAACAACTTCAGAGGAATCCTCTGTTTGGGCTGTCTCACAATGCTGTACAATTAAGCCTGATCCTGACCCTCACTTTCAAGTACCTTCGATAAAACGCCATGCAGATCCAACTGTCAAATTGTGATGGTAATTAATCATCTAATGTTATATGTCTAGACATTTGTAGTAGCCATGGGGAAGAAAAAGTGAATATGTTGCCTAAGTGAAACAAAGATTAGTGTACTGTCAGGCTTTCTAACCATTTATCCCAAAATGCATTTAATCCTGAAGAAAATAATCTCCATTATAAATCAATACATACCTCATTAGAACAAAATGAGAAGTTGCAGTAATGACTTGCATTTAATTGAAATAAGTGGGTGAAGGAAATTAACAGTGTGCTGAAGAAATATTGGATTACCCGATGTCATTAATCTCTTTTTTTAAAAAAGGAGCTTTGGAAAACTACTTTGGGGAAAGAAAAATTACGATGTTAGGTTTACTCACTGTTCATACCAATATAAAATGTCAGGTTGATTGGCCATTATTGTTAAATAAGACAGGTCCAGAATTCCCGACAGAAGTGATATATAGAGGGGTTAGATGGAAAGATTTATTTCTGGTTGTGGGAAAGTCAGGGATCATGACAGAGACACAAAAAGGCAGCTGCCAAGCAAACTGTGAGATTAACTCTGCACTGTGGGCTATCCCCAGCATTATCAATGGGATTGCTCACATTGCATCAAGTCAAGCACAGCCTAGGTTTTCCTTTTGTTTCTGTGGGAAATGGTAGTTCAAGTGTTATTGATCCTCTAATACAGATGTCTGTCTGAGGCACAGGACACTGGTGTCTTACTTCTGGGAAGTATGAAATCCAGTTTTAAGCTGGACAGTAGTGGGGAATTCTGCTGCAAGCACATTTTAAAATATTTTAGCACCTACGGTCGGCAAAGTTACTAGTAGGAGTAAGTGGGACATCGTCAAGCAAAGAATTGCATTTTTAAAGTTTTTCTTTAAGTGACATTTATCCCAAAGTAAATAATCCACCAGAAAACAAATACTTATATGGTTGACAAAACAGTTATTAAATATATTAAATACATTTCCTTAAAGAGCATCTATCAATTTAAATATTATTTTTAAAAGGCCTTTTCTCTTAATCAGCTCACAAAAATTGCTCAGTTTCACTTCCTCTCAGTGGTACAGGTTATACAAGCAATGTGAGCAGGAGGGTTTTGAGTTTTTTGTCTGATTACCTTAACTGAAATGTACCTCAAAAAGACATGATCCATCAGCAGACGTGCCTCTCTGTTCATGGTCTGTTTTACATCCCAAGCTCACTCACTGGCCTTGCAGTTGTGCAGTTGTTTCCATCTCTGTGGACATGTGCAAAGTGTTGATTAACAGGAATAGCTCATTCTGGCACTCTCCATGTTGATGCAGCTACTGCATGCTCAAAGTCTTAGCAAGGTTAAAGTCGTGGATAATTAGAACATTGAAATTAAAATGTATATGTTTACGGTTGGACTCAATGATCTTAAAATTCTTTTGCAACCTAAATGATTCTATGGTCCTGTGATTCTATATTCCATAAACTGGAAAAAGGTTTGGTGCTGCATTCCCAGCCCAATCCCACTCTTTTACCTTGCTTCCCACCCATGCCATACTCTGTTTTGCAGAGGGGATGCACAGCACAAGCTGTTTGCAGACATCCTGCTACGGATGAAAGCAGGATGAAACTTGAAGTCGCTCCTCTGCTACTCATCCATAACCACAGAGCTACTGCCCGTCACTCTCCACTCTGCCCATCAGGGCGGACATTTGCTCTTAGTTCCAGGGAATGCTGACACATCTAGCAGTAGTTGTACTGGATGTGTATCTAATATAGGGAGGTGGAGTAAGAGCCACCTGGGAAAACATCAGAGAGCCTTTGTGGATGGAGCAGATCCCATGTGTGCAACCTGATTTCAGGCAAGGTAACTTGGTAAATGAGGTTGAAAAACAGGGAAAGCAAGAGTAGTCCGCACAGGTTACCACCCATGCACCCTCGTCTCCAACACTGCCATGCTTACTCCTTAACAGATGTGGCTTGCAGACCCCTTTGAAGTAGACAAGAGCTCCTTAATCCCAAAGAAAGACAGTAAATGGAGACTCTGGCTGTACAACTGGAAGGGGTTTACCGAAGCATGTGGAGTATACCTGACTTGGGGAAGAAAGGCAAAGAAAAGTAAACCAGATTGTGGCAGGTGAAAGTACTACTCTTCCAGATTTAATACTCGAAAAGGACAGTGAGTTTCTTGAATTTATTTCATTTATTACCCCAAATCCACACCTTACCTGAATTGCATCTGTTACTATTATATTGCAAGATAAAAATTTTGGTTTAGCTATTAAGGGGTTGTAATATTCTTTTCAATTATTTGTGTGTTGTGCTCAGGAAATATCAAGATAAACAGAGTTGCAGGTTGATAGGTAGTTGAATCTTTTGCTATAAAGTATACCAATGTTTAATTCCATTAATTTTTTAAAAAATTAAGTTCATTTTAAACAGGAATATTTCAAAACCTTTTTCTTCCTAATTTGTGTTTCTTTTTAATTGTTAAAATAACACCAGAATTTGTGAGGTTTTAAGAGCCTTCATAGTTTAAAAAATAAGATTTTTGATGCTTTCACAAAAAAAATTGAAACTGAAATAATTACTGTTTATAACACACAATGTCAATAACAATTGCATTTTTCCATAAGCATTCATCTTGATTGAAAAGAGTGTGCGGTTATTCTCAGATTTGATATTTTTAAAAAAAAATGCATCAGGTGGGGTTATTACAATACCAGATCAAAGACTCAGAAGCCTAAAAAATTGCAGTATGGTCCAAGGAGATGCAACATTACAATATTCAATTAGTAAGGCAATCATTAGACAAAATCTTTCACTGCTGAGAATTTCTTATCTATCACATTACATTTAGGATGAAGTTTTTCATGATCTGAGGTATTAAAATGCAGGGTCTCAGCAGCAGACAGTGCAAAAATCTATATATTTATGCCAAAGTGAGTGAAGTCTGCATCAGGAAGCCTCTTCCTTAATGCAAATTAACATTTTAAAAACTGACGGGTTTTTTGTGCCCCCTGTATCAAACAGGATATCTCCATGCACCCTAACAGGTGTAGACAAACTTTGCGCAATTACAATTTGGTAAGTATGTATTCTTGCTAAAAAGACTGCTTACTCAAAGCAGACTTCTTACTTGGACTGCTGCGTACTTGGAGAGCTCCAAAAGAAATATACACTAACACAGTCTCATCGTGTATGTTTTATAACAGTATCAAATGGATGAAAAAAACCAAAATCCACGGTCTTGATTACAGTTCTTGATGTTTTCAAATTAAAAAAAACCCCAAAGCCTCCCTGTGTTTGCTAATCATGCTCAGACTGTCCTTTGCCCAGTTTACCAGCTTTCACATTTCCTGGGCTAAAAGGAAAGGCCAGACTGAGTCAGGCATTGATTACATCAAGTAATTTGCAAATGATGCTGCAGTTGAAGGCACTCAGAATGCAAAGTAACCTTCACGAAAATGACACTAATGCCTCAATTTAAAATTGTGAAAAAAGTTGAAAACTAAATTTTTTGATCTGTGACTAACTCAAGCAGAACCTGAAACAGGCTTCTTGGCTTCTATTGTGTCATGCAATTTGTATCACTTATAATGTCAGTTTAAGAAGATCTTTAAGCAAAACTTTTTTCTTATTTATCAGGCTGAAAAGTTCTTAGAGCATTGCTTTCACTTTTTCTGCCATTTGCCACTTCCAAAATATCAATAATCACAGCCTTGGTCTTATTTTACTGGAAGACTGATGGAAAAATATGTTAGGTATATTTATTCCAAGCACTGGCATTTAAATAAGAAAGGACAGAGGGATGCAAAAATATTTTTTTTTGTTAACTATCTGGTGAATAGGGAATGACTTTTAATATATCCAGAAAACAATTAAGCAGATCAGCTAAAAGCGTCTTTCTCTCTTGAGGTTTTTAGAATCTGACTTCCCGTATTTCTCCCACTCCCCATTCAGCAGAAACTACACCCAAAGATCCTCTAAAGCTCTGCCTTCCACAGTGGGGTCAATGCTCAAAACATTTTACCACTACAGATGTAGTGGTAAAGACTGTGATTGTGTACTGACATGTCTTGGGTAGCAAAGTAGGCATATAGCTTCAGACAGAAGATTAGAAGATAGATAGGGCTATACAGCGCAGAAATGTCATAATCAGAAGAAAGTTCAGGGGGAACCAAAAGTTTGCATAGTTTAACCCATGTTTGCAGACAAAGGTAACAACTAGCTAACAACTTCAGCCCTCACTGAATAGGTGCTTAGTTCAGTGCATGCTGCTGTTAAGGTTTTAATGGTATTACATAGTTACAAGATCTAGGCTAAATTTTCAGCAAACTAAGGCAAGCAACCTGCAAGCTTTAATTTCTGTGTATTAATGAGCAAAATTACCAGAAACATTGACAGAGCTTTCAGTCAGTTTCTGAGTCATGGTTATGCAGTACTTTGACACCTCCCTGCAGAACTGGCCTGCCTAACAAGACTAAACTGGAGAAAAGTGGGAAAAGTTTCCTGCACCCTCCTACACACAAGAAGGCCCACACTGCTGCAAATGGAAAGGGTGTAAGTAGAAATGGATGGCAGGGTACCAATTTGGGCAGCAATGTTCAGCCACTGCAAAGCTGCTCCAGATCTCTGTGTTCTGTTCTGTGCATTAGAAAAAGTGCAAAGAGGGCATATGCCTGCCTTTTCACACACACACATATGCTCCTTCTCCTCCAGAAATATTAGGTAGCCCATGTACTCCTGCAATATTTAATTCTGAGGAAAAACGATCACTTAAAAGATAAGTTGCCAGTGGCTGACCACCTTCTGTGTGAGACTGGGAAGTAGGAGACCTCAAGCCTTTGGAAGATTTAGTTCTTGACTACCATTGCTAAACCAGCAAAGAGTACAGACCCTCAATCTTCAGCGAAGTTAGCTAGTCCAATACAACCTAGAGAATTTTTTCCACAACAACTGTGTATCTGCTTTTAACACACTTCCAGGCTCTGAAAAATACTGGATGAACAGTAACAACAGGAAAACAAAAATAAGTCTCATGAGCAGCCAAAAAGGGAGGAAAAAGTGTGCAAGATGCAGATTCACTGGGTGTTCTGGCACAGTCAACATATAACAAAACCAGCCTTGGCTGTCTCATCAATATCCCACTGAAAATTCAAAGCTTGTTTTGCTGTATTTACTGAAGAATACTCCTCTCACTCTACCACGTGCAAGGCATTTGTACACGGTAAACTTTTTACTGAGGTAATTCTCATTCATCCGCAACAAACCTCTGTGCAAATACTTTTTCCCTCTGGAAAGCAGGGCTGAAATTGTAGCTGTTGACTTTTTTTCCAAGACAGACACTCAAAAATATGCTGGAAATTCAATGCTGTGTCAGATGACTTTAAAGGTTTTTCCAGCTCTTTCCGTTTCCATGCAATAATACATAAAATAATTTCTTGCAAGATAAGATCAAACGTGGTTAGAAGCTAAAATTCTGTGTTTAAATTAACCCTGACCTCCTTCTCTTTTTGTCTTCAAATAGTCTGCCAAATTCTTCTGACTGTCATACATTTAAAGGTCCCTTTGTCATCAGTATAAAGTGACATAGCCATGAATTTACACTGCTTTTGTCTTCCCTCTTAAAGGAGACAAGAGAATATGCTGGTACTGACAAGAATACGTGTGCAACGTAAGACAAGGGGAGAAAGTTTGTTATCTGTATAAGACAATTAAGTAAAATTCTCTTTTCAACAGATTGAAAGCCCTTATGTCATCTGAAGGTGCCAAGGCTTTGCGGCATATTTTTTCCTAACTTTTTAAAAGATTAGTCTGTTTTCTGTTTCCATAAGCCTAAAAAAGTTTTTAACTGTTTTTTAAGGGTTTTTCCTTATTATTTTTTTTCTCAAACCCTGCAAAGCAGGAACTATCTAAGGTTTTGTGGAAAAACTCCTAGAAATCTCAGATATATTTGTCAATGAGATATTACAGCTTCTTGAAGAAAGTGGCATTTACAATATTCAACAATCTTCTCTTGCCCAATATGTTCTTTTTACGCTGGAAGTAAATAGAGAGCAGCATCAAAAGATACGAAGCAAACAGTTAAAAAGTACGATTAAAACACTTTATTCTGCATTTCTTAGCTCTTGCCCTCATGCTTTCAATAGGTTGCCACTTAAATGAAGAAAGAATACAAACCCCGACCCTTCCTCAATCCTTTCTCATAGCTACATTAGAAAAAGGATAGAAGGTACAGTTTGCCATGTAGTTTTAAAGGTCAATCCCAGTACCAGGCATCCTGAGGAAAAGAGACCAGATGAGACACATCCCAAGGGAACTGCTGAGTTTGTATCCAGCAGATAGCTGAAGCTTAATGCAGTGAGAGACAGATACTTAAAATGAAAACTTTCAGTTTTAAGAGAAAATCTTTATGTTATCAAGCTTCCTGGTAAAGAGTTGCGTGTGTCCATGACAGCAGAAGTGGCAAAGGTTTCTACATAATGTAGAAATATTTTGTTGGATTTAAATAGGCTGTTCAGACCTCTCAGCTGAAAAATGAAAATGGAAAATTGTATTGGGATAAAACCAGATGGTTTTAGATCTTGGGTGCATAAAATTTGAGGCCAAAAGTAATAATTTTGCATGACACATTTCTTACCTGCAGGGCAGCCATTTGAGGCTCTAGAGCCTGATTGATAAACTAAATTAAATTCAGGGGTAACTGAGAGAAAAATAACTGACCCTCATTTCTGCTACTACAGATAATTCAGTGACTGCTGTGAAAATAATGCCACCTGATAGGCGCAATAGTTGTGCTAGGTGTAGTGTTGTTAAATCACATGTAACATTCAGAAAAGCAAATGTTCTTGAAGCAGCCTCTCTGCTCACTGCTATTGTCCATATGCCAAGCCAGAGGCTCATGATTACAAAAGAATCAGAAATATACTTGAGAGTGCAGAATAACATGGTATTAAAAGCTAATAGACAAAACCTTTATGTGGCAGAACTGGTCAAAAACAGCATTGATGCTGCAATTAGTTATTAAAATGAATTTGTCATATTAAAAGAAACAGTGTAAGTCACTTTTTCATGCTGTCTTATATCTACTTTAAACTTAAGAAGCCACTTCAAAGACCCACAGATCTCCAAAGGAAAATATCCGAAATCTGTCCCTCTGCATGGAAAATGTGAAACTATTGAGAGGAGAAACCTCAAAAATTTATCCCTGTCTTCAGAGAGATTCTGTCTGTAACTTACCCTGGCTACAAAAATATGCCCCTTGGGGACTGCAGTGGGAAAATCCTACACTTCATCTCCCCTCTTCCTTCCATCCGTTTCTGTCCTCTGCCTCTGATACGAGAAGGGCTGAGGCTTCATCTTGGTCAGGAAGAAAAAGTGGTTTCATCAAACTAAGAAGACTTGAAATTCACTTCATATTCTGCCACAGCTCAACACCAAGGCAGCTCCTACACAAACTGAGGCTAGCCTCTGTTCTCAAAGCGCATGCTAGAAAGGGTTTGAGCTTTTAATTTTTAAAAACTTTTAAATTTTTTTGGGGGGGGACAGTACTTCATCAACATAAGAATCAATTCTTTACCACTTGCATTTGTTTTACCATCAGAAGTATATCAAATATGCCTGTATACTTCCTGTATCCAGGAATTATAATTATTTCTTACAGAGAATTTTACTGTATTATTCAAAGTGATAGTTACCTTATATGGAAAAAGAAAAAAGAGAAAAGACAAAAAAGAGAAAAGGGAGTAAAGAGAGAAGATCAAAGCTGGGCAAATCTCCCTTGGAACACCATTTAAGTAATATGTAATAAAATTGCTCTTGTGACCTCCTTTACAATAAAAGCATTTAAATCTTTACATTTTCTCATGGGACAAGAAATCTGCTTTCTGACCGGGTCTAGATGGAAGATCTTAAGGGAGGACCGTAAGACCTGGTGTAGAACCAATCACAGTAAAGCCTCCTTGTCAAAAGCAGATAAGGACAGCACCCTTCAGAATACTCAAAAGTTGTGGAAAGGTGGGCACAATGAACACCCTGACCAGGAGAACAGAAAGATTATGCTGAAGCAAAATGGGAACCGGAGACCTTGTGGCAGCTTGAAGGCAAAGTGCTTCAGAGCTGTACCTTATCTCAAAAGAGAAAAGTGCATCTACTAACTCTTTCATGCCCATGGCTGCAACCATCGTCAAGTGCAGAGGTCTCCCTGGGGAGCACCATACACACATCCAGCTCCCTGCCTCACTCACCACGGCCAAGGAGCAAAGCACAGGTCTGAGCTCTGGAAAGACATTAGCATATGCTATTTCTCTTACAACATCGTCATTTGCATCTGCCTGAGCACAGCTTTTTGTTTTCTTTCTCTTCTTGATGATACTTGGGAAGCTTAAAAGCCCTTTTGCGGAAGAATTTGAGTCCTTCGAGATACATTGCTGTCATGTCCTCTGCATGGCAAGAGAGAAAGCCCATGAAATGAGGTAGAACTGAAGTGGTAATCATCAAGAAGAGGGAGGACTGAGTGAAAACAGAGAAACCATAATTTATGAAGTTAATTTATCCCAAAATACTTTCCATATGCTTATACTCAAGTAGGGATTTACAGCATTGTATGCAGTCCATTATTTAAGTACCGGCCCTGAAAACAAGTAACACAATTTCCTTGAAATGACTCCTGCCTTTTATTGGCCTATTTCTGTTCTTCCCCAGCCACTTTTAAGCCACTGAATTCCTCCCCCACCTTGACTTCCCACTCCAGCTGCCTGGTGACCAGGGCAGCAGGGAAGGATAGCACAGCTGCATTAGCTGCAGGGCCATGTGTCCCCGGAAAAGGCCAGACAGGGATGCTGGGGAGCTGCAGCCCCGCTCCAGGGTGCTGTTTGTTGCTATGCACAGGGTTGAAACAGGAGTGAGGCTTAGCTGGAACAATGAACTGAGAAGCAAACATTTCTGTATACCATCTCTCAAAGCAATGATTGCTATCTCAGCTGGGTGCTCACATCAAGCTCTCCTCTAACCTCATCTCATAAAAACTGCACCAAGCTTGCTTGGCGTGTAGGGTTTTGACATGGAAAAGCTCCTTACTTCTGGGAGAAGAGAAATTCGTACATCAGCATGCAAAACTCCTCAGAGATCTGCTGTGCAACAAGGAGATGACACTGTTGATCCCACTGGAACACATGTGGTATATTAAATTTTTAGGGGTGATGTTGGTGTTTGATGTGAAAACTAGCATTGATGGGTGAAAATAGAGCATGCTACACCAGCAATGAAAAAAGTGGCTGGGGACATCGGGGTAACCTACTCCTCACACACAAAGTTGGCTCCTGCCAAGATCTAGGCCTAGCTCTTGGCATGGAAAGGAAGTGCTGGGACATGTTCAGCAGTTTTAAAGATGAGGAGAAGACATGGGAGGAAATGTGATGAAATATGAAGAGAAAGGTGACTGGTTGGCAGTAGCTGAGCAGGACCCTCATGACAGGTACCAGTGTGGGTGAAATTAGTGGACCATGATCTATATGCCTGCTTCCCACAGCTAAGTGGCAATGCAGGAGCCACAGATGGATCCACCAAGAGAGGAAAGAAGGACAAGTGCAGTGCTTGCAGAAGTGGCTTTTTTCACAAGTACAGCAGCCAAGCTGCATATTCAATCCCAGCACTGAAAGAAAGCCGTCTTGCCTTGGCTCTGCTAGTCCAGTGCCTTTGTCCCACTCCCTCTCTCACTCTGGATCATAGTTTCATAGCGTTTCTCCTTCATGAATTTAAGCAGGTTTAATCAGTCTCAGACAACACTCTAGCAGCTTTCAGGATCCTGGCACCTTGCAAAAGTCAGCTCTCCAGAATACCGGCAAATAGTAGATACACTGAATCGTCCCCTGATTACAACCGCAATAACTGAGAGTCTGTCTCCAGGGGCCAGAAAGAAGACAGAGCATGTATAAGATCTCTCTGGGCCTCACAGCGCTTTCTAAAAAGGCTGCAGAACAAGAAACACCTGACGCACACGCCAGGTTCAAGAGCAGTGCTTCATCATCCTGCTGTTGTCACAACTCTATGGACAAACAACAGGAGCATAAGAAGTATGGGATAGGCCTCCTGAGGGCTTGACTTCTAAAACAGAAGCTGCCAAGACCATGGTTCTCCACAAGCCTGATTATTTCTGTTGTGAATGTAAGAAATGCTTACAGCTTCAGTTTTGCTAAACTTGTGGTCACAGTGACATCCAGTGGAAATGACTTCCGTAGCTGGATTGTATATGCTGTGCTACAGACTTTCCTCTCTTCCCTGTGCTGCTCTGCCTCACCACATTTCCAGAGGCTGTCATAGCAGCCAGCAGCAAAAGGAGGCCCCTCATCCCTCAACTTAAATGTTCCTCTCTAAGTTCACAAGTTGCAAATGCTGCACTTTTCTGTATGAAAAGATTTGCGTATGAACAAATCTTTTTACCACAGTGATGAGTCTTCCAGATTACAAGATGCATTTTCCTTTTACAATGACCCTGAGAAATAATGATGTGCTGTTATTCCTGTTCTGGAAATGGATTCTGAATCACAGGTAGCCTGTGCAACTTGCTTACCCAAGGAGCCAACAGCAGAAGAGGCGCTGGACTCACCTGTACAGTGCTTTCCCCTTTAAGCCATAGTTCCTCCTCGTTTTCCACGCTGAGGTGAACGAAGGCGGTGCTGTTGGGTCAGGTTTGTGCTGTTTGCATGCTGACGTCCTGCAAGACCCAGGGCAATGCAACTCCCCTCTGATTGTCCAGCCAGTGGTTGCTGATGGAGTGGTGCTGGGACACGACGTTGGCCACCTGCTTGGGAAACACTCAGCTCATCCCTTCTCTTGCAAATTAATCCCTCTGCTGCTCACATACCTGCCTGTCTCCTCCATGTCATGCAGATATGCTCAGAAAACATTTGGTCAGAGTTTGGTATTTTCTCTTTTTACATCTCCTCTCTTTTTCTATGCTAGGGTCTTCACTATAAGGCAGATAGACTGATGCATTAAGCATTTTAGTCCCATGCCTTACTCCTATCAGACTTTTTCCCTCACTCTCATCCTCCTGGAGTGACTCATTGCCATTCCTGATTTTCATCCCAGGCCTCATATCTCACTGGTTTGCAGTAGGAATCCTGAAGTGAATCCTTGGGGTGAGAGGGGAGCTCGTCCTTGTGTGGGGACACCTCTCTGAAACCCTCCACCAGCACACAACTTACCTGCGTGTGGTCCCAGGGTTGTGACACCTGTGTGCCTGTCCAGTCCAGCCCCACACCACCTGCTCCTGCTCTGCATACGAAAGCACGGGAGAAGATGGATGGCTCTGGGACAAAGAGCCCCAGGCTAGTTCCCATAAGACCAAAGTAGAGCAGGCAGGTCCTGGCACTGCTGGATAATGTCTTGGGGGTCAATTGACGTGGAAACATGCTGGGGAAGAGAGATGGCGGCCACCAGAACAGAGACCATCCATAGTCAAGTGACTGCTGGTGAGGGGATTTCCTCCTCAGTCCTGAGTGTGTTGGGTGTATGCGAGCAGTGTGATGGCTTCTCCTCCCTTCCGTGTCAGAAAAAGCTTTGTGAGGTGGAGTTCCGAGGCATCTTCTTTTATTTGGATTCTTCACTCTTTCTGATTTCAACCTTCTCTCTGAAGACCGCAAGGACCGAATTAGCAGGGATGTCTCAGTGTTGCCCCAGGCAGAAAGGGAGTGCTTTCTTTGAAACTGTAACAATGTTCCTGCCCAAGTGTAGCATTTGTGGGTACCCACACCAGGCTCGAGCACTTCAGGTGTATGCACTGTGCACACATGACTGCATGCAGAAATAACTCCGGTGCAGGATCCTTCAGGGAGTGCTTTTAAGTGCTGCAATACATGTGTCTGTTCAGTGTATCAGCCCTAAACTATGTAGCATATAAGCTTTCACATTTTGCAAGGATTTGTGTCCTGCTCATCTTTAGCCCCGTGAGCAGTGCTGTAAGTGTGCTCTGCATCAGCCTCTCGTGCTGTGCGCATCACCTGCTTCCTCTCCCAGTCAAGAAAGAGAGAGAAAAGGCCAGAACTTTCCAGCCTGTGACTGGGGAGACAGAAGCTGATGTGGAGCAAAGGAAACCAGTGCTTCCAGGAGAGGTTTCTCACTCACCTCATTCATCCTTCAGGAATAAACTGTGAGAGCTTGGAGGGGCAGCCACCACCACTGTACATGTATCAATCCACCTGTGGACTCTGCCCCCAACCTTGGACTGTCTTTGAGTCTCCTGCTCCTTCCTTTTGCCCTCTTTGGGCACTCCAAAAGGACTTTTTGAGCAAGATGCAGCATTTCTTTATGGGGTTAAAAATCATCCAATGGGTTTTTCCTCCCCATGAACTTGCTTTTCATGCTCACCTCCCTCTATGACTGCAATACTGGAGTTTCAGCAGAGATGGAACTTGAGAGCAGTCCCTGTGCAGTCCCACCACATGAGGTGTGGTGGGAACACCCCATCACAATTGAGGTGACGTTCAATATCCAACACTGAATTCTCCAGAGCCCAATGTGTGTAGAGCACCATTAGGAGCTGGGTTGCCATCTGCAGCAGGGAATGAAGTCTTCCAGCAGCCTGTGCTGCCCAACAGAGGCTTTGATCCTGTCTGGGACAGGAGCTCACAGCATCCACCTGTGCTGCTAAGGCATGGTGGCTGGAAATGCAGTCAGGTAGTGTCCTTCCCAATGAGCCTGATGCTAGCATATCATTAGCACTCTAAACTGCAACTAATAGCCTGTAATGGTTTCTCCCAGGTCTTGTAGTGTTTGCAATTTATTATTTTAATTTGTGGATTATCACTGAGGTGTAGCCCTTTCACTAGTGCAACTGTCAGGTAAGAGAGAAACACAGTCCAGGATGTTTTTATAGTAATAAACAGATAGAAAAGTTTGAACAAGATTTGAACAGAAATCAGGTCCACTGTTAATGAGTCCCACTATCAGGGTGGTCATATATGGTATTCAAGCATTCATACATTTACTTGTAAAGCCACTACATCCCCGAACCAAAAAGAAACTATACTAAAATATTCATGTGAATGAGTGCTTCTCAAAGCAATGCTAAACACAGCTTTTCAAAATATAAATCCTGCAAGAGATTTCACAATGAACCACAGTATGAAGAATGATGATGATTAACAATAATTAATATCTATAGCCAATTTACAGAAAATTATTATGTAATCCTGATAATAACAGTCATTAGGTCAGTGATTAACATTACTTCGTTACAGTCCACATATTCAACATTCTTTTTGCAGTAATTCCCTGGAGAGAAACAGCAAGGCTGTTTCTCCATCTGATTAAACACTGCAAAACCTGTAAAATCACGTTTCTCATCCAGATGACTTGAGACAAACAGATTTTGGCCAGCTACGCAGAGAGTCTGAACAACTCCAGCCAGCCAGTCTTGCTAGACTAGCAGAAGTTGATGTGACGGACTGTCTCAGCTCCTCTGACATTGACACCTGCTGCCTCCAGAGAGACGCCTTCAGTGGTCTGCCCATGTCACCTCCCCACCCTCTTCCAAGATAGTCTGGCAGAAAGACACTCCCTTACTGTGTCCCGTCCATGTGGGGAGCATGGAGGGCAAAAAAGGGGGCACATTTCTTTTGGTCTGCAGCACTGCACATCAGTTGACCACACCATACTTTCAGTTACTACCTTTTTTTATACAGTGCTTCACAATTATTATTTTTTTTTCCATTTCCAAATGACTGCCAACATAACTGATGGAAAGTTATACAGAAAGGTTAAAGATTTTAAATGTAAACAATTGCAAAACACAGCAAATAAGACAACCCTTCTAAGGGTATTCAAACCTTGACCTCCCAATAGCTTCTCAGAGCTCACAGGAGGACACCAGAGCCATGGCACAAACACGCTCGGTCGAAGCCTCTGGTGCTCTTTGTATCCTTCTGCTGAGCCATGATGAACTCTGTTTTTACTTTCTCTTTCTTTGCCCTTTTCAAAGTGCTTCAGAAAATCAATTTTCAAGCTACTATGCCACACATAACAAACACACGGTTTGTCTTTCAAACACAGCTTGAAGGATAACAGCCAGAAAACCTGTAAATGAAAGCTGTGATACAGGAACAGATATGTACATACAGGCGTTTATGTACATATTGCTTACATATATATTGATTATATATATTGATTACACAAAAGTACACATACATGTATATTTGCTCGTTTCTGTTCATCTGAATAATAACTGATACCTTATAATCGATAATTCATTTACAGGAATTTCCCATAGTAACTCTGTTTGTCTGTTTTGATAATGATTTGTTCTACAGCCATATCAAGCAATCCTTGGCTGTTTCCCACACATTTAAGAGCTGACTTGAATAGATGACACACCTCTTGGGGTTTTGTGCTGCAAGAAGTGCTGGGCTGCTCTTTGGAAAGGCTGGAGGGGGGAGGCAGGTGGCTGCCCAAGGATTTTATGATGCTTTGACTGTTTGGTATGGACAGTAATCACATCATCAATGAAACCTTCTGAGTGCAACCACAGAAGCTAAGAAGCAAGGACAACCCTTTGTGTCATTTCCAAATAAAACTGATTCCTATCTGAGGATCTGATTGAACTGCTTCCAGATGAACAATAAGGAAGATGCTATATTGCAATCTCAATGTTTAGGCACAGACTTGCCTCAGGAAAGGGGGCAGCAGGATGGTCTCTTTGAAGTCACCAAGTTATTGCTTGCAAAGAGGCTGAGCAGCAACATACAGTCCAGACAGGAGGGGGCTGGCCACACTGGGAAGTACAATGAGATGGATGGATGGATGGATGGATGGATGGATGGATGGATGGATGGATGGATGGACGGATGGATGGATGGATGGATGGATGGATGGATGGCCCCTCCTGCTCTGTTGCAACCCTCTCTCCTCCCTGCCGTCCAGTGTTTGTGTCCATTTGCTCTGTTCCCCCCACACTGCACTGCCTGTGCCTACCATCTCTGCCTCTGGAAGGATCCAGGATGAGGCACCAGCAAGCAAATTGCTGTGAGAGCTGTGCAGAATCTGAATACTCCTTATTGCTCAGTTGGTTGCACCCTTGCCAAAAATGCCTGTTGTCATGCCACTGAAACAGGCTGTGGGAAGAGGAGGGGCAGAAGCAGGGTGAGCAGAGGGCACAGCATAGCATGTACCCGGAGAGGAGGTGAGTGAACAGCCCCTAAATGTTGAGTAGGTGCAGTGTGGGTATTGTATGAAGGAAAGCAAAGAAGAGCAAATGTGCTAGAGCTGTGAGATTTCTTCGAAGACCTGAATGTCCAGCTGCCTTACCAGTCCTTGACTGTCATCACCTGGGGGTACCAGGGAAAGAACTGAAATTCAAAGGCTGCCCTTTGCCCCTTCACCCTGCTGCATATTAGGAAGCAGGCCCATGGTTTCCAGATATTCAGACCAGTGGAGCTTGAGATGAACTGTATAGAAAAGATTTTTCAATTGGATGTAGAACTGAGGGAAGGCACTTTATATCCTTTCTCATAGGGAAAGGGGAAACGAAGGCTCGACCATTGCTTCATGAGCATCACTCTGGAAGCTGATGCTAGACCTCCGCAAACTGCCCCATGTGCCTTATTCAGGGCAACAGGGAGAGCCTCAGTGGACTCCACAAGTGATCTGGGACTTTCCTAAATTGAGTCTGAACATCTGGAGGACATGGGGTTAAACAATTCACATGTCTAAAGGCAGAGACCAAAGGAAAAGGAGGTGTTCGCAGTCCTCACAGGCACACAGATTCATGATTTCTGAGGTGGTTCATTAGTAGACTGCCATGCTGTGCCTCGGTTTCCCTAGGCAGGAAAAGTATTTAAAGTCCCAAACCAGACACCCCACATCCTTGGCTATGTGGACTGTCAGTGCTTCTTTCTTTCTCACTACTTTACAGTGATGCCGCATTGCTGAAAATTGGAGTCCTTACCCAGCCACATATATTTAGAATACAACCCCAGCTGTGACAGGGGTTAGGGAAACGATTACCTGCTTTAGCACATGAGAAGGACTGTAACGCACAAGCACATCCCACTTCCTACATCATTTTCTGTGGACTTAGAGTCTAAGACCTCCCTGAGTTGGCAGTCACCTGTCAGCAGACAGAAGGCTGCATGCAGTGGTTGACAGCAAAGACCAAAGATCAGTGGTTTCAGCGAGGCCAAGGGAATGATTTTTTTCTCTGCAAGAAAGATGACAGCGTCAAATGCCTGCTTTGCTTAAAGATGTTTTCTTTGGTGATAGTCTGGAGGCTAAACATGCAGACCTTCCAGAAGGAGGCTGCGGCTCATTGCACACACTGTTGTGCTCTGGAGAAAAATAGATGAATTCTGATGGAGAGGGGCAACACAGAAGCATAGCATTTATGCTTTGGGAGGGCTCACAAAAGGATCTTGGAGGTTAGAGGTCTATTTCCCTGTTGGCAGGCAGAGTCAGCTAAATAAATGGAAAGATTCCTGACTTGAGTGGTCATGTCAGACGTGGTCTTAAAAGCCTTCATTATGTGGGCACCCTTCTGTTCTGCATTTAAACCTATGGCCACCTAATTACAGACAAGGTATGGACATGGGCAGAGGGAAAAAGTAATGGCAAAATCTTGGAGTGAAAAATCTGGCCTTTTCCATCCATTTTAGGAGGCTGCATTCTGAGATGTAGCCAGGGGTTTATAGACCCAGTCATTGTGAGTTTTTTCCACTGACATGATCAGGCCTTTAAGGAGATAGTTTCTAGAAGTTGCCATAGAACCAAAACATTTTAGATTGAAATTGATTTTAAGAGTACTGAATACATCAATGATAGGCATTAATGAAAGTTAGAGAAATGATGTGCCTGGGACTGGTTGAGGATTACAAAAACTGGACCTGTGCTACTTTCCACAGGATTTTCCAGACTCTTCTGGCTCTGTTAGGCAGCTCCTCTGCACTGAGCACGGCAGAAGTATGCTCAAAGACCCTCCAGCCCCATGCTCGTACAAAGTAAATTCTGACTGTAATTTCAGTATTACAAAGTATATTCCATGTGTGAGTAACCATTCACATACAGTACATCTCGGTGAAATGCTTGGTGTAGTGTTCCCAGATTATAATTCTCAGGTGCAGTTTTCCTTAACACTTCTCTACCTCCACAACTGGTACAGCTCAGGAGAGTCACCCTCCTATATGCTGTAGCATGGCACAAGTCATACTGACACATAGTTCCTCCCTCCACTTTTCCATTTGCAAAACATTTGCATCTGGCATGACCATCAGCTGAAGACCTTTCTCAGCTACATATGTATTGAGCAGGTTACACGCTCATGGCACGTACAATACTTGTGATGTGTGTGTCCTTGTGTTAAAATGCACATCAGCTCTTCCAGCTGCTGCCCTTCCTGGGCTCCTAATGCTGCCTCTTTGCATAATACCAGAAGAGAATACCTGATCTCAAAACCCAAAATGAAATACAAAATCTCTGACTGTGATCAGCAAAGCATGTATGCCCAGGCTTGGATTTAAAAGTGAGCATGTGCTTAAGAGTTTTATTGAACAAAGATGGACTTTGACTGGGCAATTTACCATAATATTTGAAATTCAGTGCCTGCCTAGAAATCAGTGAGGGTAAACCTTAAGAAGCATTTTACATTCAGAGGCTGTTTTGTTAGTAGCAAACAGTGCAGGCTGTATTTTCCCTGCCTCCTCTTCTTTTTAACTGATAGTATGGTGCAAAATCTTCCTTAAAAAAAAAAAAAAGTTAAACTCAAATCTTAAAGAATATCTCCCAGTGAAACAGTGGACATTTGACAACTGACTTCATTTCCAGGCACTGTTTTGGGGCACTGCTTAATCAACTGTGCACATTGTTGTGTGAATAGACTCATTGAAGTGACTTGGATAGCACCCTACAGTGAAGAGAGATGTCCAGAAGGCTGTAGGTTCAGTGAATCACCGAGGTCCTGAGGCAGTTTTCAAGTGAAGGAACCTAAAGAAAACAGGAAAACTGACCCAGTAACGCACCATGTGAATGTGGAAATAAATCAACAGCAACAGTGTATTATTATAGACCTCAAGCAGAGATACTGTATCTTACTCTTAGCTCTAGATACAGCTCTTACCTACATTTCATGAGAAAGAGCTGTGTGTATTAACACAATTTGGAGAAGTCTGATCTCAGCAATTAACTGTATCTAGCTCCGAGGAACAGTGGCTGCTGCCATTTATTCAAACGATGGGGAGAATGTAACATCTGCCCTCACCAGGCATCTGTGTCATCCTGCTGGAGGAGAAAGAAGGTGATTTTGATCCCTTTAAGTTTTATTTTAAGTCAAAGAGTAATGGGCAGCTTGGCACCAGTGACTGGATCATGGGACTGGTTTTATTTGCTGTGTGTTTAGGAAGTTGTGGGAGGGGACGGGTTCTGTCCTCCTGCTCTGCACATACACAGACTGCATATTACTTGAGATATTTTGGTGCCTTTTCTGAAGGAAAAAGGTGGAAAGGAGATCAGAATTGGACCTGCTTCAGAAATTTCCCATCCTCTCTAAGAAAAGTGGAAATCATTTGTTCTCTGTCTTGCAATGGATATGGATGCAGTATGATACACAAAGCCTCAGGCAACACATTTCACGGTGAGAATAAAAGTAAATAAAAAATAAATGCTGAAAAACATGTCCCTGGTTGCCAACAAAAGCCCCTTCCATGCTGGAAAGTTTGCTCAATCATGAGGTTTCAAGACAACACATAAATCTTTGGCACCCCCAAAAGTCATTTCTGTCAAGGCCACAGCAGAGCTGGCCTTTTCATTTGGAGTAGCTGAGCCTCAGCTGGTGCAGGAACCACCAGGGACTGTCCTCTGCCTTTGGGCTGATGGTACCCAAAGTCCAGTGCTGGCCACACAGGAGTTTTGCTGCTGTAGGTGCTGACATGAGAGACTAATGGCACACCACCATTTCTTCCCCAATATCACCTTGTGATGTGGATTGCTGGGTCGCCTAGAGTGACATCGGTAGTCCTATTGACTTCAGGGAGGCAATCATGGGATAAATGTCCTACAGCAGACCACCAGGAGGTGCAAAGCAAAGCATTCTTCTTGTTTGATCTCAGCAAGCATGGGAAAGTGCTGAGCACAGGTGAAATGCTTGCAAGAAAGTAAAGGTTTTCACCCAAATGGCTTTTAATCAGAGAGGTTTATTCTCATTGAAACTGCTGACACAAGAAAAAGGGAACTGTTTTTCACATAAAATACCATTTTAACATTTTATCAAAAGTATCAACAAATGTTCTCTAGACTCTGTTTATATCAAACACAGATTATAATATGTAGATGACCTCAGGCAGCTACAGAGAGACAAATGAGAGCAAATATCACGGTATTTGCTCCCACACATCAGACTAAATGGAGATTTCCATGCCTCACAGGCAGTCACAGCAAGTTTTCCCTCTCCAACAGTGGGACCAAGGGAGACAGAAGAAAAGAATGAAGAAAAGATGAAGAGAAGTCTGTACACATCACAAATGTTGCTCTCAGTGAATGCTGAAATATCATTCTTACTCAGTGTATCTGTCAGTGCAAGTGGCAGAGTTCAAAAACAAGCTCTGTTGACACAATGGGACCAGCAGTGCTACAAAAAAAATGAGTGGTGGTCCCCAGCCAGAAAAGTAAATGGCTGTTAAGGACATCTGTGAAAAACGACTGCAGGAACTAGGGTCATATATATGTCAGGGTGGCAAGACAGGGACATAATAGGTTTACAGAAGTGTAATTGGCCTTCGGAGGTATTAATGCTGCTGTTGCCACTGCCAGAGAGCGGGACTGGCATACGTTTTTCACCAGAATACTTTCCAACAATGCCCCAGATTCTTTACAATTTGGATTTTTTATCAGGGAAGAATGAAAACATTTATTTTGTCTTTTAAAAATAGATTTCAACTTTAAAAGTAAAAAATGGGAAATTTTTGGGCTTCAGAATGAGTGCTTTAAATAATTTTTTTAAATCTGAAAAAGTTTCATCTTTTTGCTTTCTTTTACTTTGCTTTCTGCTGAGTTCTTGCTTCTATTTACTTCTTCCCAAAGAAATGGGGGACCAGGAGAATAAGAAGGGACTTTTGCAAGAAATCGCTTTTCCTGTGCTCTCTTATTTTGTTTCTTCAAAGTGCAAAATGAGAGAGAACTAGAAATGACCTTAGTTTTGAAAAATCAAACCTAAAAATGAGGAAAATAGATTTTACATTTTTTAAGAGCTAAAATGGAACACAAATGTAGATGAAAATTAAATTAAGAAGACATTGTTTTCTGGAATGTCTGGTAGAAAAATCTAAGGCAATTTCAAAAAGGAACTTTTGTTGCAATGTATTTTCTTGAGAAATGTGTTTGATTTTCAGTCTGCCAGAAAGAAAGGTGCAAGTTTTCCCTACCAGAACTGCCAGAATTAGATTTAAGTAAATTCTGCAGAACCAGTATAGTTGACGCAGAAATCATTACTGACACAAAATGGGGGACCATTTCTGTAGACGCATTTTTGAAAAAAGAGATCGGGTGCAGACCTTCGCTCATAGTGCATTATTGCCCTTGTTACTTACTGCATAGTCTATTTAAATACTACTTTGTGGTATCGGACGATGAGCCGGAAGGGCCGTCAGAGGTGCCCAGATGGTGGGCGTCTCAGGTGTAGCTAACCCCTGTCCTCCTCTCCCCTGATTGGCTGAATTATGTAAACCCCGCCTTGCTTCGGGACCCCCTTTNCGCTGCCTGAAGCGCGCGAAGATCTTTGTGCAGAAGATCCTGTGAACACGCCGCCACCAGCCAGCCTGCTGACCCACGGAGCCACACGACAAACAAGACTACTTCTTATGGATCTCCATACCATTTTTAAAAAGACCATTCAGTGACAGGCTCATACATTTTCATTCTTTGGCCTTGCCAAAGCGAGCTGCTTGTCCACCAGCCCCGGCCTTCAAACTTTCGCATGAGGATGTTTGCGACAGCTCGTTGTCACACTACTCCTTGTTGATCCCAACTAGTGTATGGTTGAAATTTGATGCTCTCATTGGAATGACAAAAACTGCAAGTCACAAGCTTATCTCATTCAGAAGCACGCTTTTAATTTCACCTTATATTGAGCTCTTGTGTCCCACACTGGCTATCAGACACCCTTAACAGATGTTTGCAGAAAGGAGCTCTCTTCCTAACAGGTTGAAACTATTCTGTGATTCTGGGGTTGGGGTTTTTTTGTTTGGGTTGGGTTGGGTTGTTTTGGTTGGTTGGGTGTGTTTTTGTTTTTGTTTGGGTTTAGTTTTGGTTTTCTGTTTAATTGTTGTTTAATTTTTTTCTGGGTGCCTAACTATAGTTACCTCATAAGCCCATCTTATCTGAGTAAACGGTCCTTCTCAGACTGTTTCTTGAGTCTCTCCATAAAAAAAACCCCAAACTGAATGAATTCAAGTTCTGCTAATGTCAGCAATCATGATTTGAACTGTGCAAAGACAAATACCAAGACTGTTATTTTGCTTATGTCTATCCACTGAGTTAGTAAAAGAGTGGAGGAAAAGGACAAACTGCTTGGCCCTCCTTGTTTCAGTTCTTTTTCTGAAAGCTGTGCTATGGGGAGTCAGGCCACTAACACAGGCAGTGTCTGGCTGGGTGCAGCCTTGGAGCTGGAATGCCACTGCCTATGCCTCTCATTAAGTCTAAACATCTTCTACCACAGCTCTGCCTTGCATTGCCCCTGCGCTCTTCAGAGACTTCTAAATTGTAGCCAGACTTGCTTCCTCTCTCATCTCCATTATTGGCCTCTGACAGCAAGAATATCTGTAGCAAAAAAACATAGTGGATTTGCTCTTAGGTTAAAATTTTCTGTATTGGTGCTTAAACTCTGCTTACAGTGTTGCAGTCATTTCTCTTTCCCAGGCCAGTTCCATGCGTTATCTATCATTGAATCAATATAAAACTTCTCTTATTTCGACTTCTCTTTTATAGCTTTCAGAACTCCTAAGAGTTGTTGTTAAGTTGCTGCAGTCACTCATTAACCTCTCGCTGATCTACTTATCCTCTCTTCTGCATAAGCAGATTTACTTCCCCAAGTCTTTTCACTGACGTGCCTTTCAAATCTCTCTTCTTTAAGCTCTTCTCTGATCTGTAGCCCATTTTCTGACATCCTACCAGAACTGGCTGTACGAACTGGACACAGCATTTCAATGGAGAATGGCCAGTATGTGAATAGAGGATATACAATCTCTCTCCTCTGACTCTTCAGGCTACTGCCCAAACTTGTCTAAATCAGACGAGCCCCTATGATCTCAACATTGCCCACACTAAGCTGACTGACCACATCTTAAACTGTATCACTCTGCTAATAAAGTTTCTGCAGTATGAGTAACTCCTGTTCCTTCCATGCAGGTGTATAGTTTAAGAACTTCTGTTATGGTATGAACCACAGAAAGACTCATATCTAGTCAGAGGTGACTACCTCACCTGCTCTGGACAATCGTTTCCTTAGGACAAATTTCTGTTAATTTCAACACTTTACTGCTTAGCACTAGAAGAAAAAAATCCTTTTGTATATTCCTCTTTCTTTCACTTGTTGTTATTTTCTCCTACAGCTCTCTGTCATATTTTTTTCTGAAAGTTGAAGACCTTTTAGAGCAGTTAGCCCATAGATGCAGCAGTTAGCTCAAGTGTTTGAAAGTGCATGGCCAGAGCTGTTCATCAGCTGGGGTTAGACACACAGATAGATTAAACAGATTTTTGTACTGGAAAGGCCTTTGATCTGTTCACCTCTGTAACACTGTCCTACGTCTTCATTTAGCAGAGTCTGCATCACGCCTGGTAATTCTGGCTAAGGTAGAGGACATTTGGGTCTGAGACATTTCAACTAACAGAAAATCTCCCAGAAAAAAAACCATCTTTGTCTTCTCAGTTTACCTCTGTACAGCATACTCCATAAAACTCAACTCCTACACCATGGCCATCATTTCTACTCCAGCTAGACCCTGTGTTTAAGAATCTGCTCACAGTCACCACTTCAGCCCTGTGCAAATGTGCAAACAGATTAATCCTCTTGATTTCATCTCCAGCTAAGCCGTACTTTCATGATTAGTTATGATCCCTATTAAAAGCTGACCTGTTATTTGCAGATTTGTGTACTTTCTACTCATTCCTGGTTATGCTTTTTTTGCCAAGAGGGTGCAGTTTGGTGGCATTTATTCTGGTGTTGGACATCAACTAGTTGCTTTACCCTGTTTCTGGTTTGCTCTGTTGATGCAAGGCAAACATGCAGAGATTTGCTGAAGGACCTCCACGGAGCACAGAGAGAGGCAGCAGAAATACACTCATGTCCTTTTGGCACAGAGATGGAGGGATGCACTCTGGGCCTTTCTACTGCTCCTGTCTACCCTTTGTATATCTTGCTTCCAAATTATCCTGGCCTTGTGCCGCGTGTTGCTTTCGGCAACTCGCTTAGCTCAGCTCAGTTCATGTCACAGCAATGAACCAAAAGTACAAGACCCTCAGAATTCCTTGAGGGAAAACAAATACCTTGCCCAAGACGGTCATGAGGATAGTGATGGATGTACCAATGGTGTGGCTCATTCAAGATTCAAAACTGTGAAGGTGTAGTGCTTGCAGTGTCTACCACATGGCATGGCCATGTTTGCAGTGATCTGAAGTATTATTCTGCCACACAACACCACTTCAGAGTTAGAATTTACATGGATATATTAGGACTCAAGATGGTTAAAGACAAAAAAATCATTATTTGAAGTAAACAGCTATGTAATTCTCAGGAAATGCAATGAAGTGAAGCTGCAGAGTTTATTTTTGTGCAGCTACTCAATGTACGATGTGCATTAGAAATTATTAAATGTTTACTGAAAAACAGTTCACTAAAAAAAGTTCAGTCTGGGAAAAGAGCACACTTGGGTTTTCCATAGAGTTGCATTAAAATCAAGGATAATCTATGCTAATGTGTCTCATTTTCCTATCCAATTCTGGAATTATATATAAAATAACCTTGAGGTATTCTGACAGTACTTTAACGTGTGGTTCTGAATTTCAGACTTGCTGTGTAGAAACTGGCATATGAAGTTCATGTTAAAGTTTTGCAGTGGCTGAGAGCTGAGTTAGCCCTTATGGACACAGGACATGAATAATCTAAGTTTTTTCTGTTTCTGAAGAATCTTGTGAACACCTCCAAGTGGTTTTAATTTTATCATTACGTACAGCTCTCTGTGCAGCTTATGCACCAATCGAAGGCTCTGACTGGTTTGCATCCTTTGACCATTCCGGCACAGTACAGTTCCAATTGAAATGAACGAGATGTTTACACTCACCCTTTGCCTTGCGTGACGGTTGATTGTCTTCTTGACGAGGACATGCCACTGCTCCTGCTGCTGAAATATTTAAGAAAATAATTTGAAAAAGTGACTGAAGAGTACTCCTGGCTGTAAATGAACACCTTTATTTACATGCAGATAAAGATTCTTTCAGGAAACACAAACAAATAAAAACAAAAAAACCAAACTAAGTCATTAAAGTAAACAATGACCTGTTCAAGGCAATGACCAAGCATTTCAGGGGCAAAGCACAATTGCAGTCACAGTTGCACACTCACAGAATAGCCTTTTGTCTTGGTTTAAGACAATTTATGGGGTGGACACATCAAAATTAGTTACCTCCCCTTTTAGGTTTAGCCACTCCCCTTTTCACCAATAAGGAGAGACGAATGCGAGAAAATATAAATAAAACAATAACAGTTTAGCAGAAAACGGAACAGCAACAGGGAAAAGTAACAGTAATAATCACTAGACACAAAGGCATTGAATCCCACGGACTGCCCGGGAACAAAGAACACAAGATGGTGGAGAAGCCCCTCCCCAAGATGGCGGCCTCCACCAAAGACCACATGGGCCAGGGATGGTAGAAGAGCCCCCTTCTCCTGAGCATGTGGTGGGGAGAGAGAACAAAGGAAGAAAAAACAATACAGCAATTGAACTTCTACGATTACAAAATTCCCTCCTCCCCCAAACAATAACAGGGAACGAGGACCAAAAGAAACCTGGAGCCCAAAACCATCAAATGCTGCCGATCTGTTTGTTCCACGCCACCCGACAGGGTCTTTCCCCGTGTTGGCAGTGCTGTTGACAATGGTGGATGGAGCTGGGCCAGAGGCTGTAACGTGTGGAGTGACTTCATCTTCTCCTCTGATTCTCTCCAAACTGGGCCAAGAGACACTTCCAAGACAAAGCCTGAGAAGCGGGTATTTGCTTTATTCAGCGTGCTGGGTGCATGGGGGATCGCTCCTCCTAACATGTGCATGCCCAGGCCTACAGAAGTTTACAATGTACGCTTGGAATTTACGCATATTCGTTGTTTTCCCTAGAAAAGATGTGGTTATGCAAACTAGTTCTTAGAACTTATTATTATCGTCAGTGTACGCGGCGTGTAGGCGCGGTGCTCCCCGGTGGTCGCACTGAGGAAGGCTCGGTGGTCGTTTTGATGAAAGCTGCATCTTCTTCCTCGCTTTGCACTTTTCACCTTTCTTCCCTAGGCATGCACAGTCTCTTGTTAGCTGTTTCTGCAGTTTCTCTACCAGTTTTGTCCTTCATTTCTGAAAGCTTTGTTCCCTATTTCTTGCCAAGTTATTCAGCTAGCTTCTACATGGGTTACGATACATCTTATTCTAGCCACAGTATACCAAAGCATGCCCAAGTACAATGATTTTAACTTTTTCACCTCAGCAAAAGCAGAAGCCAGCCGGCAGGGGCAGCTTGGACTCTGTGCTCTGAGCTTAGACCAGGCACTGCTGGCAGGCTGGGGCGACTGTATGGAGCGGGGCTGTTCCACTTTTCCTGGAAAAGTTTAAAAAA